>CAHIKZ030005589.1:767500-827500 GCA_903632075.3 Acanthosepion pharaonis | reverse complement strand
CGATCACGCTATATAGTTGATTCAGTTATGAAATTTTGTGCGATAATCTTCAGTGGCACTTAAGACCCGCTAGTGATTTACAAAGGAGGCCGCATATGAAGCAAGAATGGAGATTGTCGGATGAGATCAGTTAGATTGTCTGACCTTTTAGATCTTGCTCTCGCTTCTTGAAGATGATTCAGACAATATATATAAATTGTGCAATTTATATATTATAAAGAGGTAACCATACAAATAATTAATCTGTAACGTTAATGTAATTAATGGCGAAATCTGCTCGCTAACAAATTTAATAAAGCATTAAATTACTAACCATTCGGTGAATGACGCGAACCTTATGTTTAAACTTTTAAGATGGATTTGATGCTGCTAGTACCTTCGAAAATCGTCACATTTTCATCATCAGGCTTTAATGTTTTTTTTTATTTTAAGGTGAAAATAAATGTATTGTAGGCCGAAAAATATATATATATATATATATATATATATAAATATATTATATATATATATATATACATACACACATTATTTATTTTTATATTTTATATATATATATATATATAATTTACCTCTTACATACAGTAATGAATTATGCATCGGAAAATAATTCATATTTATCTGTATCTCACTCATTTAAACCGTCCTTTAACCCCTCTCTTTAAAACTCTGCTAAATTTTAATCCCCCCTTCACTTTTTAGGCCTTCCTGTTCTTCTTTCGTTTGTTTGTTACCCCCTCTCTATAGCTTTCATTTACTTCTCACATTCGCCCCACACCCTCAGACATACACTCTCACTAAATTTTATTTTTATCCCCGGAGTTATTTTCTCTGATTTCTTTTTGAATTTGTAAGTTTGATGAATTGGATCGTAATTACGATTCCAATGTAATAAATTATAGCCATAGAATATTAGTTTTTAAGCCTTTTTATTATATATATATATATATATATATATATATATATATATAAAATAAAAAAAATGAAAATAAATAAAAACAAGCATAATAATTTAACCCAAATAAATAAACAAATAAACGACTTCCGGTAGTAAAATAACCGCCATAATAGACTACCCACAATGCACCACTGACCCGTATATATATATAAATAGCCGAGAAAAATAACAGCACTCGTGGCCTGGCGATTGCATCTAGCAAGAAACAGACTGTCGCCTCTAAGTGTTGACTTCTATGTTCACTTTTATATTTACACACGCTCTGTCTCTGATATCGAGCACTTTATCCCACAAATATAGCACATCTTAAGACTATATTTCTTCATATATATATATATATATATATATATATATATATTAAGCATTTCACTTCAAGCAAGACAGTAAAGCCAGTAGAACGCAAGAGGTTACCGAGTGTTAGAAAATGAGAAAAAAAAAACACTATTAAGGAGAGAGAACAGTAATAGAACAAGAATTATGAAGATAACGAATGACATTGCATTTTGATTTTGTAAAAGCAAAGTTGACTTGAAAATAAGAAACCGGAAGAGAATTCCACAGGCAAGAAGTGCGAGAGAAGAGACTGTTAGCATTGAACTTCCGGTTACATCTAGCCATTTCAACTGTTAAATGATGGGACCTCGCCGCCAATCTAGTACTGCACTTAAATATCCGCTAAGCGTGGAAAGCAACCTATACCCCTAAAATATCCGCTAAGCGTGGAAAGCAACCTATACCCCTAAAATATCCGCTAAGCGTGGAAAGCAACCAACCTAAATATCCCTAAGCGTGGAAAATATCCGCTAAGCGTGGAAAGCAACCTATACCCCTAAAATATCCGCTAAGCGTGGAAAGCAACCTATACCCCTAAAATATCCGCTAAGCGTGAAAAGCGGAATGCGACAATTCTGCCCACTTGGGCTGAATAAAATGTTTGGTTCGAAATTCTAAAAAGGTTAAAGAGTACAAGAATAGACACCTGAAGAAGTCTGGTGTACAATGGTCGAAACTTTGAAAGTTTAACAAACAAGATGAGCAATTTCTGTCGTAGCAAATCTTATAGTTCTGAAAAGTTAAAAATGGGATGAAAGCATTTTTTTTAATCTATTCCTATCTTTTCATTCTAAAAGCAGTAAACGGGTGTGGGGACAAGAAGAATTCGAAAAGGTCTGTCATCATGGCGATAATTTAATTTTCATTTTATTCTAACAATTTAAATAGATGGCTTTCAATTATGAAATGTCCTTTTTTTTTTTTTTTTTTTTTAAGAGGAAATATGGGAGGGGAATATCTTCTGAGGCAAAAGGAACGATTTAGAACAACCCAAGCAAGAATTATTTTTTTCTTCGAGACATGGATATACATTTTGAAAAGAATCTAATTACCAATATTCCTTACTTTTCAGACGCCACTGTCTCGGATTAAATGCATATATTTCCATTTAAAACAGAACTACTCACAGCCTCTCAGAGGGGTCAGGGGAGTGGGGCTGGGCAAAAGGGGGGGAGAATTAAAAAAAAAAAACATAGTATGGAAAATCCTTTTCAAAAATTCTTTAAATCTGTAAAATACTGACAAAAGTTATATGCTGATGTCTCGGAATTTTCAGATTGCGTTATACGAAAGTCCCATTTCTAGGATAACCAGCCGTTTGATACGAGCTGCTTTAGACCGCTCGGTCGTGGAGATTGTCACTCACCAGAAAGGTTCCATTTTATTTTTCTTGAAAACTTTCACCTGCTCAGTTTCCGAAATCCGAAACATAAACAAAGCAATTTCTAAAGAATTAATGGATTTACAGTTTTCTTACTTCCGACGTTATTTTTAGTGGATATTCGTATTTGAAATAAACGCCTCGTTTTTATTTTAGATAGTTTTATTTCACTTGTGTTTTGTTGAGCACGCAGACCGAGAGATGTAGTATCCATTGTTTAAAATAAAAATGTGGCGTCTATTTCAAATACAGGTGAAGTACATTTTATATATAGATATATATATATAAACCTAGTGAGCCAGACAAACCTACCCAGGTTTCAACTAAGCGGATCGTCAGGAAAAGCTGGCTAAAGAGACAAAAGAGAAACGGCATATTTATAGGCGATAATCAAAATCATACCACGTGACCAAAGAAAAAGAAAACCCAAACACCCGGATCATCGAGATTGATTTGATTATTGGCAAATCAAAAATTCGAAGGTTTTTCGAAACGAGTATAGTTATATATATATATATATATATATATATATATATATATATATATATGTGTGTGTGTGTGAATATAGGTCAAATATGAATTAAAAATCAGACAATGATAGAATATGGAACACACACACACACACATATATATATATATATATATATATATATATATATATATGAGGAAAACGACCAAATATGAAATGCTTAAAAATCTCACATTTCGCCTCTATTAAAGCTTCGTCAGAGAATGAGATATGGAGAAAAAAAGAGAAAACACTTTCGTAATTTTAATTATGTATTTTGTTTTTCACTGGTTAATATTGGAAAGTTCTGAGTATGATATATATATATATATATATATATATATATATATATATATATATATATATACAGACACCCAAATTCTGATTACGTTCAATGCCTCGAAAACCAAACTGGCTACATTCTATTACCGTCCAAACTACCACCAGTTACGATTAACGGATGTCCCGAGGGGATATTGGCCTTCAAGTGGAATTCCTATATACGATCCATCGCTAAAGATGCGGGTAAAAGGATCGGCTTCCTGTAGCGTTCAGTAAGTGACTGACTCTTCTTGTTATCCTCTAACTTTATAAGATCCAGATCAGGCCGAAAATGGAATACTGTTTGGGCGGCTGCTGTCCAGCCCTTAATTTTCCATTATTTTCCGCACTCCAACCTCTGTCTCTCTCTCACAGGTGGGATGTGACAAGCCACTCGTTGCTCTATCTCTACTACCATAGAAAGTGTTTGAGCAAACTACATTCCTTGGTTCCGCCAGGTCTAGACTTCACGGCTAGGACCCGTCACTCTACTGACGTGTGTGTGTGTGTGTGTGTGTGTGTGTATATATAAATTTAGGCTCTACTTTTGTATTGAGCACTGTTTTTAAAAAAAATAAAAACAAAAATACTAAAGAACTTCGGATTATTTACCTAACGTGTTCTTTCCTATTTTTTTTATATGTTTGCATGCATATATATATATATATATATATATATATATATACACATGCATACGTACACAGACACATATATATGCATACACACCATATATATATATATATATGCATACAGACTCGTATTTATGCATACTTACACACCTATATATGCATATTTACAGACACACATGCATATATATATATATATATATATATATATATGCACGCACACAAACATATATATATATATATGTATGTATGTATGTATGTATTAGATAAGCAGTGCGGTCTGGACATGGGTATCAGGATTAAATGGTGACGGTCGGTTTCAGGCTTAAACGCAATCGTCTTAGATTTAGATACGCCTCGTTTTTGAAATTGGCCAGTAATGGGGTGCTGAAAAGTTTTCCGATTTCAAAATGTGATTGATAGCCCAACAGCAAAGCTTTTTGAAAAAAAAAAATAAACACCTTGGTCAGGCTGCGAACTTTTCAACTGCCACCTTTCTTTTATACAAAGACTCAAAATTTACTGATTTCTCTGTGAATTTATTTCTTCAACAACGTTTCACTTTTTAGTTTCATGTTTTTTTTTTTTTGCAATATTTTCTTTCCTACCAGAAAGCTAGCACTTCGAATCTTTTATATATATATATATATATATATATATATATATATATATATATATATATATATATATATATATATATATATATGTATGTATGTTTTTTTATTATTGAAAGTCAATTTTGCATTCAATTCCTATATTCGCCTTACACTGCCGGCTAACCGACGGGGCAACTTTATGCCGTATTTTGCACAATGCCTCACCTGCCAGACAATGTGCGCAAAAGGTGTTAACGTCTTTACCATTCTCTGTCCTTCCCGCCAAAAAAAAAAAAAAAAAAAAGGTAAAAATTAAGAAAAATAATTCCAAGGATGCGAGCCGAAAATATTTTAAATTCAAAGCCAATATTTCGCCATTCATCTACTGGGTTTGCACAGGGACAATTTATTATTTCAACTCTGCCACCGGCAGCTTTCAACCGAGGCAGCGGTGTGTCCTTCTCAATAGAAAAGAAAAGGAGAAATAGAGAGAAGACATGGTTGCCCTACTCGAGTTGCTAACACGTTACCACAAATATATAAAATAGACATTATGCTAATAACATATACCCGAGGCGTTTTATTACATTTAACTCTACAGTGTTCTCTCGAAGGTCAAAGAAAATCGCCTAGGTAACTATATCCGTAGAAGAAACCTGTTCAGCTTTCTCCGATTGAAAACAAGGTTAAAGTGGACAGCAGTGTTCTCTCTCACTAAGTAAATACGTGATGGATATTATTATTAATTTGACTCGGCACAGCAGGATCTCGTTATCTGCGGCAAACAGGTTCTCAGCGGATAAGAGCGAACCATATAAATATCACCAAAAAGCCCTTCATTTTCACGTAATCAGTCTAGTCCAGTGGTTCTCAACCGGGGTCTACATGGACCCTAGGGGGTCCATGTAATATTTCCGGGGGTCCACAGGCAAAACACAATTGTTGTGTTAATTAAAAATAGTAATAATAATTATTATTATAATTATAGTAGAATATTTTATTTGTATTAAATTAGTTTTCATTTAAAAATAAAGCTTAATCGTATACTATTTCTTTGATAATTAAAACCTTAAAATTTATATTAGTGAAGAATAGAAAATTGTTCTTATGTCCAATAGCTATGAAGGGGTCCACCAAGATAAAAAGAAGGGGAAAGGGGTCCATGGGTAAAAAAAGGTTGAGAACCACTGGTCTAGTCTCTAGCAATCCGTTTACAGGTTAAAGATCAGACTAGACATTAAATGGCAGGTAGTCTATCAAAGATAAGTGTAAATACTTTTAAAAATAAATCAAGACAATATGTAAACCACCGCTGTCTTTCACAAGTTATGAAGTTATGTCAATTCACTGATAATAAATAGGAGAAAGCTGTGGAGAGCCACGATCGGTTACGTTCTGAACGGATATGGCATTTGAAACTGGAGGAAGCAAGGAGAACCTATTTAACCGTAACAAAGAATCATGCTAGGACATATATAATAAAATTTGGAAATGTTAAAATTGCAGATGTCAGGGAAGCATCCCCTCGGGAACTTGTTGCCCAAAGTAACATTTCTGCAGGAAGAAGACAAAGAATGGGGATGCTTTGCCACCATGAACAGGGCATAGCAGCTCAGAGCTGGCATGGTTTGAGCTGGTGGGTATAAGGAATATAACTCGTCAGCACATATGCCTTAGTAATAACGATAAATTAGTAAGAAGCTAGCAACATTTCGTC
Source organism: Acanthosepion pharaonis (assembly GCA_903632075.3). Lineage (NCBI taxonomy): Eukaryota > Metazoa > Mollusca > Cephalopoda > Sepiida > Sepiidae > Acanthosepion > Acanthosepion pharaonis. Next base: position 821,063 of record CAHIKZ030005589.1, on the reverse strand, counting down.
TCTAGGAAGTGTCACAAGGTGGAGATTAATTCATCACCCACAAGGCCGTGTAGGTGTGGACATGAAATAAACTTTGGAGGAAATGTCTTAAAAAATTAATAGTTATTATTATTATTTACACTACTGACATTGTTCGAGCTGTTGTCCTCATCTTTGTTGCCATATTCACAACATTTCGGCCGTTGTACGCTCTGGACTTCTTCAGTATTTGTCTATATTTCTGAGATGAGGTATTGTAACTATTTACACTATTTACATTGGTCGGACTGTTGTCCTCATCTTTGTTGCCATATTCACGACGTTTCGGCTATTGTACGCACCGGCTTTCTTCATGTGATTGGAATTTCGAACTGAACCCTTTATTTCGTACAACGGGGTAGATTGATCAAGGACACATGGCCCAGTGAATGAAAGCATTGGTTGACTCCAGTGACTTGACCCAAGGAGTTGTGAGTTCAATTCCTGTCTACAGCAGAAATAAACAGAAACTTAGAGAGTTGCGTTAAAGGGAGATAACTGTTACCGAGATATATCGGAAGTGGCACTCACGTGGAACAACAAAAATCTACCCTGGTGGACTGGGGTTCAGTTTGAAATTCCAATCACCTGAAGAAGGCTGGGGCATACAGCAGCCGAAATGTCGTGAATATGGCAACAAAGATGAGGATAACATTCTAAAAATTCTAAGTAGTGTAAATAATATTACAAACTGTATTCAATTTTTAAAGATATTTACTCTGAAGTTTATTTCATGCATGCACCTCATATTCTGATTTCGATCCTCCATACGCTTGCCAATTTGACTATAGCTGCCATAGCTTCAGCAATCCGTGTGCAGATTTCCGAGCTGTATGTACCATTGTGGAATCTTCCACGTCAGCCAGTCACCCCTGCATGGGTAAATAAACTATTCTCTGTAAGTGATTATATGACAAGCATTCATTGGTTAATCACCTTCAATCTAGCTCGCTGATTGATCAGTTCCGACCACTCAAGTCAACGCCACGCGACAAATCTGTCTGTCACGTGGTACAACAAAATTATAAAATCAAAACACGTGTAAACTCTCTCTCTCTCTCGCGTCTCATTCCTTGCTGCCATGATATAATCTTCAAAAACTCCCGTCTTGACTGATGTAGTCAGACGTTAAAGACCATTACCAACATTCACGCAAGTACGAACTTTGAAATCTCTTCTGAACTTTTACCAAATTTACAACTCACAATTCCAACTTTATTCTTCTAAAACTACAGTTTAATAATTACTTTCACTTTATGAGCTCAAATACAAATATTTCCAAATCTAAGAGACATAACTATCACACCTTCAGCTCTTATGCTTGTATTTGTAAATCAAATACTTAATAAATTCAATTGTTACGTTTTGAAACAATACGTTATGTTTATGAATCATTATTCTATGTCTTGTATTAATTGTTGTGGATGGAAGATTATTGAACACACAATTTTAAGCCTTCTGATAATTCAAACCTTGTATTCCTCTCCATCACACATCCGCAACACCATCTTTAGGTAAGATTTCTCCAAAGTATTTAAAATGAATTCCTGTTCATGGTAATATTGATACTGTTTGTTCTATTCACGATTATTTTAGATTTCTGATACTAATGAGTAATTAGTGACTGAGAAAAGAAAACAAAATTACATCGGTTGCAAAAATTAACCCCGAATGGAGAGGGTTCTGTATGGTGGGTAAATGAGAGCAGTTTCGTTTTGGAGGCATTAAATTTTACAAGCCATTTCCTGCCCCAGTCAATCACAGATGGGAAGTCCGAGACCCCCGACTAGGTTAGCTTTTTCAGCAATGCCGGATTTACTATTGAGACAGGAGTAAATAGTAGTATCGTCTTCGTAGATGCCTACTTGAGAACTGATGTCATCAGGAAGATCGTTGATGAAGATCAGAAACAGTGTAGCTCTCTTCTCTTGTTCTTGTAACGGCATTCACCCGGGGTGGGTTGAGCCGGCTCCAATATTGAAGCTTCATGGGAATTTGGAATGAGATTTGATTATAGTGGTGAAGGTTTCGTGCAGGACCATCCACACTTTTTGAAGGGCCGATAACAGAGACCTGGTGCACCATGTGCCACAAGGTCCCCGAACGCCCCTCCACAGGTTTTGAATTCAGGGTTTTCCTTCTAGACCAGTTGCCATCCAAGGCTATGGAACCCAGCATGTATAGCATGAGATTTGATTATAGTGGTGAAGGTTTCGTGCAGGACCATCCACACTTTTTGAAGGGACGAATACAGAGACCTGGTGCACTACGTGCCACAAGGGCCCCAAACGACCCTCCGCAGGTTTTGAATTCAGAGTTGTCCTTCTCCTAGATCAGTTACCATCCAAGGCTATAGAACCCAGTGTGTCCTGGTATTTACCCATAGCTTGAGGGAGAAGAAGAGGATTCATACATTTCCCAAGGGTATTAGCACGTAAGTGAATGTAATGGATTCGACTGGAATTCGAACTCGGCTCTGCGATTCCTCAATCCAAGCCGCTATCCATTACTCCACCAAGCCTCCAAGAGAAACAGTGCAGGACCCAGGATAAAGCCTTGGGGAACACCAATGTTCGTATAAAAGGCACTGTTAAAGAACCTGTTTAGGACAACCTTCATTTCACGGTTTGTACAGGAATTATTGTATAAAATCAAATAATCGTCCTGTAATACGGTATATCTGAAGATTACGAAGAAGGTCGGCATGCCAAACCCTATGAGAAATTAGTGACTGAAAAAACGCATAAAAATAGATGAAGAAGGATTTTTTTTAAGGCTGCTGGGTAACCAAGTTAGAAGCTTCTATCCTCTTCACTGCAAGTTCAAAATACCAAAAAGGAAAAGTCGTGAGACTTGTCAAAGACCAACACGCAACATTGTCAGAATTTGTCTGGTAAACGAAAAAAAAAAAAATTACATCAGTAACAAAAGTTAACCCCGAGTAATTTTCATTGCGTTTCTGTGAGTGTTTCACTTTTGTAGCAGACGCGGTTAAATATTTTGAAGTTCAGACAAAGGTTAAGTAAATATCACGGACTGTCTTGAAGTTTGTCCAAATGGGCATCAAACTACACCATGTGATATTGCTAAGAAATATTTATCAGGTGGGATGCGAGACGCAGAAGAAATGGAGTGGGCCAGGCGTGATGTCGAAACATTTGTTTGAAAGCACGAGACACGGAGAGTCAGCTAAAATAGCATTTAGTAAGCTTTGAAGACATCGAAGTGAATAGACTGAAGAAATGATTCATACTGGAAAATAATTACCTTAGACCCCGGGGCTTGTGGGCGTATAAATGCTTAGAAGCAGGGCCGATACGCACTACCTCTGAACACTCCCGCCGGCAGACCCGAGCCTGATAGGAAGTCCTGGCCAGTGCTTTGTAACTATCTTATCAACATTAACTGTTTTTCTACTGTATCTTCTTTATGTTGTGCGTACCCCCAGAACGATGACTATCATAGCTTTCCACAACTTCCCGTCCTTTCTAGCTGTTAATAAAAAGTCTTATTTCGTTCAAGCCTTGTGCCGTCATCCATTTACTCAAGCTTACAGTGTTATTTGTTGTTTTCCTCTGTCCTCCTTACACTACATTTTCTGACTATCAGATTTTTCAAGATAAGTGTCCTTTTTGTTTCTATTTTTTCTAAAGCTTCGTCGTTGCTCACATGTTCTGTCTACGGTCTCCTCAGCATCCTTCTGTAGAACCACATTTCTGTTGCTTCAAGTTTCCTCTTCATCTTTGAGAAACTCGCTGCCATACAAGAGGAAAGATATCACATAGCAGATTCGTACTCTTTTCTTTGTTTCTTACGAAAATTTCCTATTTCTTATTACTCTGCTTAGCTTTTGGAATGCTTCTTTCTATATATGTTACAAATTAAACCAAACACACCTGACTAATAAACGATGAACTACTTTCGTAGATTTTGACGTCATTTTAGGGTCTATTTTCTTTCGTCTAAATTCCGTAAATTTGTTTGCTCGTGTTAAATCTTGAAAAGACACTATATAAAATTCACTATTTTTTTTATCCATAATGTGTGAAAATTATTCAACTTTTTAACAAGAAAAATCTCAAGTCGATGTTAAAAATTGTCACAAAACATTGATTAATTTAAGATGAAATAATTTATTATGTTATTTCTTTAACTTATATTTAGATACATTTCATTTATTTTATGAATGAAAAGTTATAATTTAATGAAGTAACATACTTACTCTAAAACTCATTCATAAGTTGTGTATACGATAGTGGTGCAGTAAGAAAATAAAGACGTTGCTTGAATTTGCTCCCCCCTCCTCCGCAGAAAAATCTCGGTCCCCAAGTACCTCTCCCCACTGTCAGAGTTCTAGAATCACCGCCGTCTGTAACTAAAGTCTGCTCAGCATAGTTGCAGTAAAAACCACACGAGGGCTCTGTGGGTATTGAACAAAAACAAATGTGCCCGAGCAAGCGTCTGCAATAGGGATTAGATAGCCGCCCCAGTTGACGGCTCTCCTCTAATACGAGTGGTCAGCTATACTATACTTCTTGGTAATTAAGCTCAGAAATCATGAACGCTGTACATGGTAAAGCATTTGATCAAATGTCTTGTATCGAAAGAGAGATAAAAAAAGAAATAACAAAACGTAAAACTAAAATTAATCTTACACTATTTACATTATTCGGACTATTGTCCTCATCTTTGTCGACATATTTATTACAACGTTTCGGCCGTTGTACGCTCCAGCCTTCTTCAGGTGGTTGGAATGTCAAACTGAATTCTTTATTTCGCTCACTGGGATAGACTGTTCTAGTTCCACGTGCCATGTTTTTTTTTTTTTTTAATAGATGTCAGTTATTTCCTGTTAATTCCCTTATCCAAGTTCTCCAGTGCCTTTACCGGGTATTGAACTCACACTCTTTGGGATCTAACCAACTAACTGTCACTGGATCTAACCAACGCCTTTATCCACTGTGCCATGTGACAGGACCCAAACAGTGTGAGTTCAATATCCGTTTAAGGCATTGGAGAACTTGGAGAGAGGAATTAACAGGAATTAACTGATAACTGACATCCATTAAACATGGCACGTGGAACTAGAACAGTCTACCCCAGTGAGCGAAATAAAGGGTTCAGTCCATCTACCTGAAGAAGGCTGGGGAGTACAACGGCCGAAACGTTGTAATAAATATGGCGACAAAGATGAGGACAATAGTCCGAATAATGTAAATAGTGTACATAATACCTCATCTCAGAAATATAGACATATACTGAAAGGCCGAAACGTTGTAATAAATATGGTGACAAAGATAAGGACAATAGTCCGAATAATGTAAATAGTGTACATAATACCTCATCTCAGTAATATAGACAGATACTAAAATTAATCTTATCGAGAAACAAGAACGAAAGAAAAGGGTAAATAAATTTCATCCTCTAAATACATAAAATAATTATTGATATTTTTTATACATGCCTGAGAGCCTCTAAGAGATTAAGGATTCCATGATGGAGTCGATAGTCTAAAATGCGCGGAGTTCTCTGCTTGAGAAAGAATTCCCAGGGTGCACTTCGCGGCATGAGGGTTATAGCATGATACCGACAAAAACTGATGATGTAATTGGTCAGTTTCCATAAAGGCATTCAAACCCAATATCATTTCGCATCGTAATTTATTGAACAGTCGGCTCGAAACCGTTGGACTGCTGCACTGTTTTAACTAATAAAAACAGACGTGAATCAATTCAGATCGAGTCTCTGTTGTATTTTGAAAAAGTCTGCCACATTTTGCAGATTAAGTCGTCCTGGGTATGGAAATAAATTACATCCGGCAGCAAGGCATCTGATCGGGAGATTGTAGGTTTTGAGGAGAGTGGAACTACCTCTTAACTGCTCTTGTTCCTAGGTCCTCCCTGGCCTGGTTTGGTAGAGCTTGTTAGGGTTCCAGCTATGGGCAAATAGTTAATACCCCACCCCGAAACAAATATCAACAGTACATTTTTATAATAAAATGAGCAAACAATACATTTTATGGGCTACAAATTATATATATATATATATATATATATATATATATATATATAAAAAAATACTTTTACCCTGAAAGTGTAAAATTATGTACAAAGTATATGTAGTTGAAAGCATAGTTTTTATGGGTGTGTATACGTGTGTGCGCTTCCAATTTCTCTCTTTCTCTCCATCTTTCTTTTTCTTTCTCTCCATCCTTATTTCTTTCTCTTTTACTTTCTATTTTTCTTTCTCTCCTTCCTTCCTTCCTTCCTTTCTTTCTCTCCATCCTTATTTCTTTCTCTCTATCCTTCTTTCTTTCTTTTACTTTCTATTTTTCTTTCTCTCCTTACTTTCTCTCCTTCCTTCTTCCTTTCTCTCTACCATTCTTTCTCTCTTACTCTCCATCCTTCTTTCTCTTCTTTCTTTTCATCTGACTTTCTCTCTTTTACTTTCTTTCTCTTTTACTAAGCACGATCAAGAAGGGTCTGATGTCTAATCATTTGGTTAAAATATAGATATAGGTCTGTCTTAGAGATTTTCAGCATCCCCCACATATATCTATCTATCTGTCATAGCTCTGACGACAATCCACGACCGGTATTGACAAAAAATTCAATAAATTAAAATACGATCACATTCAAACATTAATAATGCTTACTAGACACACACACACACACACTATATATATATATATATATATTAAAATCAGGAGGTCAGTTGAATCCGCTACCTTGGTTTCAACATTACAGTATCATCAGGCTCCAATACAAACATTTGAGAGCGTTTGGGTGTCAATCTGAGCACAGTGCAGAAAGGAAAGAGTTGGATGAGTCTCATGGTGATTACGAAGGTACAGCAGCAAGGAAAATTCATTCTGATCGTTCTGATAAGAAAAAACTCCCGAAATTGTTGGTGAGGGACTCAACACGGAGGTCTACATCAAGTGCCTTGAGTTAAGAGGGTGACTGGTGGAAGACCCTAAGTTTGGTAAAAGGAATCTGCACCATGCTGCACAAGCAGGAGAACCCAGTCATGACTGTCAGACAATTTTTGCGACCACTTACATCTGGCCACCTAACTCCCCAACCTGCAACCCCCTTGATTATTATGTGTGGGGCACAGTTGAGCAAGAGACCAACAAAACTCCTTGTAAATACCAAAGATGAACTCAATGCAAGGATTATGGCAGCATTCAAGAACTTAAACAAGGAGACCGTCGAAAAGAGTTGCAGGAGATTCCGAAGGCATCTGAAAGCCGTGGTTGAAGCTAATGGCGATTTTATTGATTAAGTTTTCTCTTTAGCATTTCAAGATATTTTTTGTGTATTTTTGGGAAATATATGTTATTTTCATTTTAGCGTAATTTAAATTTTAAATATTCACCAATCGCACCCTGTACTATACTATGGCTTCCTATCGCTTTCTCAGACTTCTTTTTTGTTTATTTCTAAGTTTTTATATTATGTTATAGCTATAAAATGTTAAATGCGTTAAAAATACATTACTATTCGATTTCATCATTAGCAATTTGAAAAATTAAGCTTATGAAATATTTTGATTTTTACCCTTATGGTAACATCGACGTTTAGGTTTGGAGGTGACCTTTTTCATGAGCAAAAACAGTGTCTTTTTCATTACATTTGAACAAAAGTTCATCGATTTATAACATAGAGACATAGGATTACAAAGATATCATAATCTCATGTACATATATATTATTTCTATCTTTTAAAGATTAGTCAATTTTAAAATTATTTACATTTCTACAAAGAAGGATTCTAGAAAAAAAAAATATCCGATCTGAAAATATATTTATTTCTAATCTTTTCATAGAAACATTTTTGTGCCAATTTCAAACTGGACGTGTTTTGAGATTTGCTCAGAGTTCAGAATTAAAATAAAACAAAATTAAATTAAATATAAACAGATTAAATTCACAGAATTTTTTTTTAAAACTTATATTATACTTAGGAAAAGATTAATTTAAACATCCCCGACAAAAAGACATGTTTACGTACATTCATGCAAACTTGTCTCTCTACATCAAATACGATTGTGTAGCGGGTTCGAACCTCATTGGTAGCCCCATACTTTCGGCCTTGCGCCACATCTAAGTTATGCTTAGAAAACCACCATCCATTAGCACTTTGACATGGTGTAATGGTTAATAAGCATGTCTCGCTAAATCAATTACGAATGGATAGCGAGTTCGATCCTCATTGGTTGTTCAATACTTTTGGCCTTGTGCCACTTCGACATTTTTCAACGGCTAACCATGTCTCGCTAGTTCAATTGCCACTGAATAGTGAGTTCGATCCTCACTGGGTGCCCCATAATTTCAGCCCTGTGCCACACCTACAGGATATTTCATTCTCATAATTGTTGCTTTTAGTTAATTTTTTTTCAATCTGAGAAATGTAATTAAAATTTAAAAAGAAACCTGAGGTGTTTTCTTTTGTCTTAGTTTTATTCAAAAGCTTATAACAAAAATGATGACCTAAAAATGAATTTGCATTTTCTTTTTTTCATTAGTTTATAGCGAAAATTTAAAAAAAAAAAATTGTTAGGATTTCCTCAGAGATTTACTTATTTAATGTTTTATGTTAAGATTTTTGAAAAATTTCTTTTAAAGAACGCAACTTTTATTAAAACAGGTCGTATTACGAAAAAATTGAACTTAAACGAATCGAGAAAATATACCAAACCATGATAAAAACCATGGGAGTCCATGAAAAATTCTCTACAAAAGGATAACCTGTTTAATAGGTGAAGAAGTGGAGTATCTGTGGTAGCTATGGGATGATTTAATACTGTTTGATCACGAAAATGATTGTCGGGGTCCATAAAGTGTTAAATGTTCAAAATTTGTCTTTGGCGACAGCGGGAAGGAATATGTAAATTTTAAATACACAGGCTGCCTCCACCTCCCCTAAAATTGACACAATTTAAAATGTGAATATCCGAGTAACTACATTTGGCGACGATGTTTCACCGTTATACAGTTGAGAAGATTTGATGTAACCGTAGGTTCTATGCTAACAATTTCTTCTCTCGCACTTCTCGCTTGTGGAACTTCATTCTGGCTCCATGCTTTGCAGCCAACTTTAATCTTCAAATATTTAAATGCAATGTCAATCACTATCTACTGTCCTCCTGATTACTCTTTTCTATTCCCGTTCATTATTAATGTTTCTGTTTTCTAATTCTTCCACACCCAGTAACCCTTTGTGTCTTCGTGGCTTTATTGCCTTGCATGGGGCGATACCGCTTAATAAAATACAAACAAATTAAATAGACTCCAAGTTGAACAATAAGTTTTATTTATCAAAATTTAAACGAATTATTCAAAGGGATGTAGATTTTATAACCGATTTCACAAAGCTTCACAAATGTTCAATATGCACACCACCTGTGACACGACAGCAGTCCAGCATCTGTCAAATACGCTGCAGCATGTCTTGCGTAACATTCTCCAGCGTCCCAGTGATTTTCTGCTTAAGTTCTTCTAGGAAGAGTGAGGGATATAGACCTGTCTTTTTCAAATACCTCCATAGACAAAAAAAAAAGCACAAGGTGTCGTGTCAGGCGAACGTGGTGGCCATTTCAACAGCACATTGTTATTATGACTGGCACGCCTGGCCCATCTTCCTGGTAGATTCTCATTGAGATAAGTCCGCGCAGTTAACTTAGTCCGTTTTTACGCATTTTGTCAAAATCTGAGATAATTTGAGAGAATTAGTTATGGTATTAAACTATAAAATGATGTCAATTTTTGGGAGACACCCTGTTTATATCAGCGGCTGACACGTGAGAATTTCGGGCCACACAAGAGGTTCCATGATGAAACAGCCAGCAATTGATAAGAACGGTACCCACGCAAGAAACATTATATTGAATCAAATCCCATTACTGTCTAAGTTCTATGCTGACAGTTTCTTCCTTGACATTCCTCGTTTGTGGAACTGTATCTAATTTCACGGTTAAAGTGACCGAAACTTCGATACGGAGCCCCCTCTCTGCAACATGCCGATTTCAAAGTTTCTCAACCTGGGGGCCCACAAACCATCAAAGGAAAATTGGTGGGGAAGGGCAGCGATTTTGTAAATTACCCAAAATCAGTGAAAGTATCCAATTTAAATTAAAATTGCAGTACATATTCATTAATTATTTACTTTTATAATAAATATTTTTTTATTTAAAAAAAAATCTGCGAAAATGTCATTCTTTTTGTAATAAACAGCAATATCTTCATAATTAAATTTTACTCGATAAAAAAAAGTTTAAGTTGCATATTTTTACATTTCCATAAAGATTAATCGCCGACGCATCTCCGCTGAAGAAAAAAAAGTTTTCCAAAGATTCCAACACAACACAAATGGGATTGTCTTAAAAATTTAACAATATTTCAGTTTTGGGGAAAATTTTTCATGTGTTGAAATCTTTCTAGAAATATAAAAATAGGGACTAGAAATTTTATTTTAATTACTAGCCGTGGATTTCTGGTTACTATTACTACTAGTAAAAAAAATCAAATATCCTCCTTAGCGGATGATTACGGAATAAAAAATGATTTTACCGAGATATATTACCATCTTAATTGATTTAAAAGAACGGTTCAGAAGGAAAATTACAATTTAAAAAAAGAAAAGTGCATACAGCCTCTTTACGGTTGAGAGGTTCGAAATAGTAAGCCCTGTTGATTATTATAGCTGATGATTAGTAATGTAACTGCGGTAGAAAAAATATTTAAAAAGTATAAAAAGCAAAAGAAACGCTACTGAAACCAGCCCTTTTGGTGGCGCTGCACCTCATCAGGGGATCCTGCGTAGTACGCACCGCAATGGTCATGCAGATATATTTATATTATTAAATGATGACTGACAATGTAACGTTAATTTAAACATAAATTTTAAAAATGGCAGAGGGGGTCCAAAAACGCCCACCTCCCCGGAGGGCGTTTCGAGAGTAAGACACGCCGGCCCAGGATGTAACCGTAAGTTCTATGCTAACAGTTTCTTCTCTCACATTTCTCTTGTAGAAATATCTTTCCGGCTTCTTGTTTTTTCGTTAACTTCGATCTTCAAAAATTTAAATGCAATGTCAATCGTTATCTTCTGTCTTCTTAATTCTTGTTCGTTTATTGTTCTCACGACTTAATAAGGGTATTCTTTTTTTTCTTTCACACTGTTACCCCCTTGTGTCATATCATTTTACAATTGAAATGGTTAGATGTAACCGTAAGTTCTATGCTAACAATTTCATCTCTCGCACTTCTCGCCTGTGGAACTTTCTCCCGGCTTCTTGCTTCTCAGCCAACTTTGAGCTTCAAAAAATTTAAATCTAGCAATGTCTCTTTGAATGTTGTTCTTGTATTATCTTCTCTCCTTAATGTTTTCTCTCAGATTCTTTTTCTCGCAGTAACTGCTTGCGTCTTAGTGGTTTTATTGCATTCCTTGCAGGTGAAATGCTTCAAAAATGATTCAAAACAAAATCTAATCGTTTGGAACTTTATTCTAAACTTTTACCATTTTTCTTTTTATATATATTTTTTTTAGTCAGAATAAATATAATTTTTATTTGGAACGTTATTCTAAACTTTTACCATTTTTCTTTTTATATACATTTATTTTAGTCAGAATAAATATAATTTTTGTTTGGAACGTTATTCTAAACTTTTACCATTTTTCTTTTTATATACATTTATTTTAGTCAGAATAAATATAATTTTTGTTTGGAACGTTATTCTAAACTTTTACCATTTTTCTTTTTATATACATTTTTTTAGTCAGAATAAATATAATTTTTGTTTATCAAGTGCTAAATTTCATCGTTTTCATCATTCTACACAAAGGGGGATTATGTTCAAAGATTAACCTCGTTAAGATGTAATATAATTAAATTGAAACACACCCTCTCGTAAATATTTGTACAACTAGATAGGAAGAAGAGAAAAGAAAAGAACGAGAAATAAAAACACGGTATGTTAAATTATATAGATGCATTAACCAGTTAATTTTGATCCTGAAAACTCGTAAGAGTATTCTTCAATTTCATTGGGCAGCACTGAACGCAAGGATTGAAAGAGAGGTTTGGTTGGGACAATTATTTTCAGTCTATCCTCGCTATCTTCGACACGATACCCTCTGTTTCTCCATCTTTAAAACATATAAAAGGAAATCCAATCGATTCATTTTCACTGTTGAAATCACGACGACTGCTGCTTCTTTTTCTTTTCTTTTTTTTTGCATCAGTACACGAAATCTCAACCCCGACCGTCTATAGAATTCTCTACCAGGCAAGTCAGAGTATTGATGGGTTGGTAGTAAAAATGAAACATCCTTCTGTACGATTCCACACCAGGCAGCGTTTAAGTCTTTAGAGGTTGGTGTGGGGAGAAAGAAATCGAGAGAGGAGAAGATAAAAAGAAAAAAAAAAAAAAAGGGTAAAGTAGTTGCTCATGTCTCTATCGACACCAGTCACCGCCTGTTGCGAAAAAGCATACTCGCATTCCTTTTACGAAAAGGAGTTCTAACCCTTCCAGCTTCTCTTCTACCCCTGCCCTGAAATCTTTTCAAAGTCCCTCAACAAGAAGAAGGGGAATAAAAACGCTGGCTCTCGAATATTTATCAAATGGTAAACAGCATATCTATCTTATTTCGCGATGAATGCATACGCTTGTCTGTACTACGATGAATGGGCGTGCCTCTCTCAGTCTACCTCGTGTGTCTTTTGCACCTTCTACCACCCAGGCACATTCACATGTTTTTTTTTTTTTTTCAAGCGGCAGTTGCAACTACAATCGACAATCATGAGTCATAGCACCCCCCCACTCGCGTTGTTACTTCAATTCTACTCTTCCCACCAATCCCCCGCCCCCGATTCAGTAAACTTACAGAAATAGATAATACATTCTCTATCTGATATATCTGGATACAGAGATACAAGTGTTTTTTTTTTTGGGGGGGGGGTGCTGAAAAGACCTCGGTCTGATCAAATAGGGGTTTAGAGAGAGAGAGAAAGAGAGAGAGGAAATTTTCATTTATGGTCATTTGTCCAGATTTTGGAGAAATAGGTCGGGCCAAGAGATCGACAGTGGCAGAGGAAAATGAGAAGGATTGAGAGAGAGAGAGAGAGAATGAGAGGGGGGAGTAATGGGAGATACAGAAAATAAAGAGAAGCAGGAATAGGCAGAAAAATAGAGGGAATGATACAGAGGGAATAAAAGAGAAAGGATAAGGCAGGGAAAGAGAGAGGGGGGAATACAGAGAGAGATATAGACAGGAACGACAGAGTGAGAGAGATAGAAAAGGAATGGCCAAGAGATAGAGAAAAAAAGAAAGAGCAAAAAGAGAGGGAGAGGCAAAAGAGAGAGAGAAGGAAAGGAAAAGGAAAGAAAGAGAAGGAAAGGAAAGAAAGAGAAGGAAAGGAAAGAAAGAGAAGGAAAGGAACAGAAAAGAGAGAAGGAACGGGAAAGAGAAGAGAGAGAGAAATAGAACAGATAGAGAGAGAGAAAGAGAGAGCCAAGAAACGGAAAAGAGAGAGAGATAGACAAGAAACGGAAAAGAGAGAGAGATAGACAAGAAACGGAAAAGAGAGAGAGAGAGACAAGAAACGGAAAAGAGAGAGAGATAGACAAGAAACGGAAAAGAGAGAGATAGACAAGAAACGGAAAAAGAGAGAGAGACAAGAAACGAAAAGAGAGAGAGATAGACAAGAAACGGAAAAGAGAGAGAGAGACAAGAAACGGAAAAGAGAGAGAGATAGACGAAACGAAAAGAGAGAGAGAGAGCCAAGAAACGGAAAAAAGAGAGAGAGAGAGCCAAGAAACGAAAAGAGAGAGAGAGAGAGCGAAACGAAAAGAGAGAGAGAGAGCCAAGAAACGGAAAAGAGAGAGAGAGAGAAGGAAACGGAAGAGAGAGAGAGAGCCAAGAAACGGAAAAGAGAGAGAGTCAAGGAACGGAAAAGAGAGAGAGTCAAGGAACGGAAAAGAGAGAGAGTCAAGAAACGGAAAAGAGAGAGAGTCAAGAAACGGAAAAGAGAGAGAGCGGAAAAGAAACGGAAAAGAGAGAAGGAACGGAAAAGAGAGAGAGAAACGGAAAAAGAGAGAGAGAGAGCCGGAAAGAGAGAGAGAGAGACGGAAAAAGAAGAGAGAGAGAGAGTCAAGGAACGGAAAAGAGAGAGAGAGAGAGTCAAGAAAAAGGAAAAGAGAGAGAGAGAGCCGGAAAAGAAAGAGAGAGAGAAACGGAAAAGAGAGAGAGAGAGAGAAACAAGAGAGAGAGAGAAACGGAAAAGAGAGAGAGAGAGAGTCAAGAAACGGAAAAGAGAGAGAGAGAGAGCCAAGAAACGGAAAAGAGAGAGAGAGAGAGTCAAGAAACGGAAAAGAGAGAGAGAGAGAGTCAAGAAACGGAAAAGAGAGAGAGAGAGAGTCAAGGAACGGAAAAGAGTGAGATGGAGAGAGAGAAAAAAAGCGAGGGACAGTGTCTTGGAGTGAGAGAGAGAGAGAGGGATTTGAAAAGAAAGAAGAGGAAGGAAGAATTGATACAGAAAGTGAGAGGTAGACATTTGTTGGTAATCTTTTGAAAATGTTTAATAAAGCATTTATAGCGAATGAAAGGAAACACTTTTCAGATGTTCACCCACGGCATTTTGCGTCTGCATTTTTCGGACAATAGGTTTGCAGTCCATTCAAGTTTATGCAAATTTCGAGCCTGTTCAAATATATGCAAATTATCACCCCGTTCGAAATATGCAAATTCACGACCCATTCAAATATTAAAATTCCCACCTTTTCAATATATGTAAATACACAGTCCATTCTAATATCATTTTCCGAGGATGCCTGTTGCAAACGCCTGCCCGGGAACATTATTGTATGTTCAAAACACACAGAGCCAATCTATGGTTTATACGACCCTCATCAAAGCAACAACGAACAGAGCCAGAATGTAAACTAAAATTATATCTACATCTCAGTTGTATTTACAATAGCACCACTAATCCTCGACAAAAATGCCTAACAGATTTGCCGAAAACCCTCAAAACGAACGATAATTTGAATAAAACCTTTTTAAAATGCTATACTGTTAAAAATGAAAATCCTCGAGAGTGCCGCCATTGAATATTATCCAAATATTAATCTACGCACAGGTTTTTTCCCAATATCACCATTCCTAACAGAATCATTACTCTCCCAAGCCAACGTACATAACAAATATAACAAGAAATCAAAATGAATCCGTCAACACAACAATACAAACAATATTTTTACAAATGAAAAAAAATTCTCTTCAAACATAAAAAGTAGATGACTTAATTTTTCAGTTGACCCAGTGGCTATAATAGCGTTTCGAAATTCTTCGAGTTACCAACAGCCTTTTTGTTTTTTGCTTATAGCTACTTTATTTCAATAAATTCGTTTCGTTTTTTGCCTTGAAAAAAAGTCCACAATGGACGAAACGATTTGGCTAAAATTACATATAGTTTTCCAATTATCTTTTTTCCTTTATACATGTACATACACATATACACGGGGGGAATTTTGGGGCGGCGCGTTTCGTCTTTTAGGACATCTTCGGACTAACATTCCATTATCAAATATATATATATAATTTATTCAAAAATTATAACATCCCTTGATAAGACACCAGAAGTGTTGAAACAAAATGGCTATTTTTGTAGTGATTTTATAAAATGTTTATGTGATAATTTTAGAATAAATTATATTTGCTCTACTCTGTATTGAGCACTCTTTTAAGAATAGTTTTTTCTGGTTATTGGAATTTATTCCGTATACACCAATCTTATACTTGGAGATATATATCAATTAAAAATAATCGTTACTCACTAGTTATTTATCATCGCCTGAAGAGGCACAACTTAGTGCCGAAACACGAAAGCATTTGTGTAGCGATTTTTAACATGTTTTTGTTTTAATCCTATATATATATATATATATATATATATATATATTTATATATATATAATGTTTCAGTGAATACGACAGATAAGGTGTTTTGATTTAGTTTAACAATTTCCAATGGCACGCAGCCGCAAAAGACATCACGAAGTCCGAACCAATAACTACTAAAACGCAAGGAAGATATTTAGCTGTTTCAATTTTAATTTTAAAGTATATATACTTTATATTACTATATAAAATATATTGTAGAACAGATATATTGACCTTGACTTGTATAAAAATGCATATGCTGTTGGAAGACTGAATGATTTTAAAACCCTAAGTCGGCACAAAATTAGCAAAAAGCTGCTGACCCATAGTCTATTATACATTTAAGGATATTTCAGTTACATTCCCGAAAGGTGCCTTGCCCTTTTAACGTTGTGATAACAATCTAATAGTCTGTAAATGAGATATGATAAATTATCATTTTGTTTCTTTTATATGCAATGTCTCTTCTGGAAGAAGGAGGCGGTCATGACTTTTCACAATGTCGTATCATTTGTAACTCATAGCAAAGATTTTTTTTACTCACCCTCACACTCCTTGTTTTACCAACCCATAACGCCATCTCGTTTCAATTTTAATATATACTAAAGTATATATATCTATATATTACTATATAAAATCTATTGTAGAACAGGTATATTGACCTTGACTTATATAAAAAATACGCATGCTGTTGGCACACTGAATGATTTTAAAACCCTGAGTCGGCAAAAGGTTGCTGACCCCTGACCTACAATCTTCTAGGGCAGGGGCCGGCAACCTACGGCACCCGTGCCACATATGGCACGCCAAGCAATTTCCAATGGCGCGCAGCCGCATATAACATCAGGAAGTCCGAATTAAGTAAATTCCTTTCATATTGTCTGATAAGCTTAATAACAATATCATTGAAAGACGAAAGAAAAACACCATATTGATACATGTTTTTTAATCCTATCTAAGCATTCGGCTTACATAAGACATTATCAAAGATGACAATTACATTTCAGTATATTAAACAATACACGGACAAAACAATAATGAGAGTCTGTTTTTGTTGCATGAAAGATTTCCAAGCAACGACAAACTCATGTATACGAGACGCGGAAGCAAATATCGCGTCGCAGCTCGTGACGTCACACATGACCAAGCGAGAGTGAAAATGAGAAGTATTAAGTATGGGAAGCCGTTGGTATAAACCAATGGCTTCAGTTATCAATTATAGGCATTTAATAATATTTGTGGAGATTTCATAGTTTATTTTGTTCAGGTTAGGTTTCAACTGTTTTATGTATATAGCTTCAAGAATTTTTAGTTTTTGTTTATTGTTTTATATATATATATATATTACTATATAAAATCAATTGTAGGACAGGTATATTGACCTTGACTTCTATAAAAATACGTATGCTGTTGGCGCACTGAATGATTTTAAAATCCTAAGTCGGCAAATAGTTATCAAAAAGTTTAAATGCAACGTCAATCGCCATCTTCTGTATTCCTAAAACCAGTTTTTTTTTCGTCCCCTCTTCTCATTCTCTTTCGCTGCCTCAAAACCCTTAAGTCCCAGTGGAAATATCGCCTTGCTTGGAGTGGAATAATTAAAAACAAATAATAATAATAATAATTTTTCAAGTTGATATTATTTGTTGCACATTTTCCGGTTCTTTGGACCTGAGGAATGCCGTTTCAGTTTCTGATTCAACGGGAACACTGAGCCTTTGTTTCGTCACAAATTTTTAATCGATAATTATCTGATCATGTTTTTCTTTCTTTGACGAACCTTGCGCAAGGAATCTGGAGTTATTGGAAAAACAGACCCCCCAATAACCCCCTTCCCAGTGAAAAGGGAGGGATATGCAATATTCATCTTTTACAGTCAGATTTTACAAGCTTAATGAGCAATTTTATATGCAGAGAGGAATTATCATGAGATTTTAAGAGAAAAAACATGACATTATCTCTACCCTGAGATGCCTGTGTATATATGTATGCATATATAAGGTATAGGCACGTGTCCGAGTTGTTAGAACGTTAGTTTTCTAACCATGAGACCCAGGTTCGAGTCTCATCATCGTCGATTTGTCAGGAAGGTTACTTCTTGATGTTATTAGTCGGGAGGAGGCGATTCGAGCATGCGACACCAGAAAATGCCTGAAAACCATACCAATGATTGGTAGACGGAACCCTTGGTAAACGTCGGTGGTTCTACTACCACGAAGTCACAAGTCATCGTGACTGAGTGTTTGAGGGTGCTCGCCTTGCTCACGCTAGATGACACAATTCTCTCCCAAAAACTGTAAGTAAGTCTAGTCGTAGTATAAACCACAGTTGGGATCTGTGGGTGTTGAACAAACACAAATGTGTCCGAGCAAGCGTATGCAATAGGGATTAGCTAGCCGCCTTGGTAAATTGGCTGCGTCATTTACCTATATATTAGATTAAACCATGAGTAGTTCTTACGGAAAACGTAGCTATTTCCGTGCGGGTGGTGTTCAAATTTCAGCTGGGTTCATTATACTCTCCTACGCGTAAATACCCTTGGGAAAGGCATGAACCGGCCACTTTTCCCCAGCTATTGGTTATTAAATCATTATTATCTAAAAAAAAAAAAAAACATATATATATATATATATATATATATATATATATATATATATATATATATATATATATATATATATATATATATATATATATGTGTGTGTGTGTGTGTGAGAGAGATATAATGATGGATAGCGAATCGGATTGAGGAATCGGGGAGCCGAGTTCGAATTCCAGTCGGATCCATTACATTCACTTATGTGTTAATACCCTTGGGAAAATGTATGAATCCTCTTCTACTCCCCCACCAGCTATGAGTAAATAGCAGGACGGATTGGTTTCTGTAAGCTTGGATGGCAACGTATCTAGAAGAAGGAAAAACTCTGAATTGAAAACCTTCCGGGAGAGTGTTGGGATCCGTCAGGCTATCTTGCCCAAGAAACACCTCTACGGGTCATGAAATTATATATATGTCAGCTTTTCTATTTTCGGATATTTTATGGGCCTTTTATTTCGCATTGAATATCAAATAAGGTATTGGAGGAGCTTGATATTTTTTTCAATATATTTCTCCCCTTCATGCAATATATATATATATATATATATTGAGGGCTGCAGATTTTGAGTGCTCTTAAGTGGTATCAGATGGCAATTCCGGATAGTATTTTGTCGTTATGATGAGAATAGAAGTTTATGAGATCATTTTATTAGTTGATTTTTCGGAGGACACTAAGTTTTAAACTGCTGTCAAGACAGTGAAGCACGATATCTAGGAAACGTAAAGTATCGTTTTCTTGCATTTCGTATGTAAATTCTATTTTATGTTCGACCGTGTTTAGAATAGAAAATGGTCAAGAAGTCTCTCCTGACCAATCTAACGAATCAAAAAAAAAAAAAAAAAAATTGTACTATCTACTAACACTATCACAGCTATATTTGCCTTGATAAAGTCATTCAAAGGACGAAACGCGTCAGCTCAGATAATTTTTTTAATCTCTCTCCATACATACATATATATATATATATATATATATATATATATATATATATATATATACACCGTAAATCTCCATATATAAATCGCATTGAGACTTCTCACCACAAACATACGACAATTTGACGCCAACATTCGGCGATTGCGACCCCATAAGGATGTCAAATACAATCATATATACCTAAGAATACTTACAAATATAAAATAAAATAAGAATTATCATAAAACTTAATTAGCATAATACCATTTTTTTAACTAAAAGTAAGAAACGCTGGCCGTAATGAAATTGGAGAGGTACAATTTATAGGGTTTGATTACCAAACAAGGGATGCGTATTATGCGTGATTATAAGCATTTTCCAACACTTTCAGCACAATTTTAGGTGTGCATATTATGGATGAAGGCGTATTATACATGGGAAATTACGGTATGTGTGGGTATATATATATATATATATATATATATATATGTGTGTGTGTGTGTGTGTGTGTGTGCAAGCTATTTAAGTTTTTCATCACAAAATGCATTTTATTTAAAGAATAATATTCTGAATATATCAAAAATATTATAAACCTTTTTTTCTATATTTACCAATCTTGCTTTAGCATAGAATCATGAAACGTAAAAAAAAAAAAAAAAAAAAACGAAATTAAAAAAAAACCTGATGACAGGAGGAAATGCCTTGAGAGTGGCTTATTGCAATGGAGGGGTACTTTTTAAGTAAGGGATCTTAAAAGCCAAAACTGGCATCAGTTAACAAGGATTTCATTTTCACTTATTTATTAGGTTCTTCCGTCCCCAGGGATTTTTTAAGGCAATATTTACCAAAATATGCCTTGTGAGAACCTTGTAATTAATACAAGCATCAAAGAGGTTTCGTTTTTTGGAGAAAATGCCTGAAAGGCAAGGCTCTAGTTTGAGGCCTGTTATTAGCAAGACATCAGAATCGTGATCAAGAGAAAAGCGGACTCTATAGCTTGAAGAATTCACTGAAAAAAACAGACAACGGAAAAAGCAGCGATAATTTTCATATAAAATTTGATCTTTTTTTAAGCTTCTTCCAAATGCAGAAATGATGGAATGCGTTATTTTAATAAGAATATTCAACTTGGCAGTTTTTCTTTTAGGCATTTGAATAAAAAAAGAAAAAAAAGAAAGGAAATTACAGCTGAAAAGCTAAATTTTATGATAGATATTCAAAAGATTATTTCGTAAGCTACTATCAAAAGTGATTCTTGCAGAGATTTGAATTGTCTAAATTACTGGGGTGAGCAGTTATTAATTACACTATTTGTATTCGGACCATTGTCCTCAACTTTGTTGACAACACCCACTTAAATTTAAAAAACGGGTTCACTTCAGAATTCCCTGTAGGTTACACAAATCGAATATATACCTGGTGAAGGCTGAAGAGCATAACGACCGAAACGTTAGACAATAAAAACAAAGATGAGGACAATAGTCCGAATATAGATAGTGTAAATTAAGATAGATAATAAACAGTGAAGGTTAGACAGATAGATATACAGATAATGAACAGACTTGATAGTTAGACGGACGTGAACAGACCGAGATAGATAGATAGATAGATGTGAACAGTTTGTTTGTTTAAAACTTAACGACCCATCGATCAGCAAGAGATCATAGATGTGAACAGATATAGATAGATAGATTGATAGATGTGAACAGACCGAGAGAGAGAGAGAGATGTGGAGAGAGAGACAGATGTGGAGAGACCGACAGAGAGAGAGAGACAGATGTGGAGAGACCGACAGAGAGAGAGATCGACAGAGAGAGAGAGATCGACAGATGTGAACAGACCGACAGAGAGAGAGAGAGAGAGATCGACAGATGTGAACAGACCGACAGAGAGAGAGAGAGACAGATGTGAACAGACCGACAGAGAGAGAGAGAGAGAGAGATATGAACAGACCGACAGAGAGAGAGAGAGAGTGAACAGACCGACAGAGAGAGAGAGAGAGAGAGAGATGAGAGAACAGACCGACAGAGAGAGAGAGAGATGAACAGACCGACAGAGAGAGAGAGAGAGAGATGTGAACAGACCGACAGAGAGAGAGAGAGAGAGAGATGTGAACAGACCGACAGAGAGAGAGAGAGATAGACAGATGTGAACAGACCGACAGAGAGAGAGAGATGTGAACAGACCGACAGAGAGAGAGACAGATGAACAGTGAACAGAGAGAGAGAGAGAGAGAGAGAGAGATGAACAGACCGACAGAGAGAGAGAGAGAGAGATGAACAGACCGACAGAGAGAGAGAGAGACAGAGAACAGACCGAGAGAGAGAGAGAGAGAGAGAGAGATGAACAGACCGACAGAGAGAGAGAGAGAGAGACAGATGAAACAGACCGACAGAGAGAGAGAGAGAGATGAACAGACCGACAGAGAGAGAGAGAGAGAAACAGAGAGAGAGAGAGAGAGACAGATGTGAACAGACCGACAGAGAGAGAGAGAGAGACAGATGTGAACAGACCGACAGAGAGAGAGAGAGAGACAGATGTGAACAGACCGACAGAGAGAGAGAGAGAGATGAACAGACCGAACAGAGAGAGAGAGAGAGAGAGATGAACAGACCGACAGAGAGAACAGACCCGACAGACAGAGAGAGAGAGAGAGAGAGAGATGTGAACAGACCGACAGAGAGAGACAGAGAGAGAGAGAGAGAGAGAGAGAACAGACCGAACAGAGAGAGAGAGAGAGATGAACAGACCGACAGAGAGAGAGAGAGAGAGAGATGTGAACAGACCGACAGAGAGAGAGGGAGAGAGATGTGAACAGACCGACAGAGAGAGAGAGAGAGAGATGTGAACAGACCGACAGAGAGAGATAGATAGACAGATGTGAACAGACCGAGAGAGATAGATAGACAGATGTGAACAAACTGAGATAGAGAGATAATTCTAATGTTGTTTTCACCCTCGTAGATTAATAAAGGGTTCAGATCAACATCCCCTGTAAGTTACACAAATCGATAGACACCTGATAAAGGACGATGAACAAATGACCGAAACGTTATGATAACAACAAAGATGAGGACAATAGCCAAATAGATAGAGTGCAAATAAGAACGTGTAGAAGTGTCTTAGATTAGAATCAGAAAACAAAACGGGGTCCTCGACTTACGACAGAGTCTCGTTTCAATGACGCATCGTAACGCGATTTTCCGTGTAAGTCGGAACACAAACGAAAGAGAGCGAATGCCCAACAATTTAATTTAGCGTACAACCAGGGGCTGAGCCACCCCGACTTCTTCATTCTACCGCCGTATGACGACATATTTTTCCGCCGCCGCGTCGTATGTACGAGGCAAACGGCATAAGTCGAAACAAGATTGATGGAGATTGCGTCGTAACCGCGAATCGTCGTAGGTCGAGACTATCCTAACATTTTTCTATAATCTATCAAATATATTTCATTTTATCTGTCTCCTCCAACAGTTTTTTTTTTGGAGGGAGGGGGCGAGAAAAAATATATTACCATTCTTTTCTAGCTTGCGAATTCTCAAGCAAAAGACACTTCTCAGATTTTTTTTTAACATGATGCAAACAGTGGCACTGGGAATGTTAATAGCATCCTATTATAATTGTGCTTGTCCCTCCGCTACTAAGTTCGCACGGCCATTACGCCCTGCCAATACCTCATAAAACCCGTATGCAGCGCTGGTGAAGCACATACCATGCAGCTAATGACTCGATGATCCCGACTGCGTTCGATGAATGGACTAACACTGTTGCATTTTTTTTTAAAATAATTTTATTTTTCATCAAACGCCTTTCGAGACGTGACCTCTCAGAAAGACCCGGTCGATGGCTTAGAGTCCAGCGATCTCAGGGTCATTGAGGCGAGGCGCTTGTCTAATGAGGGGCTCTGCCGGAGAACAAGGATCCTCCATACCATCGCTCAGCTTCTTCCTCCTCGTGGGTCATAGTTGGCAACCAGTTTAAGAGAAAGACAACTCTGAATTCAAAACCGTATGACGCACTTAGAATGCAACTAATGAAAGGATCATGGACGTTACAATGACTATAATC
This sequence comes from Acanthosepion pharaonis, assembly GCA_903632075.3. Taxonomy (NCBI): domain Eukaryota; kingdom Metazoa; phylum Mollusca; class Cephalopoda; order Sepiida; family Sepiidae; genus Acanthosepion; species Acanthosepion pharaonis. Next base: position 797,513 of record CAHIKZ030005589.1, on the reverse strand, counting down.
ACGACTGCGGTACGGTACACGTGTGTCACCCTGCAAAATCTCGTCTATAATAAAGCTTGAAATACGAAATATGTCAGCGGTTAAAGCAGTCGATAAAGAGGGCTACGCATTACGGACATGCTATAGAAGGCGCCACTCGAAATTATAACAGAGTCAGCGACAGTCCGTTGCAGTTTCATAATTGGATTCCGCAGGTCTCATTCCATGCTGAAATGTTATTCACTGATTAAATCTCTTCAAGTGTTAGCCGTAATATTTCCTGCATATCCCCAAGAGTTTCACCTCTTGCCCTAATACGATAATACGTTAATACAACACCACACAGTAACCCTCTACCTGGAGTGGCTCTTAGGACTTGTAATGCGTGAACATTAGTAAAAAAAAAAAAAAGTGCCGCAGAGAAAGGTCATGATATCAAGTGTTTGGGTTACTTCCTGGTAAGTCGATGTCCACCGCAAACAAGTCTATGCCATCGGCACTTTCTTTTACTCCAATATTCTTTCACCTACAATCAAATCTTGCGAAGCCAAACGGCGACAGGGAATGGATGACCGGGGCGGGGGGGGACTGGTGAAACTGGAAGCTTCTAGTCCTGAACCTGCACGCTGACGGCAATTTTAGTTCTCGACGCCTCATCATTAAAGAAGCTAGCAGCAAAGAAGAAATTAAATTCTTGGAGATGAGAAATCCGACGACGAAAATTCCTTTGACATAATCTAGAATTGTTCAGAGCTACAAAGGATAGGATGTTGTGGAGAGCCATGATCACCTATATCGTGAATGGACACAGAAATAGTAGTTAAACAGCACGTGTCCATCGTCCTTCATATACATCCCAGTCAACTACCATCAAGAAGTACTTTTAAAGAATGGCAAATTGAATTCTCTGAATGAAAATAAGAAGGAATATATATATATATATATATATATATATATATATATGTGTGTGTGTGAAGTCTGGAAATAAATTGTAATTTTCTATAAGTTTTATTTTATTTTTCACATCGGAATCACTTCTCTTGGGAAGAGAATTGAGGAGAAGGAAAGAGAAACTGGATCGTAATGGAAAGAAATCATTTGAGACCATCATAAAATATGAAATTATGTCGTGACAATGAACACCATAATAATTTAGGAAAAAAAAAAATGTCACAAGACACAATAATAAATCTCATACTGAATCAAAGAAATTTTGCACAGAGTTGTCCAATACAACCATTCCTCGCTTAACGAGCACGTCCTGGTTCCAAAGACGTGGTCACCGGGCGAACTGGTAGTTATTTACTTAAAAACAAACGAACAAACAAAAAGAAAAATGTTTTCCATACAATTGAAAAATACGTTGTTGGTTATTTTTGTTTAGCGGCATATCAAGAAATTATAATGTGAATATAAAATGGGGGATCAATTCTGCATAACAATCAATACATAAACAGATCCCTCACTTTGTGGCCATACTATACATTTATATTCCAGACTAAATAAATCAAAGACAAAATTGTGTAGCTAATCAGTATTTCATTGATTGATTCCTTTTCTACGGCTTATCAATAAACAAGAAATTATAATGTGAATATAAAGTGGGGAATCAATTCTACATAAAAATCAATACATAAACAGACCCCTCACTTTGTGGCCATCCTATACATTTATATTCCAGAGACCAAATAAATCTAAAAGACAAAATTGTGTAGCTAATCAGTATTTCATTGATTGATTCGTTTTCGACGGCTTATCAACAAACAAGAAATAATGTGAATATAAAGTGGGGGACCAATTTTATATTAAAATAAGTATACAAAATGATCCCTCACTTTGTGGCCACGGTAGTTTCTATACATTCATATTCCAGAGATTGTAAATAAATTCAAAAGACATACCTGTGTAGCTAATCAGTGATTGATTGATTGATTAATTCGTTTTCTACAGCTTATTAACCTTTTCCGGGTTATTTAAAGCCAGGAAATGTTTTAAAATTATAAGATTTTGTTTGAGATAATAATGGTTTCAATGATACAACGTTATTTTAATTAACCTATAGCTGGGGGAGAAGAGATGGATTCATATATTACCCAAGGTTCGTTGGTTGTTTTTGTTTAGCGGCATATCAACATCTCTATGGGTTATTAAATGTTTAAATACTTTGTATGTCATTTTATTTTTACACATATAACAAAAAGAGGGGGGAAAAGAAGAGAGGAAGAGAAAAGAAGAGGAGAGAGAGAAAGAGAGGGGAGAGAGAAAAATCAGAGAGAGAGAGAAGAGAGAGAGAAGAGAGAGAGAGAAAAGTCAGAGAGAGAGAAAAAACAGAGAGAGAAAGAAAAGTCAGAGAGAGAAAGAAAAGTCAGAGAGAGAAAGAAAAGTCAGAGAGAGAAAGAAAAGTCAGAGAGAGAAAGAAAAGTCAGAGAGAGAGAGAGAGAGAGAAAAGTCAGAGAGAGAGAGAGAGAAAAAGTCAGAGAGAGAGAGAGAGAAAAAAGTCAGAGAGAGAGAGAGAGAGAGAGAGAGAGAGAGAGAGAGAGAGAGAGAAGAGAGAAAAGAGAGAGAGAAAAAGTCAGAGAGAGAGAGAAAGAGAGAGAGAGAGAGAAAAAGTCAGAGAGAGAGAGAAAAGCCAGAGAGAGAGAGAGAGAAGAGAGAGAGAGAGAGAAGCTGAGAGAGAGAGAGAAAAGTCAGAGAGAGAGAGAGAGAAAGAGAGAGAGAGAGAGAGAGAAAAAAAGTCAGAGAGAGAGAGAGAGAAAAAGCTGAGAGAGAGAGAGAGAGAGAGAGAGAGAGAGAGAGAGAGAAAAGAGAGAGAGAGAAAAGTCAGAGAGAGAGAGAAAAGTCAGAGAGAGAGAGAGAAAAGTCAGAGAGAGAGGGGGGGAACTAACAGCATTTGGCAAGGGAAAAACACATCTAATTTGCGTGTCAAATCACCAGAGATGCAGTTTTCTGCTGATGTCACTTCTCGAAATTAATCCTCCAACAACAAGCACCGCTCTTAAACCGTGTAGAACATTCTTCGCGCCACTTTGTTAGGTAATATGTTGGTCACATGTGGAAGTTGGAGGGGAGTGGCGGTGTGTCCAACAGCAATCAAACACTGACAGTTACCATGGCAACAGTAATTAGAATTCATTTCCAAAAGTTGAACTTAGCAAAGGAATCCACCTGCCCGACTCTCACGCTTCTTCACACACCTCTCCTCTTTCCCTGATTCCTAACATCACAGAAGATGGCAGACACACAGATTTGAAGCCAGAGGGAAAAGAAAGTGTATATGAAGGTGCTCCTTCCGCCAGCGCCCCACCCCACTTGTCAGGGGGAATTGGAATTAATTTCTTATTGGCCTCTTTTCTTCTGGTGACCATTAAACCTAGACAGATGCCATTTGATGTCACCTTCCTGGTGTTGACGAAGCAACAAGGGTTATTTTGAAACCTTTTAGCGCCGCCCTGCAGACCCCACTGCCAAGTTACAGGTGGTCTTAATCACGAAATCAATACTTATCCTTAGAGTTAGTCAGAAAGTTCCATCACACTACAATTCTTCAACATGCTAGAAAATAAATTAAATTTCCTTAAGTTCCCTGATGAAGGCCGTTGGGCAAAATGTCCGAAATATTGTGATAACAAAAGCAAAAATTCGGACAATAGTCCGAATGTAAATTGTACACATACACATCACTTTAAAAAAAAATTCCAATTCGTTTAGGGATATTTAATACCCAGATTTGGTTTGGTTTATTTTGTATAACGGCATATCAACACCTCAATGGGTTATTTAATATTGACAAAATTTTTAGGATAGGTTCGTGTGAATAGAATATGTATTCTTTGTAAGAAATCAGTTTCTAGATCAGGTTTTATTGACGTATTTTTGTAAAGAGGGTTTTCGCTGAGAGTGGTTTGGTTTATTTTGTTTTACGGCATATCAACACCTCAATGGGTTATTTAATGCCGACAATATTTTTAGGATAGGTTCATATGACTAGAATAAGTATTCTTTGTAAGAAATCAATTTGTAGATGAGGTTTCATTGAATGATTTTTGTATGGAGGGTTTTGGTCGAGAGCCTGGTTTGTTTTATTTTGCTTTACGGCATATCAACACCTCAATGGGTTATTTAATATTGACACGATTTTTAGGATAGGTTCGTATGAATAGAATATGTATTCTTTGTAAGAAATCAGTTTGTAGATCAGTTTTTATTGACGTATTTTTGTAAAGAGGGCTTTCGGCGAGAGTGGTTTGGTTTATTTTGTTTTACGGCATATCAACACCTCAATGGGTTATTTAATGCTGACAAGTTTGTTTTTTTTTCTTTTTTTACTGCTGGTAATAATTTTTTTCCAAAAATGTATAGCTGGTATTAAAACGTATTTCTATACTTTCATATGTTTTGACCACCCACTTTTTTGGGGGGAGGGGGAACTATTTGTCTATAGCTGGGAACCCGATAGGTTCTACCACCCCGGATCACCTGGGAACACCAGCAATTAAGAGTTGGTTCCACACTCCACAGAACCACCTGATCAGAGGCCTTGCTGCCGGATATTGTTTATCGTCTTACCCTGGACGACCGGATATTTCAGTTTGAATTCGAAGGTTGAAATAACCTTCCTGGTGTTGAAGAAGCAACAAGCGTTGATTCGAAATCTTGTAAGATTTCAAACCTTTAGCACTGCCCTGCAGACCCCACTTCCAAGTTACAGGTGGTTTTAATCATGAAATCAATACTCATCCTTAGAGTTAGGTTTCATTACACCATTATTCTCAACATGCGAGCAGAATCAAGTTTATTAAACACGTACAACAATTTAAATAAGTGTTTTAACAGAGGATAGAAAGTGTGATACCGAAATCAAGTAGTGAACTAGAATAGCGAAAGATGCTTGCCAGAAGTTAAGCAAAGTATAAAGAAACAGGAAAATTTTGTTAGAAAACAAAGAGTACTGAACTGTGATTTAATATCAGTCCTCCTAATATGGCTGTGTATGTATGTATATATATATATATATATATATATATATAGCTGGCCAATAGTATTCGTGGATAATTATCTACTAGAGCGGCTAGCCAATCCCTATTTCAGGCGCATTTGTGTTTATTCAACAGCCACAAAGCCCAATTGTGGTTTATACTGCAACTATGCTTAGCAGACATTACTTACAGGGAAAGAGCGTGTTTTCTAGCGTGATCAACAATTTGAACAAGGCCAGCACGCTCAAGTCCTCGGCCACGATGACGTGACCTCGTGCTAGCACAGCTATCGACGGCACTCAAAGGTTCCGACTACTCATTTTCACTCACAAGGCCTGGGTCAACCCGTGGTATGGTTTTCAGGCATTTTCTAAAAGGAGCTGTACGCTGGGATCGCTGTAGCCCAATAACATCAGGAAGTCTCTTTCCAGACAAATCGACCATGGTGAGATTCGAACCCGCGTCTCATGGTCAGAATGCGAACATTCTAACCACTCGGCCATTGAAACAACAGAAATGTGGTTCTACAGAAGGATGTTGAGAATACCATGTACTGGACATTTGAGCAACGATGAAGTTTAAGGAAAGTGGGAACATAAGATAGGCTTATATGAAAGAGATACTTGAGATTTCTAAAACACATAATGGAGGAAAAAAGGCTTGGAAAATTTGATACGCATAAGATGTATTAAGAAAAAAAAACAGAATTTATAAAGAACTACAAAGGACAGGAAATTGTGGAGAGCCATGATCTCCAACGTCCTGAAGGGACACGGCACATAGAAGAAGAAGAATGAGCTTGAGTAAATGGATGGCGGAACAAGGTTTTGGAGAGATAACAATCCTTTGTAACACTTAGTAATGTTTCTCTTTTTACAATCTCACCCTGATCTGCCGTCCATTTACGAAAGGTATTATGTAGGGTATTTGCTATTTTCCTGATGGTTTCAATATGCCCTTTTAGTGACAAGTAACAAAAAGTCAAGATTTATTAAGATCAACAAAGGACAGGAGATTGTGGAGAGCCATGATCGCCAACGTTCTGAAGGGACACGGCACATAGAAGATGAATGTGCTTGAGCAAAATAGATGGTGGACCAAGCTTCAGAAAAGATGGCGAAAAGATAACATTTAATAAGAGTTGCAAAGGACAGAAAATTGTGGAGAGCCATGATCACCAACGTCCTGAAAGGACACAGCTCATAGAAGATGTGTGTGTATGTGTGTTACGTATGTCTAAAAATCTACATGCAAATAGAATTGTGCTTCCATCTCTCTCGCTCTCTCTCTCTCTATATATATATATATATCTCAATATATATGTATGTATATATATATATATATATATATATCTCCAAGTATAGGATCGGTATATACGGAATAAATTCCAATAACTAAAAATACTATTCTCAAATGAAGCTCAATAGAGAGTAGAGCAAATAGAATTTATTCGAAAATTAAAACATAAATTTTATATATATATATATATATATATATATATATATATATATATATGAGGGTCAGGCAGCTTAGCTCCTCGGAAACGAGAGCCCGACACCAGCACATGTAATTTGATTATAGTGCTGAAGGTTTTGTGCAGAAAATATATATATATATATATATATATATATATGTGTGTGTGTGTGTGTGTGTATGTATGTATGTATATTTTAAATATTATTTTAAAACAAAAACTTTTTATAAAATCTGCGCTTGATGGGAAGGGCTAAAAGCTACTCTTTAAGTGTGAAAAATATTTACGAGTTTGAAAAAAAAAAAAAAGAAGCTGAAAATGTATAAAATAAAAACTTGCTTGGCAATAATATTGCCGGATAAATGACATCAATAAAATGTACACTGAAAAAAATTTATATTTTCCTCATGTAATGCTTCAGGCTCACCGGGCTTTTATGGGAAAAGACGGATCATAAATTCACCGAAAACTGACTAAGACCTAAATATAGAGTTGCCGTTTTCAAAACGAAAATGTCATGCAGAAAATCAGGGATACATACATATATATATATATATATATATATATATATATATATATATATATATATATATATATATATAGATAGATAGATAGATAGATAGATAGATAGATATATTGCTGAGCATGTAATAAATAGCAGGAATTGTGTGGTTGATTTTAGTGGGGACCATTTTTCGATTTTATCTAGGTCCCACTCCTCACATCACCACAAGGTTCTAGCGTATATCAGATCATGTGGGCCGTACCTTTGTAAACAGCGGGAATGATTACCGAGTCTAAATGTTATTAGACTCTAGTTTTCTTGAAATTCATTTTTTTCCTTCCACACGTTATATTAATTTAATTTACACGCTTATATATGTTTTATATCCCAGAAAATAAGCTTTTTTAAAAATGCAATATAACTTTTGCTTTTTCCTAGGTATCGTTAAATTTTGTAACATAAAAAACTTTATATATATTATTGTTATACGTTATTTATTCAGACATTTAAGTAAATGCTCTGTTTGTAATAAGCCGTATTAACATTTACCGGCCTAAACGTCCAAGAAATTTTAATAGAATATATGCATCCTCCGACAGGAATCGAACCTGTATCCTATTCGGAACCGTCATATAGCCTAACGTGCTATACCAGTTTAGCTACAGAGGGGCGTCTGGTTAGCAAGGTCGATTTTACTGCTTTTAAATCGAACAGTGGGTAAACACTCGTAACTGTTTTTATATCTACCATGAAACATTACATACCAATTATTTACGAATTTTGACTCAGGAGCTCAGGCAGAAGGTTTAAAATTGTTCAGGAACGCAGGCCTCAGAGGATTAAACTACACAAATAAATTGAGATAAAATCATTATCCTCGTCTCATTTGCCAGAAAGCCATACATCACAGGCAAATTATATGGTTCTGTCAATGTCGGTAGGTCTAATGGTTTTATTTTTCATTTATTAGAAAATATTTTAGGATAAGAATTTTTTAGCAGGTAATAACGATTTAGTGCTACAAGTTCTGCTAATTAACCCATAGTGAGGTGGAGAAGAGGTAGATTCATACCTTTGCTAACTCTATTTGCATCTACCTGAATATAACGGGCTCAAATGGAATTGGATCTAGGCTCTTCGATTTTTCATTGCCAGCTGGTATCCATTACATCACGCACATACTCAAGCTTACGGCACTAGTTATTCTCAAGAGGTCACCCATATACTGACCGTGTTGCTTAACTTCAGTGAACCGGTGTTTGACCATGATATAGCCATGAGCTGAAGTTATAGAGAAAACGGAAATAAAAAGTTCACTTCTACTTAAAAGTTTTAAAAACAATGTTAAGCCTTTAGTTGAAGCTATTAATAAAATAAAATTGACATTTTTATCGCCCGAGTTGGCTATTATAAAATTGGCTTCAGATTTACAGGATATGAAAGGTGCTTTTCAAAAGCTAAGCGAAATATTAAAAAACAGAAAAATTTCGTTAGAAAAAAAAAAGAAAGAGTAATGAACTGTTATGTCATAAAAGTCTTTTATATGGCAGTGAATGCTGGACCATCTCGGATGAAGAGGCTAGAAGTAATACAAATGTGGTTCTACAGAAGGATGCTGAGAATATCATGAACGAAACATGTGAGTAATGAGCAAGTGAAACAAAATGGAAACAAAAAAGGTCACTTATCATATGTGAAATAGGTTTAAGTGTCCAATGTTTTTTTTTTTTTTTTTTTTTTTTTTCTTTCAGATTTAACAACTTAAGTCTTTGGCAATTTCAACCATGGAAAGATTAACAATCAAACGTGTTAAAGTTATCGAAGTCTATTACAAAAATGAACGTTCAAACAGGAATGCATTTCGCGTACTTCGGGATTGTTTTGGTCAACATAATCGACCAACCGAGATTACAATTGGAAAAATTGTTCGTAAATTCAAACCAACTGGGTCGGTGGCAGATGCGAAAACACCATTACGTGCTCGTTTACCACGTTCAGCTGGAAACATTGCAAGTGAGGGGTACCCCATAATTTCATTAGCCTAGGGGTCCACCAAAAAAATTCGGCCCTGATCAAGATCATTAGTTTAAAGACGGCGATTTTAAAACAGTCCTTTTCTCCATAACGGTATTGTAATTTGGCAAATTCATTCAACTGTTAAAAACCAAAGCTGGAAATTACTGATCAGAAAATATTAATGTCTGTATGGAAAACAAACACGAAGAAAGAGAGGAAAATAGTTAAATTGTTACATGTCGGCAAGCAAAGAGAGAAGCCTCAATCCCATCTTTCACGGTTGAGCTGAGATTAACTCAGCCTGTTTGCACGCATGCGTAAATTTTAAGCAAATGCAAAATGCAAGTGTTTAATTAGTGTACTCGATGGCATCCTTCAACAACCAAGATGGAATCAGCTCGACTGTCTCAAATGCAATGTTCATGTCAGCAACATCGGACATTCTTAACTCTACTTCTCCCCGGATCGGACAGACAGCAAGAGATCAACGAAATCTTTTTACATGCAAGCAGTTTGTATGCGGTCAGAGCATCCACAGTGTAGGAGGATGACTAGATCTGTTTATTACTTGAATCCAAAAGCTTAACTCTATTGTGGTTTGGAAATGTGCCACAGATATATCCAACAGTACAGTCCATTATCAGCTTAAGAGAAATGTTGAGTGAATCATGTTTAAAAACAACGATTGAGTGCAATGAGATATTGGGCGAAAACAACCTGTAAATCAACACCGAAGCGTAACATTCTTTTAGGAATAAAATTCAGGATTCATAAAAGACCTCTTTCAGTACAAATGTAGGACTTAATTGAAATTACAGTGAAGTGGAGAAATGTCAAACGAAAAGTAGAAGCCTAGGGTCTGGGTTTATATATGGCACGTGTCCTGGGAGGTTAAAGTTGGAAGGTTGGTTAGTCAATTTTATGGGATATCAGCCCCTTTTGTGTCATTGAAATATGTTTCTGCTTATCCTTGAGTCTACAGCCAGAAATGAGTTGTAGATCTAATTGGGTCTAATTGTAGACACGTGTCGCGTTTGTAGCTGAGCCCGTCGGCACACGCGGGTCGCGTTTGTAGCTGAGCCCGTCGGCACACGCGGGTCGCGTTTGTAGCTGAGCCCGTCGGCACACGCGGGTCGCGTTTGTAGCTGAGCCCGTCGGCACACGCGGGTCGCGTTTGTAGCTGAGCCCGTCGGCACACGCGGGTCGCGTGAAACCATATCTTAACTTTTGTTGTTCCCAGGTTCATTCTGACCCAACTATGGGCAAAAAATTGACCTCTAAACTGGGGTCAAGACACTATGAAAGTTTAAAAATATATTTTCATAGTAAAAAAAATTAATCTGCAATGCGTTTTGTACCTTATCGGCATACCAAGGACTGACCATTATGATATTACTTGGTAACCAGTTAAAGATTATATTACCCCGGAGCTTTCGAAATTATTATATGATATTTTGGGGTAATTAAATCCATTTTCTTAATTATTTCCTTTATATATATATATATATATATATATATATATATTTATTTATTGAATTTCGGTTTTCGGTCCCGGCTTAAAGCGATCAGATGTATAGCCACACTGAGGAGCTGTGATACAGCGAAACAGTCAGTCTGTAGATACCGATGTTAGCTATCGAAAAATAACAAATTCGGTCGAGCACTGTGGGAAGAAAAGCACGAATTTGTAAACAGTCACTATTACTGCTGATAATGCAAGACTCTCCAACCTGGATAGAGTCCTCTAGGTGACTGGCGTGTTTATAAAAAAAAATAAACACGCAAAAATTCGCCTCTCTGCTGGGCATCGATAGCCGACTGATGCGAAATCGGTCGGTTTTCGGTCCTGGCTTGAAGTGATCGGATATCTAACCACACTGAAGAGCTGTGGATGCAGCGAAACAGTGTCTGTGGATGACGATATACCGAGTTATATATTTTCTTTGGCTGCAAAAAATATTATTTTAAAAATTGCTTTAAACACTGTTTATTGTTTGTTTTGTTTTGTTTTATTTTATTTATTTATTTATTTTGTTTTTTTAACTAAGGCGAATTTCGGCCAACATTTCTCCAGGGACCAACGTTGGCAAAATTACTGTGTCAAAATTGGTATGAATAGATAAGTAATATTGAGGAAGGTTTGGAGCGCATCTAAAACATGTAAATTAACGATTTTTAAATGTACGTAAATTCAAAAGTTGTAAATGTGTGTAAAATATGAAAGAATCCTCACGATCCTCCAAATAAATGAAGGGACCAATAAAAATTCTCCTTCTGCTTACATAAGTAAGATTGCCGTATTTTAATACATACAGCTTCCAACACTTGTAAATGGTGTTCGGATCTAGCCTCATGCAAAATAGAGAATGGGTTGATAGAAAATTTGGTGTAGCATAGCTCATTCTCCCAAATGTGTTGTCCAATCGCAGATTCATGCTCAGATTGCGGAACACTAGTCCGATTATGGTGATTCCATCTAATAAATGCAGGTACGTGTTGATTCAACCTAGTTTCCAACCTTCCAACACGTTCGTCCTTATATATTCAGCTTCTCACTGATATTTGAATTTATAAATTCCAGAACTTTTATTCAGATAAGACAAACGGCCCTTTACAAAGGAAGGAAAAATAGGGCAAGACCCGAAGATAACACGTAACTTTTATTTTAATCCTTAATTTACATGTTTTAGGCATACTCCAAATGTTCTGCCATACTACTTATCTATTCATACTAATTTTGATATAATAATTTTGCTAAAGTTTAACCCTGAAGAAGTGATGGCCGAAAGCCGCCATGATTAAAAAAATAAAAAATGAACACTAAACATTATTTAAAACAATTTATTCATTCTGTGGTATTAAATTGTTATTTTAAAAAGTTTGACAACGAAAAAATGTTTAGACATCTCTGCTCTAGAAATTGGACACATTCTCATCTTATCTCTCGAAAGACGAGATTTTAACTAGTGTGTTGCGAGACTTTAATTCAACAGATTTAACACTGAAATAATTTTTTTAACATAGATTCCGAGATATATATTTGGTCTGATTGACAAAAGTTAAATAATGTATCACAAAAAAAATTCGATTTTTTAAAAAGCGTGCTGACAAAGCAAAATGTCTGCAGAAATAGACAATTTTGCGAGTTCTTTCTAAAAGATCAAAGTTTGCCAAAATTGATGCATCACGTCACTAATTAATTGCCGATTCCTTCTTTAAATATTAGCTAAATTTTTCACTGGATTATTTTTTCTTTATGCATTTTTTTAATTATCTATTTGGCTTGTCTTGTACAGCTCAAGCAATGTGTGGTGAAAATATTATATAAGATGTGTCATCAAAGCAAAAAAAAAAAAAAAAAAAAAAAAAAAACGGAAATTTCTGGTCTAAAGAACAGAAATATTTTTGTGTTTTCTTTCTAGTCAAGATTAGAGTTCTCATGACACTAGTTTAATTAATTACCCATTCCTTTTCTGCTCATTAATTAAACTTTCTAGTGAATTTTTTCTTTTTCTATAGATTTCGTTTGATATATATATATATATGGTCTGGCATTTATGCTTAGTATGAACGATATAGAGATTGCGTGATGACTGCGTTTAGCATGAAAGCAACTGTCGCGTTAACTTTAATATATATATATATATATATATATATATATATATATATATATATTATTGATGCATGTTTCATTAAATAATATAGACAAGTTTTGTCTATTTATTTTAAGTAATTTTTTCATATTGTCTGATAAACTTAATAACATTATCATTGAAAGACGAAAGGAAATCACCATATTGATACATGTTTAAATCCAATCTAAGCTTTCGGCTTACACAAGCCATTATCAAAGATGAAAATTCAAACAATACACGGACGAAACAATAATGATAGTCTGTTTTAGTTGCATGAAATTTTCAAAGGCAACGACAAACTCGTGTATATATATATATATATATATATATATATATATATATATATATATATATATATATATATATGAGAAAAGGACCAAATATGAAATGGTTAAAAATCTCACATTTCGCCTCTATTAAGTTAGGAAAAACTTGGTAATCCGTATGGATAGTCCCCAGGTTTTGGAAGAGCTATCTGATGATCCGGCGTCCTTTAAAATGGCTTTGGTGAAATAAATTATTATCATGGAACCTTAAAGTGGTCTGTTTTTCTTTAAAATAGTAATAATAATAATAATATATATATATATATATATATATATATATATATATATATATATATATATATATCCAGGTTATTTATCGCCTGAGTAGACGCATTGAAGCACGATAACAATTGTGTGGCCATTTTTAACGTGTTTTTTTTTTCGTTTTAATATCCTAAAAGAAATAATATATATATATATATATATATATATATATATATATATATATATATATATATGTGTGTGTGTGTGTGTGTGTGTGTGTGTGCTATGAGCGAAATATTCTTGTCATATTTAAAATATCACATCTTCTCAGTTTCGCATCCAAATATGAACAAAGTAAATTCTTAAGTAATGAAGATTCTATTCATTAATCTGACAGGTTTTTATTACTTTTAAACGATATTTTAATGGATATTCTTCTTTGAGCATACAGACAAAAAAGATGTATGGTTTCTGTGTATATATATATGGTTGGATTGATGTGAGTTTGTGACCCTGGGTTTCACGCTTTAGCGATCATCAGACAAACTCGGAGTTTGTCTGACGATTGATCACAAACTCACAACAATCCAATCAAATATGTTAGCTCTATCTCTGATATTGAGCGCTTTCTAATAAGTACCGCGCGTATAATATATAAATAATTATATATATATATATATTCATAATTTTCACACACACACACATATATATATATATATAGATAGATAGATAGATAGATAGATCGATATATAATGTATACATATATAATATATACAAAATTTATGTAGAATACATACATAATTTATTAATTTAATACAAAAAATTAATACAATAAATATTTATATATATTTAATATTTGCATAATTTAATATATACATTATTTATAAATAAATTTGTACATAATTTATACAATATATATGTATATATAATGTATATATAATTTGTGTATATATGTGTGTGCGTGTATATATATATATATATATATATATATATATATATATGGGAAGACACGCACACCCGATATCTATGACTTGCGCGTACTTGAAACGATAAGAACGAGATCGATTATGTAATTTTTTTGAATTGCAAGAATTCCTTTAGGAGAGAATTGAAAGAACTTAAAATATATTTAAGAAAAAGAAAAGCCCAAATTTTTATGCGTATCCAAAACATAACTACTCCTTTGAAGTTTTTAGAGTTGAGGGGTGAGGAGAGGGGAGGTATTGTTAAAAAAATTAAACAACTCCTCTCCGTATTACGAAAGCAATAAAGAAATAAACCTTCTCGTATTGATTTCGTTTCATCCACGATATGGGACTTAAAAGTATCGTATTTAATCTGAATAATGACGAGGACAGAAAATGGAGGTTAAATATTGTAAGAGTAATGCCGATGATGATGAGAATTATAATAATGAGGTTAAAGGGAGGTAATCAAGATGAAGAAAAAAAAGGAAGTATAAAGAATAACATTGATGGAAGATGTGAAAGAGTCGGTTTGTTGCAGAGAGATAGGAAGGGAAAAATGATTTTCTTTTTAAAACGAAGTGGAGGAAAAAATATGGAAAAAAAACCAGGCGTGTTCAGAGAAGATAAAAAGAAAAGATGTGAGCATTGACAGACGATACGAAATGTTCAGAGAGAGAGAGTATAAAAGAATAAAGGAGGGAGAAGAAATATGAGAGAGATAAAAATAGATGGTATGAAAGAGAAGTTATATATATATATATATATATATATATATATATATAAAATGAAAGAAGTGTAGTGGTGTGAGAGAGATGAAGAGAAAAGATAGGACAACGGAAACGCGAATAAAATGTGAAGAATGAAGAAGAAGAAAAAAGATGAAGAAACAAAGCGAATGTAACAAGAGAAGAGGAAATGAGAAGAAAACAGGATAAAAGGAAAAAAGGGTATGAAAGAAAAAAGAGGAAACGAGAAGAAAAAAACAATTGAAAAAGAGAAGGAAAGAAAAAAACGATGGAAAGAAAAAGAGAAGGAAAGAAATCGAGAAGAAAGAACAATGGAAAGAAAAAGAGAAGGAAACGAGAAGAAAAAGTGAATGAAAAAAAAGAGGAGGAAACGAGGAGAAAACACAATTGAAAGAAAAAAAAGGAAAGCAGAAGAAAAAGAACTAAAGAAACAATGAAAGAGAAGGAAATGAGAAGATAAAAGGGAATGAAAGCAAAAAAAAGGGAGACAATAAAAGATAATGAAGTAACGAAAAAAAAAACGAGAAAAAAAGGTAAAAGATAAAATACGAAAAAGAGGAAGAAAAAAAGAAAAGAAGAATGAGTCAAAGCAATAAACGCGAGTTTCTAAGAATTTAATCTCCTTCTGTATTCCCCCACCCCACCAACTACCGCTACCGACCGCTGATTTGCCAGACAAGCTGGCAATGAAGACTTTTCCAAAGAATAATGGTAGAACCGATAGAGGCTGACACGCGGCAAAGACAAGCAAACAGGTATCAGTTTCAAGGAATCTTAAACGCATGACTGACTTTACCAGGTTCATCTGTTCGGGCCAACAGGGCGTGCCAAATGCAATTGATACAAACCACATACACATTCAATTGGGAAAAAAATTCAATGAACAAAAAGTTGCGCAGTCTGAGGCATGCTTGGAATCGAAGCAGCAGAAATCGCCGAGAAGAAATAGGAAATCACGATATACGAGACGTCTGGCAAGGGACAGTGCCAAAAAGAATGGCAAGCAGGAGTTGGTGCCGTGAAAAGAATTACAGATGGTAAAAAGAAAAACAGGTGAAGTTACGTGCAACACTCAAAGAGTCTGTGACAAAAACGGAATAAAAAAAAAAAAAGTAAAAGAGTAACAAAGAAAAAAAAAACCAAAGGTGAAGGATGAGAAAAATGTCTTCTTGCTTGTTTGTTTATTCTTTTTGAAAAGTTTGCCGAGCTGAGGAGAGAGACAGAGTGTGTGTGTGTGAGGATGGAAGCAAAAGAAAGGCAGAGAGTGTGAATAAGAAAACGAGAGAGAGCGAGGGTGAGTAGTGAAACGAGAGAGAGAAAGAGTAGTGAAACGAGAGAGAGAGTAGTGAAACGAGAGAGAGAGAGTAGTGAAACGAGAGAGAGAGTAGTGAAACGAGAGAGAGAAACAAGAAAAGTGAAACGAGAGAGAGAGTGAGTGGAAACGAGAGAGAGAGAGAGAGAGTAGTGAAAAAACAAGAGAGAGAGAGAGGTGAAAAGGGAGAGAGAGGAGTGAGTGCGAAAAACAGGTGAGAGAGTAGTGAAAAAACAAGAGAGAGGTAGAGAGGTGCAAAAAAAGAGAGAGGTAGAGAGAGGCGAAAAAAAAAAGAGAAGAGAGAGGTGCGAAAAAACAGAGAGGTAAAAACAAAAAAAAAGAGAGGTAGAGAGAGTGCAAAAAAAACAGAGAGGTAGAGAGAGTGCGAAAAAAAAAAAAAAAAAAAGAGAGAGGTAGAGAGAGGGCGAAAAAACAAGAGAGGTAAAAAAACAAGAGGTAGAGAGAGCGAAAAAAAAAGAGAGAGGTAGAGAGAGCGAAAAAAACAAGAGAGAGGTAAAACAAGAGAGAGGTAGAGAGTGTGAAAAAAAGAGAGAGGTAGAGAGAGTGCGAAAAAAACAAGAGAGAGGTGCAAAAACAAGAGAGAGGTGGAAAAAAAAAACAAGAGAGAGGTAGAGAGAGTGCAAAAAAAGAAGAGAGAGAGTGTGCAAAAACTAAAGAGAGAGAGGTGCAAAAAAACAAAGAGAGAGGTAGAGAGTGCAAAAACTAAAGAGAGGTAGAGAGAGTGCGAAAAAACAAGAGAGAGGTAGAGAGAGTGCGAAAAACAAGAGAGAGGTAGAGAGAGTGCGAAAAAAAAGAGAGAGGTAGAGAGAGTGCGAAAAAAAAGAGAGAGGTAGAGAGAGTGCAAAAAAACAAGAGAGAGGTAGAGAGAGTGCAAAAAAACAAGAGAGAGGTAGAGAGAGCAAAAAAAGAAGAGAGAGGGGAGAGAGAGTGCAAAAAAACAAGAGAGAGGGGTAGAGAGAGTGCAAAAACAAGAGAGAGGGTAGAGAGAGCAAAAAAAAAACAAGAGAGAGAAAAACAAGAGAGAGGGGGTAAGAGTGCAAAAAAAGAAGAGAGAAAAGACAGAAGAGAGGGCGAAAAAAACAAGAGAGAGGTAGAGAGAGTGCGAAAAAACAAGAGAGAGGTAGAGAGAGTGCGAAAAAACAAGAGAGAGGTAGAGAGAGTGCAAAAACTAAAGAGAGGGATAGAGAGAGTGCAAAAACTAAAGAGAGGGGTAGAGAGAGTGCAAAAACTAAAGAGAGGGGTAGAGAGTGTACAAAAACTAAAGAGAGGGGTAGAGAGTGTGCAAAAACTAAAGAGAGGGGTAGAGAGAGTACAAAAAACAAATAAGGTGGGTAGAGAGAGTACAAAAAACAAATGAGGGGGGTAGAGAGTATAAAAAATTAAAGAGGGGGTAGAGAGAGTATAAAAACAAAAGTGGGGGTTAGAGAGAGTACAAAAACAAGAAATGAGGGTTAGAGAGAGTGCAAAAAACAAGAAGAGAGGGGTAGAGAGAGTGCAAAAAACAAGAAGAGAGGGGTAGAGAGAGTGCAAAAAACAAGAAGAGAGGGGTAGAGAGAGTGCAAAAAACAAGAAGAGAGGGGTAGAGAGAGTGCAAAAGACAAGAAGAGAGAGGTAGAGAGAGTGCAAAAAACAAGAAGAGAGAGGTAGAGAGAGTGCAAAAAACAGAGAGAGGTAGAGAGAGGCAAAAAGACAAGAGAGAGGTAGAGAGAGTGCAAAAGACAAGAAGAGAGAGGTAGAGAGAGTGCAAAAGACAAGAAGAGAGAGGTAGAGAGCAAAAACTAAAGGGGAGATTAAAAACTAAATAAAGAGTGCAAAAAGACAAGAAGAGAGAGGTAGAGAGAGGTGCAAAAAAACAAGAAGAGAGAGGTAGAGAGATAAAAAAGAAAAGAGGGGGTGCAAAAGACAAGAAGAGAGAGGTACAAAAACAAGAAAGAGGGTTAGAGAAAAAACAAGAAGAGAGAGAGAGAGTGCAAAAACAAGAAGAGAGAGAGGTGCAAAAAAAGAAGAAGAGAGAGGTAGAGAGAGTGCAAAAAACAAGAAGAGAGAGGTAGAGAGAGTGCAAAAAACAAGAAGAGAGAGGTAGAGAGAGTAAAAAAAGACAAGAAGAGAGGGGTGAGAGAACAAAGAGAGAGCAAAAGGTGCAAAACAAGAGGGGTAGAGAGAGTGCAAAAACAAGAAGAGAGGGGTAGAGAGAGGTGAGAGTGCAAAAAACAAGAAGAGAGGGGTAGAGAGAGTGCAAAAAACAAGACAAGAAGAGAGGGGAGAGAGAGAGTGCAAAAAACAAGAAGAGAGAGGTAGAGCGAGTGCAAAAAACAAGAAGAGAGAGGTAGAGAGAGTGCAAAAAACAAGAAGAGAGGGGTAGAGAGAGTGCAAAAAACAAAAGAGAAGTAGTGTGTGTGCAACGAAACAAAAGTCAAAAGAGTGTGAAAAACAAGAGTTGGGTAGAGAGAGTGTAAAAAAAACAAGAAGAGAGGGGTAGAGAGAGTGCATGTAAACGATAGTGTGAGTGTGGAGAAAACGAGGGAGAGGTAGCGAGAGTGCAGGAAATTGTAAGAGAGAGAGAGAGAGAGAGCTAGAATGAGCATGGAGAAATGAGAGGGAGAGGGAGATGTACAGTGTGGCGAAACAATAGAAAGATGCAGAGACAATACAAACTGAGATGAGACAGAGAAAGAACGCCCTGAGACGACACATTGAAAGAGAGAAAGAGAGATACCCATCCCCTGCGAGAAGACAAAGATCTCAGATGAGACAGACTCAGTGAGAAGAAGAGACTGAAACAGAAAGGAATATAAATTTTGAAAATGATTTTAACACAATGACTAAAGATGACTTTGAAGCAGAAATCAATAATAATTAATTCTTTCTTAGATAATTAACAGTTAAATGCACTGATCGTCACATGAAACTATCTAAAATTTTATTTTTTTTTTATAGCACTGCAGTTACATCTATTTTTTTTTTTATTGTAATAATTTGTTCAATACCATGTGGCAAAAACATCGCATTTACTTCAAAATATCCATCCCAAAACCCAAAGAAATATATAAAAGATTATTTTTTACGAGATGGTCATAAAAACTGGATCTGTTAGCAAACCACACCATTTAAATTTGATACTATGCCACTTTTGACTTAATTTTAATTATCAAAATGTCGTTTTGATAATACAAAATATTTTACACTATTGACATTGTTCAGACAGTTGTCCTCATCTTAATCGTCATATTCACGATGTTTCGACTGTTGTACACTACGGCATTCTTCAGGTGATATTCATTAGAGTTTCATCTTTATTTTCATATTAACAACATTTCACACATTGTATACTCCAACTTTCTTCAGGATCTGTCTATATTTCTGAGAAGAGGTAGTGTAACTATTTACACTATTAATAATTGTTCGGACTATTGTGCTTATCTTTATTGTCATATTCACAATGTTTCGGCCATTGTATACTCTGGCCTTCTTCAGTATCTGTCTATATTTCTGAGATGAGGTACTGTAACTATTTACACTATTTACATTGTTCGGGCTGTTGTCCTCATCTTCGTTGCCATATTCACGGCTTTTTGGCTGTTGTACACTCTGGCCTTCTTCAGGTGACATATGTTGTAATTTCAAACTGAACCCTGGCCTAATGGATAAGAGCATTGCTTGATGTAATCCAGTTATTTGACCCAAAGAGCTGTGAGTTCAATATCTGGTCACAGCAGAGGTGAAGAAAAAATTGCGGAGATGGGTTATTAAAAGGAAATAACTGAAATAATTGAGATATCCAGAAAAGGCATGGCATGTGGAACTAGAACACTCTACCCTAGTGGTTGAAATTAATGTCTTGGTTTGAAATTCCAATGTATATCACCTGAAGACAGCTCAGACAGTCACAATAGTTTAGTGAATTAAATCATTGGTTCGTGCATCTGGTGACAGTAATTGTGAGTTCAATCTCTGGGCTTGGCAGTGTCTATTTAGAATCAGAGCAAGCAAGAACTGGGGAGTACTAAAAATAAAACTATATGAGATATCCTTAAGCACAGTGGAACAAGAACAGTCTATGCCCATAGATTTAAATAAAGGGTTCAGTTTGGAATTCCTAGAATATATCGATCCGGGTAACCTACAGGGTGAGCAATAATTGAGCAGTGCTAAAAATAAGAACTAGACGAGATATCCCAAGACATGGGCAATGGAACGAGAACAGTCTGCCACCGGAGATTAAATAAAAGGGTTCAGTTCGGAATTCCATGAATATATCGATCTGCGTAACCTACAGGGCGAGCAATAAATGAGCAGTACTAAAAATAAGAACTAGACGAGATATCCCAAGACATGGGCAATGGAACGAGAACAGTCTGCCACTGTAGATTAAATAAAGGGTTCAGTTTGGAATTCCTAGAATATATCGATCCGGGTAACCTACAGGGTGAGCAATAACTGAGCAGTGCTAAAAATAAGAACTAGACAAGATATCACAGGACATGAGCAGTGGAACAAGAACAGTCTACCCCAGCAGGTTCAGGGTGACAGAAATGGTAAGGTGACACTGAAGATGAGGACAATAGTCCAAACAATGTACATAATGTAAACCTTATCTCAGAAATATAAATACAACATATTTTATTTAACTAAAGTTTTATATATTTAAAAGAAAGTTAATTTTTTTAGGGAGTTTCTAAAACATGTAAGGTCCACAATGTTTATATACATACATTATATATGTTCCAAAGGTTGTCATAGCCGTATGTGATAGTGGGAACAAACTTCCAATGTCTATAATATACTTCCACAGCATCATCTCAAATAGACTGACAATCGAGTCTATGTCAAAAAGTGGGTAACTGGTACTTCATATCCATCTGCTTTTTGGAGATCGACAAGCTAGGAAGTCAGCCCATCTGGAGGAAAGAAAATCCCGATTTTAAACCTTCCTTTCCTTGCGTTTATATCCAAGTGTGGAGAAGACTATGGTAGTTAATCTGGACAGGAAAACTGGATTGAGGTATTTATAAAGTGTCTAAATCATTCAAAGTAGGAACCATGAATATCTATGCATTTTTATCGTTGAATTAAAGTTGTTTATGGCTTTAAGATAAAAGTTATAAGGTTTGGATGCCATGAAGTACTTGAATAAAAATTCTGTATCTAGTACACAATGGAATGGCTTGAATTGTCAAGATGCTTGGAAAAGTGGTCGTCATGGGATAAGAGATCATTGTAATATGGTGGATAAGGCAAAGTCTGGTGAGCTTCTGTAATAGCAACCTGACAATATATGGCTGAGCCTTGTCAGGAAGCAGCATTGGACCTCATCAATTATCAACTGCTAGTTGTATTTGTTTACCTGAATGTGCATTTTATCCAGTTGTTGGTAGTAAACTTCAGCAGTGATCCTTTGGTTAGATTCCAGAAAATGGTAATGGATCCAATGGTGGATCACCAGACAGTTAAAATAATTTAGTGAATTAAATCAATGGTTCGTGCATTTGGTGACACAGTAATATTGAGTTCAATCTCTGGCCTGTGCAGTGTCTATCTAAAATCCGAGCAAGCAATGACTGAGCAGTACTAAAAATAAGAACTAGACGAGATATCCCTAGACATGGGCAGTGGAAGGAGAACAGTCTGCCCCCGTAGATTAAATAAAGGGTTCAGTTTAGAATTCCTGGAATATATTGATCCATTTAACCCCACAGGGTGAGCAATGACCGAGCAGAACAAAAAATAAGAACTAGACAAAATATCCCTAGACATGGGCAGTGGAACGAGAACAGTCTACTACCATAGATTAAAGAAATTCTTCAGTTCAGAAATCCCTTTAGGTTATCCAGATATTATATATATATATATATATATATATACCTGATGAAGGCTGGAGGGATGAAACATTATAGTAACAACAATAAAGATGAGGATAATAGTCTGAATGTAATTAGTGTCAATTAAGATAACTTCTCATCCAATAGATTCAGGCACAAAAAGTGAAATACATGTTCATTTGAAAAATTTGGAAAGTACACTTCATGCAGAACAACTTCCCATACCTATTCTCTGATGTGTTTTTTCTTATCTTTTCATATTCAATATTTATAAAACTTGAAAATTTGGACAAAACTTCAGTTGCTCATAAGACAGAAGAGAGACTATAAAATTCTTTTCTAGAGACAAAATAAATGAAAAATAAAATGATTAAGGAAATTAAAAAGCAAATAAAAATAAGTAAAAATAAACAAGAAAAAAAAAAAAATTGAAAAATGAATAAAATGAAAACAAAATAAAAAAATAATGAGAAAATAGAATATTAAACAATTAATAATAAAATAAAAATAAATAAATGAAAAAAAAAAAAATGTAAATAAAGTAAAATAAAATTAAAAATAAGTAAAATAAAATAATAACTAAATTAAAAAAAAAATAAAATGAATGAGAAAAAACTAATGAATGAAAAAATGAATGAAAATAAATAAAAAAATAAATAAAATAAAAAAAATAAAAAATAAGAAAAAATATAAAATAAAACAAAAATTAAATAAATAAAAATAAAATAAGCCAGTAAAAACTAAAAATAAATGAAAATAATAAAAATAAGTTACTGAAAATAAAAAAAAGAGTAAAAATAAAAACAAATAAAAAACATAAAATAAATAAAAATAAAAAAAATGATTAAAATCAACCAATCAGAATAATCCCCTGTTTCCATTATTACAAAGCAGTGAACAGTTACTGACAAGAAGAGACTGGCATTTTTACCATGTCAAGCATTTTTTTCTCTTTCCTGTGTAATCTGAAAGTAATCCTGTGTCGGATGAAATCAAAGAAAAGAAAGGAATTTTATCCCTGGCCAGAGGGATTTACAGAATAATGGCCATCCTCTTGAGTGGCACGAAGCTTTATATTGACCACTGACCAAATTTACTGAGGCTGGATGCCAGTTATCTGAATCTTTCTTTTTTTTATTTCCTGATGGGGCTACAGATTTAAATGCAATTGCCATGGAAATAAGACTTGAGAAGCTCATCCCTTCTCGAAACGTGAGCCAAACCCATTCAAAACACTGACACGCAGAGACCATCAGGAAAATAACCAACAAATGAAATCATCATCAACAACAACAACAAAATAATAATAATAATAACATTAATCATACTTATTATAAAACCCAGGTCGTGTGTGTGTGTGTGTGTGTGTGTCTGTTCATTTATATATTGGATCGGATTTCCTACACTTTTCAACCGATTTCAACAAAACTTCACAGGACTACGTAAAATTACCTTGCAGTGGTTCTGACAGCGCCAAAAATTGGAAAAACACAATTGTTTTTGCACAAAATCAATTTGAAAACACAATTAAGAGGCATCACTGTCACAAGAATGAAAGGGGGACAACTCATATCGAGTTATACTTATAAAACCCAGGTTATTTGTTTGTGTGTGTGTGTGTGTGCATTTATATATGGGATCGGATTTCCTACATTTTTCAACCGATTTCAAGAAAACATCACTTTTTGTTTTGGCAGGTAGTATTTCTTATTGTCTTGCACACTTTTTTCTTTATTTTTACATTCAGAATGCTTTAAAAATTCCATTTACAAGACAATTGTTTATAATAAAATTCTATTCAATTGGTAGACTCATAACGATTGAAAACAATGTTTTTGTTTGAGTTTGGGTTTGACTAATTCGTAAAAAAAAAAAAAACTAATTAAGACATGCATGTCCGTCAACCTTAAACAATAATCTTTGTCAATTTTATTTTTCAGTCTTTATGATGGTGGATACTTGATCTATCTCTTACTGTTACATCCCCGGGCAACGCCGGGCTCTACTGCTAGTATCTATATATGAGTAGATAGCTATTTACACTATTTACATTGTTTGTACTGCTGTCCTCATCTTTGTCATATTCACAATATTTCGGCCAATGTACACTCTGGCCTTCTTCAGTATCTGTCTATATTTCTGAGATGAGGTATTGTAACTATTTACACTGTTTACATAGTTTGAACTATTGTCCTCATCTTTATTGTCATATTCATGATCCAGTGTACATTCCAGCCATCTTCAGGTGACATACATTGAACTTAACCCTTTATTTCATCGACCAAGGTAGATTGTTCTATATCCAGATGCCATGTCTTTTCTATAATGCCTAAAACATTGTGATGAGGACAATAATCCAAAAAATGTAAATAG
Organism: Acanthosepion pharaonis; assembly: GCA_903632075.3. Classification (NCBI taxonomy): domain Eukaryota; kingdom Metazoa; phylum Mollusca; class Cephalopoda; order Sepiida; family Sepiidae; genus Acanthosepion; species Acanthosepion pharaonis. Next base: position 773,159 of record CAHIKZ030005589.1, on the reverse strand, counting down.
CATCAATAGTTACAATTCCTTATCTCAGGAATATAGACAAATCTTGAAGAAGGCAGGGGTATAAAATGGTCGAAACATTGTGAATATGGCAAAAAAGATGAGGACAATAGGGTAAATAGTTACAATACCTTATCTTAGAAATATCGACAGATCCTGAAGAAGGCAGGGGGTGTACAATGGTCGAAACATTTTAAATATGACAAAAAAGATGAGGGCAATAGTCCGAACAATGTAAATAGTGTACATAGCTACAATACCTCATCTTAGAAATATAGAGAGATCCTGAAGAAGGCAGGGGGCGTACAATGGTCAAAACGTTGTGAATATGGCAAAAAAGATGAGGGCAATAGTTCAAACAATGTAAATTGTGTAAATAGTTACAATACCTCATCTTAGAAATATAGACAGATCCTGAAGAAGGCAGGGGGCGTACAATGGTCGAAACATTGTGAATATGGCAAAAAAGACGAGGGCAATAGTTTGAACAATGTAAATAGTTACAATACCTCATCTTAGAAATATAGACAGATTCTTAATTAGTTGTTTTATATAATTGGTACATTTATCAAAGTACAAGTTTTTTTTTTAGTTTTTCCCCCTGCCCCCACCCCATTTTCAAGGATTTTTTTGCAACTTGTGACTTCATACAGTGTAACCCGGATATAAGAGAGATTTTCTCTGGTCCCAAATTAGAGCCTGTGTTAATGTATATAAAATAGACCAAACCCAGATATAAGAGAAACCCGGATATAAGAGACTTCTTCTCCGGTCCCGACAACTCTCTTATATCCGGGTTATACTGTACTAGCATGAACATAAACAACTTCTGAATAGATCTGCCTGTTAATGTTGTCATTATTGGCCTTTACTTTTGATTGTCATTTAGTACCACCAGGTGATGTTTTCTATAAAATGCTGGCAGCCATATTGAAAATGGTCTAAGTACTCAGTTGTCTATATTCCGACTAAGAAGAGGATTATTTTATTGCAAATGCAATTGAATCACTGAGGATTAACACTGCCTACCCAATTTCACAAGGCCTGAACCAAGCCATTTTGATACTGAAGAAACATATACACATATATTACATGTACATAGGAATAAAGAGTAAGAGAATAGGCTTGAACCTGGAGACTTTTACAAAATCTCAATGTTTGGTCAGATTGTGCAAAGTGGTACAGGCCCCAAACTTTTCAGCACCCTCACATATACAAGCTTGAATTGCATGTGAGTTCACAGGTGTTAACCGTTTTCAACGTCACGTGAGAGACAACTTTATGGCCAAAAGGTACTCGAACACGTGAACGATCAGATTGAAAGAAATCTTATTAATAGTACGTTGCCTCTAGGATTGCATTCACAGAGAAATGCCTTCAGGATTTGTAATCGTTTTTCACAGGTAGAGATGCAGAGAAGTATTGTATTCGGAACTTAGCATTTAATTTTCGGCAAGTTCCTTTGCAATTTTCGATCTGGAATAAAACGACTTATTTGACACCAGAAGAATATTGCCAAAAGGCTCAATAGACATTCCGTGTCTTTCCTATTTAATATAACATTTTAAGAGTGTGTGTGAGTGTGTATATATATATCAGTATCACACATGCCTCATGTGGGAAACTGGGGAGGAACAAAATGTATATACATTATTAGTGAGTGTGTGTGTGTGTGTGTGTGTGTGTGTGTGTATATATATATATATATATATATATGTGTGTGTGTGAATATGCATATATGTATGTGTGTGCATGCATGTATATGTGTGTGTGTATATGTATGTATATGTGCATATGTGAGTGTGTGTGTATATATATGTATGTGAGTATATATGGATGTATATATATATATATATATATATATATATATATATGTGTGTGTGTGTGTGTTTTAGAAGTATACACACTTGTTGAAAAGCAAATTAAGATTTTTTTAAAATTTTCCATATTCCTCAGGTGATATTTGCCATCGAAAATTACATATATTTCTTTTTTGCTTATTGAATGTTGTGCCCAAAGGAGTAGAATTTCTTTTACGTTCTTGAATTAACAAATAAAGTTTGAAATGGGTCCAGATTAAGAAATTATGTTGGACTTTGATTAATGATAAAAAGAAAATTAGAAAACAGATGACCTTTTCTTTATTAATCTTTTCAACCGAAGCAAGGCAATAAAGCCACTAAGATGCAAGTAGTTATGAAGTGTAAGAGAATATGACAAACAAAAATAAGAAAACTAACAAGGAACGGTAAGGCAGGGTCATATATATATATATTTCATTGAATAATTTAGCCAAGTTTTGACTAGTTATTTTTAATTGGATCCTTTCATATTTATGGACAAGCATTTTAGTGCCATTATTAAAGGAAGAGAGAAAATTACCATGCTGATACATACTATTCATATTAATATGAAAGGATCCAATTGAAAATAAATAGACAAAATTTGTCTAAATTATTCAATGAAACATATCTCAACGAAAACATACTGCCAAAATATACACTATTTTAAAATTTTTATTATATATATATATATATATATATGGAACCATGGAGGTGTAATGGATAGTGGCCCAGATTGAGAAATCAGAGAGCCAAGTTTGAATTCCAGTCGAATCCATTACATTCACTTATGTACTAATACCCTTGGGAAAGGTATGAACACTCTTTTTCTACCGCTCCATTTACTATGGGTAAGCAGCAGGACAGACTGGGTTCTATAGCCTTGGATGGCAACTGATCTAGGAGAAGGACAGCTCTGAATTCAAAACCTGCAGAGGATTTTTTTTGGACCTTGTGGCACACGATACACCAGGTCTGCATATTCAGCGCTTCAAAAAGTGTAACTGCATTATTCAAATCATATGTGTAGGTTGTCTGTTTGCCAGTTCCTAAGAACAGAGTTTCCTGACTCTCATATGCTGTAAAAAGGGGTCCCCAGTAGGTGTGAGTCAACAGCCCGCGTCAATCAACAACAGGAGAGTCCACTATATATATATATATATATATATATATATATATATACATGAATTATTCACACAAAACTAATGCAAAGGTTAATGCTTTAAATGGTGAGACATCCATCATCACAAACAATTCAAATAGTATACAAAAACCTCCAGATCCGTTATGAATGAATTGATCCTTGTTTATATAAATTTCTGCCATATTAGTTGTTATTTTTACTACAAGCTTTCGTCTGTTCCTACAGACATCTTCAGGTATAGAATAGATGTTGTTCTTGGTTTTTTCTCTTAGTAATAAGAGGACAACAAAAAATATGTGTTGTTGTATCCGAAAATGCTATTGAAAATGAGTTATTGGTTTTGGAACGCGCCAAAGCAACGCTGAGTTTGATTTAAATTTTTAAAGTGTTTGCGTTTATACCAAATATGGTGTTGAACAAATTTTTTACTGGTAAATTTTTCTGTCAAAGTGGCATGAACTATATTGTTCAATAATTACAGTAATGTCGCACTTATTATCCAAAAAGTCGCACTTGGATCAGTTATTTAAATTACGATAAACGTGCAATCAATTTACAAATACATGAATTATTCACACAAAACTAATGCAAAGGTTAATGCTTTAAATGGCGAGACATCCATCATCGCAAACAATTCAAATAGTATACAAAAACCTCCAGATCCGTTATGAATGAATTGATCCTTGTTTATATAAAATTTCTGCCGTATTAGTTAACAACTAATACGGCAGAAATTTTTATATATATATATATATATATATATATATATATATATATATAGAGAGAGAGAGAGAGAGAGAGAGAGAAAAGAAAGATAGATGTGTGTCTGAGCCAAGATTATAACAGCTTAGTTGGCCACGAGCTTGATGATTTGTGTTAAACTTTTCTGAATATCTTCGATATGCAGCATGGATGGCCTTGATTTGGTTAGCGGTTATTATCACACTAATTAACTCATAGCTGGTGTATTCATGTTGAATCTGAATTAGATAAACAAACAAGAAATTATAAGTGGGAAGCAAGAAGCCGGTAGAGTATTCCACAAGCAAGAAATGCAAGAGAAGAACCTGTTAGCAGGTTACATCTAGCGGCCATTTCAACTGTAAAATGATGAGACCTAGCTGCCAATCTAGTACTGTGTGCAAATTCATAAAGTCCAGCTACCATAGAAGAAAGTTCATCCTAACAATTACCAAGAAAATATTTATAGAAAAGGCACAGGGAGACTACATTATAAGTTGTGGGAAAATGACTGAAGATGTGTTGTCAGGTCAGGACTAATAACATTGCAGATTCTTTCGATTTTTTTTTCTGAAAATGTTTATTTGAGAGATAAGAGAAATTCAATGACAATTTTTTCTGTTCATACGATAGGGTTGATAAATCAATCGTAGAAATTCAAGATTTCCTTATTTTTCCAGTCAGGTGATCAGACAATTTTAACGAATCACACATGTAAATCATCCATAACTAAACCCATTACTGTCCATATTTCAGAAATTAGCCAGGTAGGGTTAAAAAAATTTTCTTAGATTTCTCATTTAAAACAACTTGTTCCTCTGTTTCTAAACCAAAATCAAAGTATTAAAAAAAGAAAGATTGGAGTGAGAAATAATAGTAAAATATAGAGAAAATGCCAATTTTTATGATTCTAATTCAGAATAAAAAACAAAGTCGCTTGCTAATTTTCTAATAAATGTTCTGATTCAATCGAAACAATCCCGAACAAAAAAAAATATAATAAAGCAGAGACATTTTTAAGATAAAAAATAATAAAATCAAAAAAATATCTAAATACAAAAAAAAAAAATACCATTTAAAAATCATCATCTATCAATTATATTTTATGTTCCAGTTTACAACGTAGTGATGACTCATCTGGACAGATCTGCGTAAAACCTTTCTTTCACCATAAAAGAATTAAACAAGACAATGTTAAAATTGGCCTCCTCTCACCAATCATAAAATTCATAATCTGAATTTGATTAGATTAAGACTAGCAATGGGCTGCAAATAAGAAGGTGAAGACATTTCCACACACCTCACCCACTTTGGTTGTCCCTGAATGCTATCATCATCAACATTTGATCTGTTAATGTTAATTCAAGCACAGAAAGGAAGCTCTGTGGCAATGTAGGATGCATTGTTGGCTTTTAGGAAGCATTTGTGAAATCGATAGCTAATTTCATTTGAAAAAGTATTTCATCATAAAAACGACTGAGGATGTAAACCCTCAACATACATATATTTTTATAGATTTACTTATATATCTTTGTCTAAGCTATTATTTGCTACCTAAATATAACACACACACACACACACATATATATATATATATATATTATAGTAAAACAAGAACAATAAGATATATAATCCAGTGTTCTTATTGATATTTTTATTTCTACAAAACGGTGCTCAATGTAAATTTACAGAGTATAAATATTATAAATTAACTGATTTAAAAATATGGTTCCATATTTTTAAATCTCATATAAAAATATATATATATATATATATATATATATATATATACACCTCTCCTTATCGATATATAATATATATATATATATATGTGTGTGTGTGTGTGTGTGTGTGTATATATATCTCCTTGTCTATACTATTAATTTGCTATGTATATATATATATATATATATATATATATATATATATATATATA
>CAHIKZ030005589.1:715000-757500 GCA_903632075.3 Acanthosepion pharaonis | reverse complement strand
TGAAATTTTATGAGAAATTTGTGAGGTACATTGTTACTCCAGGATAGAAAGTTAGAAGGTTAGAGAGGGTGAAGATAATCTTGAATAAGTTGGAAAATGATCTTGGCATAATATATATATATATATATATATATATATATATAAAAACTTAATTTCATTCCTTCATGATTAATTAATAATGAATATGTCATTTATGATTGATTTTATCACGATTATTCTGTTAAACTTAGAGAGAAATTATACATTCTTATCACTCATAGTAGAGTCCAATATTGTTATAAAACCCTCAGAGAATTCCAGTAAGATATCTTTAATCATTTCTATACAACAGTTCAAAGTTTAACAATTTGACTATTTTGCTGTTACACCCAGTTATATATATATATATATATATATATATATATATATATATTTATTCACAAGCACTCACCCATCTAGGTACTGACTAGTCTCGATGTTGTTTAAGTTCAGTGATTTTACAGGAACATATAAATATTCATGAACTTGCCTTACCCTAAGACAGTGGTTCTCAAACATTTTTTACTCTGGGTCACGTTTTTGAAATGAAAATTTTCATGCTCCTCACCAAACTTTGGGTGATAAAAAGTACAGTTAAAAAAAAAGGGAGAGAGAGAGAGAGGGCTAAAAGTGAGAGAGAGAGGGCTAAAAGGGAGAGAGAGAGGGCTAAAAGGGAGAGAGAGAGGGCTAAAAGGGAGATAGCTGTAGATTCAAAGTCAGAACATTACCATTGATAACTCTCTAGGGCACCCAAAGGAAAGAGGGCTTAGCGCATTTGATACTAACAGGACAGGTAAGTTGGACAGAGGAAAACGGTGTATAGCTTACCTAACAAGCTTGTTTGGCAGTTAAGGATTTAGGAGAAATTACAAAATGCTCCAAATTTAATAAGAGCCACAAAGGACAGGAAATTGTAGCAAACAAAAGGAAAGAGAGCTTGGCAAATTTGACACCCAAAGGACATATTGAAAGTAAGTGGGACAAAGGAAAACAGTGTATAGCTTACCTAACAAGCTTGTGTAAATAGGTGGCAGTTAAGTGTTTAGGAGAGATAGCAAAACACACCAAATTTATTAAAAGCTACAAAGGACAAGAAACTGGAGCGACATGATCAGCCTCGTGCTGAAGAGAGATGATACATAAGAGAAAAAGGAGGAGGAATTGGGTTAAATCGAATGTAAAAGATGAGGGTGGTGATTTTCTAAGTGTTACTTAGATGTGGCAAAAGTTTGGTAGTATGAGGCACTCAGTGAGGTTCAATCTCGCGACTCAGTCATAATTGAGGCAAGCTTGTTTACCATTACTCTACGTCGAAGTGCACACAAAGGAGGATAATGACGAGTGGTGTTGTAGCATGATCATGTGTTGTCACCTGATTTCCAGTGAAAGCCGCCATATGCCGAGAGTGTGAAATCTCATTTTAAAAAATTATATATAAAGTTATGATGATGATGATTCAACGAAGAAAGAAAAAAGAGAAAAAAAGAAGCAATCCTAAAAATAAAAGTAATTCTAATTTCAATGAAGTATAAAAGATTTTTTTTTTAAATTACCCCCGGACAAATCTTCCACTGCGAACAAAGACATTAGAAAATTCTACCACCACTTCCACAACCGCTAATTCAGGTTTCTTTTCTTTCCGATTTACCTACAAGACGATATTGTTTTATTATGACATGAAACAAAAGAGCTAATTTGACAGAATAAAAAGGTGTCCACGTGATTCAAGGATAGAAAAAAAAATTGAATTCTTTGAAAAGAAAAACTTATTCTATATTTTTTTTATTCTTTCAGTTATTAACGTCTATCATTTTGGACCAAGAGAGGCCAATAAATTTTGATGTGGAAAACATTTTCTTATAACATTATAGTGAGTCATTCCAAGAGATTTCTGTTCTGAGATAAAGAACAGATTGTCTTAATTTTTGGGATAAGGAATTATCATTATTTTGGTTTAAGGTACCAGATTTCGGCAGCTAAATATTTTGCAGGACAGTGGCCAAGTAGATATGAATGTGCAAGTTAAGTACATGCACCTTACAACTGGGGGTCACAAGTTCAGTTCCTGGGTTAGGCAGTGAAAGTCACATTATTAGGTTCAGTCAAACAAACAAAAGCAACATTATCAGGATAAGTTAACCAACATGAGAATGCAAATATGAAATTCTTGCATGCCTAATAAAAAGTAGCAATGAGAAAAATGGTGTGTGTGGGGGGGGGGCAAAATATGGAGTGGTTAGGAAATGATTTCAAATGAGTCTTTTAAGAAAAAGTACCACAAAGAAATAAAGTATTCTTTATCTGCTGTGTCTTCAGGATGTTGGCGATCATGGCTCTCCACAATTTCCTGTTCTTTGAAGATCTTAATAAATGATGACTTTTTTGTTATCTTCCTTAAATCTTGTTCCGCCATCCATTTATTCAAGCTCATTTTTCTTCTTTTTCTATGTCCCATGTCCCTTTAGGACGTTGGCAATCATGGCTCTCCACAATTTCCTATCCTTTGTAACTCTTTATAAATTTTGTCTTTTTCTTCTCTCCTAAACCATGTTTCATCATCCATTAACTCAAACTTATTCTCCTTCTGCTATGTGATATGTCTCTTCAGGAAATTAGTGATCATGGCTCTCCACAATTTCCTGTCGTTTGTTGATCTTAATCTTGTCTTTTTGTTATTTGCCACTCACAAGACATATTGAAACCATCAGGGAAATAGCAAGTACCCTATCTAACACCTTGTGTAAATCAATGGCATATCAGGGTGAGATTGTAAAAAGAGAAACATTGCTAAGTTCTACAAAGGATTGGAAGTTGTGGAGAGCCATGAACTTTGTAAGTGTTAGACTAAATGAAGCAAATACTTTAGGGGAGGAAGGTAGCTACTCTTCTGTAGCATCTGTCAGCCTCAAAAAAGGAAAATGGGGTCATTTAATAAGGGGAGATCCTAATAAGCTCTTGGGGAGGCTATTTATTTTGGACTCAAGAGTATATTAATGTACTGAAGAAGGCATTTGCCTCCAATTTTCCCGAAGAATATCTAATACCTCAATTTAATAGAACACATTTCCTTCAAACAGTGTATATAAAAATAAAAAAAAATCCAAAAATAAAATTAAAAAGAAAATCTCCTGAGCCGATCAAGCATAGAAATAAATTCAGTATGAGAAGCAGTAATAAAGAGTGCCAGAGAAAAGCGATAACAAAAATTGCAATATAAGCTCTGGTAAAAACATGGTAATAATAACAAAAAATTGCAATATGAGCACTGGTAAAAAACGGTTAGTGAAGACATTAGTTTTATAATACCCAGAAATTCATATCCTGTCTCTTGAAGCAAACTTTTCTTAAATAAATAAATACACAGATGTCCTCAAGGAAACATGGCACAGAGGGTAAAGCCGTTGGTTAGATCCAGTGACAGGACCCAAAGAGTGTGAGTTCAATATCTGGTTAAGGTGGAGAACTTAGAGAGGGGAATAAACAGGAGATAACTGATAACTGGCATCAATTAGACAAGGTACGAGGAACTCGAACAGTCTACCCTTGTAAGTGAAATAAATTGTTCAGTTCATCATTCCAACCATGTCAAGAAGGCTGTGATAAATATGGCGACAAAGATGAGGACAATAGTCCAAATAATGTAAATAGTGTACATAATACCTCATCTCAGAAATATAGACAGATACTGAAAATATAGACAGATACCCGAAATGTTGTGATAAATATGGCGACAAAAGATGAGGACAATAGTCCTAATAATAATTACATAAATAGTGTATAATACCTCATCTTAGAAATATAGACAGATACTGAAGGGCTGAAATGTTGTGATAAATATGAAGGGAAAAGATGAGGACAATTGTCCTAATAATCCGAAATAGTAGTACATAATACCTCTTCTTAGAAATATAGACATATTCTTCAAACAGTGTATATAAAAACAAAAAATAATCCAAAAATAATAAAATAAAAAGATAATAGGAAATTTTGCCACATTTCTTTATTGTAAGAAAAGTTTGCGTCAAGAGATACGATATTTGAGAACCCTGATATATTTAACTCTTCAAATGCTTTAGGAGAAATAGAACTTTCTATTATTTGAAACCTGAGAAATACGACACCATAATGTATTGGCGTCATTGTATTTTTGATCTGCCTTTTTCAAAAGCTATTTTTTCATCATATTTCTTGATATTAATAAATTAATTAAACTTTTCATAATTAGCCCTCATTAGATTTAATCGGGTGGAAGCACAGTGGAGTAATGGTTAACAACTCAGATTGGAGAACTGGAGAGCCGAGTTTGAATTTCATTTGAGTTCATGACACTCACTCACTGTTGTAGCCTACCTACAGACGATAATAGGTATGTCACCATTCACATAAACACAGTAGTAAATACTCTATGTTGGTCTGTAGTTGGAGATTCATCTCCAGCTGTGATGGTCAAACTCTCAGCCTGGAGGCAGAGAAGCTCCCCAGATGAGGCCATGTCAAAAAGCAGACTCTTGTCAAGTCTACCATTCATCCATGCTTAGGATATTGCTGCCAAATATGGTCTGATGCTTCTGCTATATATTTAGAGATCCTTGATAAAATACAAAGAAGAATCTGCAATGTTATTGGTGCTGAATTGGCATCTCAGTTTCAGTTACTTTCCCATCAAGCTAATGTAGGTTGCCTGTGCCTTTTCAATAAATAATTTCATGGTAGTTATTCTGATGAACTTGTTGACCATGTTCACCATAGTCTATGAATATAGAATACAGCGCAGTACGTAATCTGTTCAATAAAACAATGTTAAAGATTAACACTCACGAGTCAGACACTCTACTGAATCTGACTATATCGCCAATACCATCAGCAGCTGTTCCGTAATTCTTCAGTCTTCGATATCAAAGGTTGGCAGTGAATATACGGGAAAAAACATGGCCGCCTTTATACACGTCACATTGAATATTTTGAGCCTTCTGATTGGTTAACCCTTCTATTGGTGAACTATAAAATGAGTCAGCTCATTTTGGCTGGCTCACTAGTACACCAGGGTACCCAAAAATTCCAACAGAACTATCCTCTTTGGTACTTTATGAATTTAAGTATGGTACTAGATTGGCAGTTAGGTCTCATCATTTTACAGTTGACTTGACTAGATGTTACTTTTAAGTTCTATGCTAACAGTTTCTTTTCTCGCACTTCTCATTTGTAGAACTCTTTTCTGGATCATTGTTTCCCAGTCAACTTTGATCAGAAAAAAATGATAATAATAATAATATTCCAATAGACTCATTGAAGGGAATCCCTGGTAGCCCATGCCTTAAAGAAATACAAAAAATTGTACCGTCAAATACAGGCCACACCTTACTAAGGGCTTTATCTATGTAAAACGTGTGATTTTTTTTTTTTTAAATTGCTCATTGTAAATGTCATGATGCTATTTCTGGTCGGGACCCAGAAAGAAATGAGTACACACCAGAAATTGATAATAATAATGATAATAATAATAATAATAGTTTTAACTCGTGAAAACTACATCGTTTTGCTATTTAAATTTTCTGATGAATCTTAATTCTTAAGTTAATGATTGAATAAACTCATGGCAAGTTCTACGATAATAAAATATCTGTAGAAATTCTATCACATCGTTAAATATTTGAGCTTAACAAAATATTGCAATAACAATCATAATTTTCTGATGAATTTTAATTTTTTATGACTATGTCTGCTCTATGGTCAAATTATAAGGACCTGCAAATCGAAGATTAAATACTGCAAAGACAAAATGTGCCTTCTTATTGATATGGCAGTCCCTGCAAACTGCAATTTTCAAAAAACTATAAGAATACAAGGATCTTGAAATCGAAATCTCAAAAATATGGCACATAAGAACATTGACAATTCCAGTTGTAGTTTGAACCCTCGGATTGATTGGAAAGATTTCAATAGACTCATTGAAAGGATTTCTGGAAGTCCATGCCTTAAAGAAATACAAAAAATTGTACTCACAAGTACAACTCATAACTTACGAAGGGATTTATCTATGTAAAATATGTGTGATTTTTTTTTTTCAAAACTGCTCAGTGAAAAATGTCATGTCGTCATTTCTGACCTTAAGTCTCTTGTTGGGACCCGGAAAGAAATGAGTATAAACCAGAAATGAAAGTAAATAAAACAGTAATAATAATCCTAGTCTGTCTCTTTGAAATCAAAGTTTGATCCTCACCGGATACTACATATCTAAGGCCTTGTGCTAAACTTAGTAAATAACAAAGATCATTTCAGTTTAGTGATGGTTAATGAGCAAATCTTTAGTTTCCAATAGATGAGATGCTTGGAATAAAAGTATTATTTACAGGTTGTATTATTTAAAAGTTGGGAATTTCCAGAATATCAAATAAAAGGGATGACTGGAATAAGGGCAAAAAGTGAGTTCAATCCTTGCCGGGTGCTCCATATCTGACGCCCTGTGCCAAACCCTGAAAACATCTTATTTCATCAGATTCAGATTCTTCACTATTACAACTAATTTTTTTCCGCTTCTGTTTGCCGACTGTTCCATTCGACACGCCAGGTACTTGTCAAGAATACAATGTGTTGCAGTCTGAGGTAGCTCAGAGTAATCCCCGAGAAACAGGATTAGTAAACTGTTCTTGAAAAATTAATGACAGGCTGTAATCCTTTAGGATTGAAATCCCACCCTGACCATGACCAGCATCTCCCAGCTTTTATCGGTCTCTCTCTTTCTCCCGGCCTCTTCCTCAGCCAAACACCCTCTGCGGTATTTGATTTCTATTGCTAAGTCTTCTTGTCCCTTCATCTTCACACTTTGAGGTTTCGAGAACGCAAAGTCATCATCAGGCTTAAATCAGAGTTGAAAGAGCACAACTCTATGAAATGGCCATACCTGCCTCTTCTTCCATACAGCTTCATCCTTCATCAACCACACCCCACCATCACCAGTGACTGCCTCCTTGACCCCAACACATGCACACAGACTGTGAAACGCATCAGAAAGAGAGCTGTGACTAAAAGATCAAGCCACACTTTGACGCTAATATCAGTGTAATGTTTTTCTGGAGAGAGACGAGCAGAACGTCTTTAAGTCGAAGATGGAAAACAGTGGGATTCCAGTTTAATCCCCCCCCCTGTCAGAACTTCTTCGGACAGATAATGTGAAAAGCTCTGTGTGGACAAGTTTGGACAGTCATCTATTAGACAAGATGAAATCGAAAACAGTGGGGGAAGTGAAAATAAATGGGGAGATGAGGTTTAGAAAGAAAGCAGCCATAAAAAAAGAAAAGAAAAAGAAATTACCAGAGGATCAAAGATTATAGGAAAAAAAAATCAATCGAGTTACAATTAACGGATTCTTGATCAATTTCAAACTTTTTTTTTTTTTTTGGTCTAAAGATCTGAGATGAGTATTCCTATTGCTTGTTCTCTCGTTCCATAATTAGTTAGTTTATATGTTACACCCTGGAAATACCTCATAAATAATGGACTTTGGTCATAACGAAAGATGGAAAAGACATAAGACACTCCCTGGTTACAGTGCAAAAAAAAAAGCAAGACGATAAAAGAGGTGATAATGCTCACATGTGTTTAAAGTCTGCTCCAGAGAAATGGAAAAACTTGTTAATTTGTACACTCTTCTTTAAATAATGACCTGCATTCATACTTATCAGTCATAGGATAAAGTTTCTTAAACAAATGGAAGAAAGGAAGTGACGTTTCACATGTGGCTTGCCCACAAGCAGAATTTTTCATAACCATTTTTGGTTCTCACCTGTCGAGGTGCAGTTGAAATGCACCGAAACGAAGTTGCAACTTTGTAGTGAGTAAACTGTTTTTGTCTATCTGATAAAATTATAATAATTAAGAAGCTTTTAGAAATTTAACATGTTTCGCTTTTATTTAAGCTTTATCAGAATTAAAATATGAAAGAGAAAAGAAAATTCTGGCATTTCTTTTTGCCTTCTTTGTTTTTCATTGGTTAAGTAGACCTCACTTGTATTTGTCTTGTCTGGTAGCGTTTGTGTGTATAATTCTTCTGTGTTTGTGTACCGTTGGTTTACATGATATTTAGTTGATAGTGTCCATATGTGGGCATTTAGTTAGTGTGTACATGACACCCTAGTAATACCTCATAAATAATGGACCATTCCAATTTGATCATGAGGAAAGATGGAGGATATAAAATAAATAAAAACTATAGCACTGATAATTTTTTTAATAGCATTTGCCTTGGTCCTTTGTCAATCTCTAAAATTAAGAAGGTATTTCTGCTGAATCATATATATATATATATATATATATATATATATATGTATGGGGGGGATGTGGGTGTGTTGAAAACTTGTGTATTTTCGTGAACAGTCAAGAACTGCAAAATGCTGAAAATAAAGTGATAATCTTCTGGAATTCACCCATCTCTCAAAAATTGGCCCTTAGCTTCCCATCTCACAGGAAACGGGCCCTTGGCATCCCATCTCACAGAAACTGGCACTTTGACTCATCTCTTAGCATTCTAGATCTTGAGCTATGTTAAAAATTCCCCACCCCCAAAAAAAGATCCACGGAAGGCAATGGGTAATGAAAAGGGTTACTTACTTGTTTTCCAATGTACACCAGCCGCAGTAAGGATCCTTCACACTGATACACTTTTCACAAGTTGTGTAACGACTACAGTCCTGAACTTGTACTTTGCTTAGCTTGAAAAAAAAAAAAAAAAAAATTAAATTAGACAAAATATTAAAGTGTCAGAGATTCCTAGCAATCAGTTAAAACACGCATTCACAAACACTTACTTTCCAATTTCTAACTGAATTTCTGGGATGAGGAGTTATTAAGTCCCCATTTTCATTTTTGTTGTTACAAAGTTTCAGCTGTTGTGCTTCCTGGTTTTCATCAGGAGATCAGTCCTCCATTTATTTATTTATTATGAAATAACTGAACAGGACTAAATAAATAAAAAGAAAAACTAAAGATGTCCCTAGATATGAGCAGTTGAATGAGAACCATAGATAAATAAAGGGTTTAGTTCAGAAATCCCTGTAGGTTACCCAGATTGAAATACACCTGAGGAAGGCCAGAGGACAAAATGTCCGAAATGTATTGATAACAACATGAGAACTATAATTCGAATATAAAAGGTGTAAATATTGGCTTGGCTTGTAAAACTTAATTAATGTGTTGCAAATATATTGTTTATGATGTAGCACCCAATGCAAAAACGTTTAGAAATTTCATATCTGGAAAATAGACATATTTTCAATCAATAGTAGAACAAGATGCCGGGTCAGTGAATGTCAAATGTTTCCTTATAAAGGTAATAGCTGATATTACCATTATCATTGACGCCCAAAAAATTTGCTATGTACTTTTTATAAAAGTAGAGAGACTCCTTTGAATTGAATCTTTCTCCTAAAAACGCAAATATTTTGTTACTATATATTTTTGGTATAGCATAACAAAGTTTATACTCCATGTCTCACTAGGCAAGAACAATATTTGGTCTAAGGGTCTAAGGTGCAAGTTCAACATTATCTCACCACTAAAAATAAAAAAATAACTAAGTGCAGTGACATAGCCTTCCCCCCTCATCTCCAAAGTGTAAGTGCAAAAATGCGACACTTCAAGGGTTGACGGACACTTCAAGGGGTGGGAGAAGGCGAAGTGCGCTGACGAGACACTTCAAGGGGTGGGGAAGGCAGAAGGCGACGAGACACTTCAAGGGGTGGGGACGATGTGCGCTGAGAGACACTTCAAGGGGGTGGGGAGAAGGCAAAGTGCGCTGACAAGACACTTCTTCAAGGGGTGGGGAGAAGGCGAAGTGCGCTGACGAGACACTCAAGGGGACAGAGGAGAAGGCGAAAGTGGGAGACGACAGGACACTTCAAGGGGGGGGGGAAGGCGAAGTGCGCTGACGACACTTCAAGGGGGGGGAGAAGGCGAAGTGCGCTGACGAGACACTTCAAGGGGGTGGGGAGAAGGCGAAGTGCGCTGACGAGACACTTCAAGGGGGTGGGGAGAAGGCAAAGTGCGCTGACGAGACACTTCAAGGGGGTGGGGAGAAGGCAAAGTGCGCTGACGAGACACTTCAAGGGGAGCGGAGAAGGCAAAGTGCGCTGACGAGACACTTCAAGGGGAGCGGAGAAGGCGAAGTGCGCTGACGAGACACTTCAAGGCGGGGGTGAGGCTAAACACGCCCATGCAGACTTCGCGGTGGAGGGGGGAGATTAAGTGTGTCGACGAGACACTTCAGAGTGAAAAAGGCTAAGCTACCCACATGAAAAATCATATCAGCCCAAAATACATCTTATCATATTGTTCTAAAATATATATATTTTTATCGCAACGATTTTCTTAATCTGATTTAATCTTAAATTTTAATTTTATTTTTTAATTTTAATCTTTATCTTTTTATTATCCTTTTTATTCCCTGTTCTGCCATCCATTTACACAAACTCGTTAGGTAGATTGATCATGGCTCTCCACTCTTTCCTATCCTTTGGAGCTCTTCGCAATCTGTTTTTGACTATTCCTCTAATTTCCTGTTCTGCCATGCATTTACATAAGGTCTTTAGGTAGGTTGATCATGGCTCTCCACTACTTCCTATTATTTGTATCTCTTAGCATTGTTCGTATTTTTACTATCCCTTTAATTCCCAGTTTTGCTATGCATTTACAAAAGCTCGTTAGGTAAGTTGATCATGTCTCTCCACTACTTCCCATCTTTTGTAGAGCTTAGCAATCTTTGTCTTTTTACTATGCCTTCTATTGTCGGTTTTTCCATTCGTTATTGGTCCTGATCTGGCATCTCGGCTTCAATCCCTTCCCCACCGCCGTAAACTAGTTTCACTTTGTTTTTTTTCTGTAAATACTGCCATGGTAATTCTTCTGGTGACATTTCCTTCATGGCATGTAGAATTTATGAATTTAAGCTCAGTACTTGATTGGCGATTAGGTCTCACTATTTTACAGTTGAATTAGAGTTAGTTCATTGCGTTCTCTGTGTTAAAGTTTTCCTCTGACAGGTATTTTTACTGCAGCGATTTTTTTAATATAATTTATGAAAATGAATTAAAAGTGTATTTTATAACAATACCACACCATGCTTAAACAATCTCACAATGCCATCGAAGTTCATGTTTCAGTGAACGATCTCTAAGAAGAAGCGTCACGCACTGCTAGCATTACACGCTTTTTGGTGCGTAAATTATGAATGAAACACGCAAAGCTCCTTAATATCGGAATATGTTTTGGAAAAGCTGTTGAAAATTATGACTGTATTCAGATGAGTCATTCTACCAATACAAGTCACCCAATTCCCCAGACTGCTAGAAAAACAAAGAAAGATGCCTTTGTGGTGGAATTTATTTTGTATCTTTGGATGTAGATAAATGATGTTCGAAACATTTTAAATTATGCGTAATAAGATAATAAATTTTTGGTCCAATTCAAGTGCAACGGGGAATAATACCTTCCAATGTTGTTATTAACATCAATAAAATAAATAATAAATAAATCTATACAATAATAAAACTCTAATCTCGTATGTATTTGTGCTCTCGAGATATAGCTTGAATGATAAATAATACCCCAACCAATAAAATTAGACAAGGGCTTCTTGGGCTCGGGCCGTTTTTCTGTTTGTACGACATTTTTAATAGCAAATTGAGTGTTTCTTTTAACACACATTCTTATTTCAAACCGCGTATATAAACAAATACCTGCATATTATATTCTGTGTGTGAAAAATTAATAAAAATTGATTATAAATTATATCAACATTATTAGATAAATTTAAATATGCATGGCATAATATACATTTATACAATCCACTACATTAGAACGTTTTTTTTATAAACAACTATTTGAAAGGTGAAGAGGATATATGTGTCACTTAACCTGCAGGTAAATAAATAAATAGATGCACACTGGTTTGATGCCGTTAAGTATTTTGAAACAATTGCAAAAAAGAAACAAAAAAAAACTTATTATTTTCACACAATGTGTTATAAAGCCCGGTGGAACAAAAACTGTCTTTAAATAAAAATTAAACAGCTCAGAATTTGAAATTGGAGAGACGAGTTCCAATTCCGGTCGGGTTTGTTATATTCACTTACATGCAAATATCGTTGGGAAAGGTATGAATCCACTTCTTACCCCCAACTATGGATTAATTAGTAGCACTTGTATCAGTAAAATCATTATTATCTCTAAAAAAAATCTTACACTCTAAAGATATTTTCTGGCTTTAAATAACCTGCAAAGGGTTGATAAGCCACAGAAAACGAACTCATCAATGAAATACTGATTAGCCACACTGGCACGTCTTTTAGATTTATTTATAATCTCTGGAATATGAATGTAGAGGAACTACCGTGGTCACAAATTGAGGGATCAGTTTTTATATTTATTGTAATGTAGAATTGATCCCCTACCTTATACTCACGACATAATTTCTTGATTTTTGATAAGCCGTCGAAAACGAATCAATCAATGAAATCCTGATTAGCTACACAGGCATGTCTTTTAGATTTATTTACAATCTCTGGAATATAAATGTATAGAAACTATGGTGGCCACAAAGTTAGGGATCAGTTTATATACTGATTGTAATATACAATTGTTCCCCCACTTAATATTCACATTATAATTTCTTCTTTGTTGGTAAACCACAGAAAACGAATCAGTCAATCTATTAAATTCTGATTAGCTACACAGGCATGTCTTAGATTTATTTAGTCTCTGGAATACGAATATATAGAAACTATTGTGCTAACAAAGTCAGGGATCAGTTTATATATTGATCGGAATGTAAAATTGATCCCCCATTTTATAATCACATTTATAATTTGTTTATCAAATGCCAATCGAGGACAAAAATATTAAGAAAAGAAAAAGATTTAAAATAGAGTTGATTGATGGAAGGGTAAAAAACAAAGCAAGCAAAAAACGGACTAACTGGTTATGGCTCCTCGCTCTTCAATGACAACTGAGGACAAAAATAGGATTTAAAAAAGAAGACAAAAAAGATTTCGAATAGAACTGATTGATCGAAGGGTGGAATAGAAACTTATAGAAAATACCCAATTTGTTGAAGTTATTACAGAAAAACAGAAGATCCGTGGACAAAGATATTGAGGAGACAGCAAATTCACCCGCGGGTGTTTGTGTTGACATACACAACAGACCCAGAGGTTATGCTGAAGGAGTCTAATGAGATTTATAAGGCCTCTTAATTTTCATTAAGTCAAATAAGGTGAGGACAGACCTTTTGTTTTCGTAACGCTGATTCCTATGTGGGCGTGAAGTAAAAGAAAGAAAAAAAGAGAAAGGGAAGCAAACAAAAATCAAATTGTCCAAAACAAATCTGTCACAAGGTGACATGTCCAGCTGCTAACGTTCCTTTAATGCAGGGTATTTATGAAACAAATTCCTTCCATGTCAAAGTCCAATAAAACCTAGGACATCATTGCATTCCCTATGGAATGTCTTTGAAATACGCTCCGACAGCGTCTGCAAATGACAAGATTCCGCTACCCATATGTCTCCTGCGGAGCTTGTTAGGCTGAAACTTCGGAATGAACTTGAAGGGGCAGCAAGAACATGCAAAGCAAGAAAAAGATTCTTGTTGAAGGAAACAACGTAGAAATAAGACAAAAAGTTCTTCAGATTGCCAACCTCGTGGCCTAAAGAGTTACATTTTCTTGCAGAGCCAAAAGTCAATCTTGGAACCCAGGTAAAAAGGTCAAGAATTTAAATACTCACACTATGTACATTGGTCGGACTGTTGCACTAATCTTTATTGCTATATCCACAACGTTTCAGCCTTTGTACGCTCCTGCCTTCTTCAGGATCTGTTTATGTTTCCAAGATGATGTGTAACTCATTAAACGATTTACATTGTTCGAACAGTTGCCATCATCTCCTTTGTCATATTCACATTTCAGCCCTTGTAAAATCCGGCCTTCTTCAGGATCTGTCGATATTTCTTAGATGAGTTATTGTAACTACACTATTTACAATGATGAGGCTGTTGTCCTTGTCTTTATTGCTATATTCACAACGTTGTACGCTCCGGAATTTTTCAGGTGATATTTCTTGAAATTTCAAACCGAACTCTTATTTAATCCACTCGGGTACATTTTTCTAGTTCCACGTGCCATGCCTCTTCCGGATATCTGTTTCAGTTAACTCCCTTGATGTCTCAACTCTTCAAGATTTTGTTCCCTTTACTGTGGACAGGTACTGAACTTGAAACTCAGTGGGTCAATCCATTATTAGGGCCCCTCAACCACGTGTCCTGTTCGAAATTAATCTTAACCTGTTCAAGTCTAGCTTTAACAATTATCTTCCCTACAAATCCACATAACATGAATGAAAAGAATACTTGAAATGACAAAGAGACAGTTGAAATGTTTGGTACTCATAATGTGGAAATAATGCCTGCGTATTATGCGACTGGTCACCGAAAATGCATAATTTTAACCCTTTCAAAAAAAAAAAAGATTTACCTATGTATAATACGACTGGTCAAAGAAAATGCACGATTTTATCTCTTCAAAAATACCTATATATAATGTGGTTATTTTCTAAGCGTAGCTTAGATGTGGCACAAGGCCGAAATTGTGGAGCACCCAGTGAGAATCGAACTCACATAGCGAGACAAGCTTGCCAACCATTAGACCACGCTGATATGCCCTAAATGATTTTCTAATTATTATTTTAGATGTGGCCATTTGCCGAAAAATG
This sequence comes from Acanthosepion pharaonis, assembly GCA_903632075.3. Classification (NCBI taxonomy): domain Eukaryota; kingdom Metazoa; phylum Mollusca; class Cephalopoda; order Sepiida; family Sepiidae; genus Acanthosepion; species Acanthosepion pharaonis. The sequence goes on along the minus strand of CAHIKZ030005589.1, from coordinate 742,725 downwards.
GAGCACCCAGTGAGCATCGAACTCACATTTTAGTCGTAATTGATCTAGCGAGATAAACTTGCTAACCACTACACCACGTCGAAGTGCCCAAACCTATGTATAATGTGACTGTTTAATGAACATGCATGATTTTAACCTCTTCAAAAAAAAAAAAAAAAAAGACAATGAAATGCTGCAAAATTGAGATTCCGCTAGAACGAAAAGGAAAGTTGTTGTCTCGGTAGATCAATTCGCGACTGTTCAATCGCCCACAAAAAAACAGTCTAAGCTTTCTCAGAAAATCAACATAAAATCACGCACTATACTCGAGCGTATACTGTATCTAACAATCTTCTGTACATACAAATAGGAAAGATATTAAAAACAACAACAACAAAAAAAAAGACAATGAAATGCTGCTGAGAGCTACAAAAGGAAAAAGGAAGTTGGGTCCACAGGATTGTAGGCACAGATGCACACAACAATCAAGCCGGGAGGAGGATTGTAGGCTGGAGTAAGGAGGAGATTAAAACCTTTATGGAGGGCGAAGTTGGTGATCTGTATCGTGACAGAGATTTTTAATTTTAAGGTCAATTTATGATTGCGTGTGATTAGTTTTCATTTTTTATCAATAAATTTTCTTTTGATACTTAAAAAAAAAGAAAAGAAAAAAGAAATTAAATACTCATTGCTTGCGCAAGTTGAGCCATGGAGTCTGGATAGATGCATTCACGCATAAATATATTCATAATAAAACCTTACACGCTTTTAAATAATGCCACAGGGTAACAACGAGTTCAAATACGCATAAATATCCTTATAAAAAAAAGTGTGTGTGTGTGAAGATGTATTTGATAAGCTTTTCTGTATACCAAAAACGTAATTTTTGCAATCAACAGGTGACAAGAAGGAACCGCATTCAAAAATTTCTCGAAACATTTTTCTTCTTTTGTCTTTTTTTACATCCTTAAGATTGGCAAAAACATAGAGGAATAGTTATTTATTCGTACGTTTGTACAAAATGTGGCACAAGGCCTAAAAGGGGGTTGGTGAAGGACGGTCTTCTGTCTTAATTCTAAACTTAGCTAGTCACAGACACGGACCCAAACATACCAACAATATTCCTATCACCAAAACAACACATTCACTCCTACCTTTCTTACTGCGTTCACCATAATACCTCAAATTCTCTATGAAATCCTAACTAGTCCCCATATGTACATTTCAAAGTCTGTAGGGGGAGTGGAAAACAAAAAATTTAAAAACCCCAATGATTATTTACAATATGATTTAATACTACTTACATGAAACAAAACAAAATAGGGTTAGTAATAAAAAAAAAAACACAATCCCTAAATGTGGCAGAAACATTAGTTAACTGGACTAAATAATTGCGGGATTATAACATTATAAAAAACCAAGCACACCAACAAATAGGCACTCATTTAGACACAATAACAACTACGAAAACACACACACGAAACGAAAGTCATCCCGCAACAACCAGAGAACTGACATCCCTGACCACCTAACGAGGGAGGGGATGGGGAATTAAACAAAAGAAAAATAGGGACAGAAATAAGACTTAGAGGAAAAAATGGAGACGTTTGCAGACGACTTTTATATTCCATATTTAACATTTTATTGATACCTAATTTTTTGCAACAGGCTGACGTATGTTGATATCCTCATAATATTAAATTGTTGACGTAATCGCTAAATTTTTTTGTCGAAATTTACAAACTCTACATTTCGTTCAATTTCTCAAACCAATCGATGAAATTCGAATAAGCTGATTTGTCTGGAAAAATACTTTGACAGGAACCCTCCTTTCTGTTTAATAATTTCTTTAATTTAATTTTATAGGACATCATGTTAAACATTTTTTTTTTAAATTCTTTCTTTTCTCTTTTTAACAGCGAAGAATGAATTTCTTACTCTTGAGCATACAACTTGTCATGCATAAATGTTTCTTTCTGGAGCCAAATTCCAATATTTTAAAGCATTTGGCTTTGTGATTTCTTTATAGTCCTCGCAAACGCAGCACGAACGAGAAACTGGATTCTTGCATATATAAAAATTTGAAAAAAAACTTTCAAAACACAATATTACATTTTTATTAAATAAATATTTGTTATTTTAATCACTGAATTGTTTTTAAAATAGAGGAAGTAATTTGTATGTTAAATAAGAAAACTTAATTTAGAAAAAAAAATTCATGAAAATTTATTGTACTAACATACGCATCCTAATAAAACCAACTGTGCTTTGTACCTCCTTACATGTTTTTACTTCTCCTTGAAATTTAGTTTAGCGTTTTTAGAGGGTGTGACGGATGGACTACCAGAAGTCAAATAATATTATATGTAAATTTTACATCATTATTGTGCAACTTTCACAACACACGTGTGTATATATATATATATATATATATATAAGGAAGAGGTTATAGTTGTTCCAACGAGAGAACAGTGTATATTTTAAAACGATAAACCGCAAGTGTTTTTGGTTGAAATGTGAATTTATATTTTAAAATATGTTATACTTTATTTTCCATAATTCTTCTACACTTTTTTCTGGTTTCGCAACCTTTTTAAAGAAAGACATTAAAGACACTACCACGCAAAAAAATTAATTTTTATAATATGTTGAAATATCTATTCTTTGTTTGAAGACTTAAGTTGTTAAATCGGAAAGATCGAGGAGCAACTATGCAGAGACGACATCACAAATTTTGACCATCGAGTGGAGGTGTACCGCCGAAGACTTGGCAGACACTTCGGCGATATTATTTTCCCCACATAATCGCCATGACTTAAATAACATGATCCAATAGAGAAATGAATAAATTTTCAACAATAATATAGATTTATTTACTGCAGACTTGGATCCGTCTTAATAAATATATATATATATATATATATATATATATATATATATATATATATATATATATATATATATATAAAATAATAATTCATCTCTTAGAACAAAATTAAATAAAACAAATATTATTTACGAATTTAAATGTCAATTAAGGAATTTTATTCCTGATCAATCAAAATTCGTAAACAATTATATAGGCCATACTACAATATGCTTAACAAGAAAACTCACGCTACATATTTCTGAGCATAGCTCAATTAGGTCTCATTTAAATACTCATGGAAACCTACTGGTCCCTATTCGTAACATACTTGTTGATAACACAGATATAATAGCATCGTCTACATGTAAAAGGCAAAAATTAATGGAAACGTTATTAAAAAAAAACCCCAAAAACAACACTCAATAATATCAACTATGAACATGGACAGAATATCATGACCGTGTTTTGAAAATGAAACCTTATATAAATACATACATACAACAATCTATTTCTTGTTAACAGCTAATACATTTCAACCATGAAAGTGGCTCAATGTATAGCTGAAAGCGCTCAGAAAAAAAATATTTGGACAGTTTTTATATAATTTTTCTACTGAAAAGAAAAAAATTATAAGATCACATGAGAAATTATATAAAAAACTTAATCAAATCACTTTGTCTGTCATATTTAATCAAACTTGCATGAAAAAGAAGGATTGCTGCCTAAATACACTATATATATATATATATATATATATATATATATATATATATATATATATATAATAATAGTCGCTTGGAGATCGCGAGACCATGAAACATTATTACTATTAACAAAGCTGTGAAAAAATCGACAATATTTTTTTATATGGCTCCATTCTGCCAACTGAGGATTTTACAAGTTTCATGAAACTGTCAGTAGCGGAAGGTTATCACCTACATTGTTGCTTTTTGCCTGGGAGTTTTAAAACAAATGGACACTAGCGGAGAGGTACGAGTCTGAATAATTTATTATTATTATTGTTTCATTTCCTTTGATTTCAGATGTATACTCATTTCTTTCCAGGTCCCGACGAGAGACCTAAGGTCAGAAATGACATCATACCATTTTCTGCTGAACAATTAATTAAAAAAAAATCATATATTTAACACAGTTAAAGCCCTTTGTAAGGTGTGGGCTGTACTTGCGAGAACAATTTTCTTGTATCTTTTAAAGCATGGGCTACCAGGGATTCCTTCATTGAGTCTATTAGAATCTTTTCCAATCAATCCGAGGGCTCCAACTACAACTGGAATTGTTAATGTCCTCATACACCATATTTTTGAGATTTCAATTTCAATGTCATTGTATTTTGATAGTTTTTTGAATATCTTCAAAGATACATTACAGTCTGCAGGGACTGCCATGTCAATATTTTTTGTTTGCGGTCTCTAATAACCATGCCAGGGCAATTAGATTTGATTCTTCTATCCGTGCGTATTATGAAGCCTCATCAAATTGTGACAGGTCCTATTTCCGTAACCGGCTCTGGATGGTGTCCATGCCAATTTATTATTATTATTATTATTATTATTTATATATTAAAACGCTTGTGTGCTGTATCACAGATACAGAGAGGGGACAGAAAGAGAGAGAAACATATAAAATATAAAGAAAAAGAAAGCCGTAAAAAATTAAAAAAAAGAACAACCAAAAAGGAACAGCGAGAGGAGTTGAAAGGCATCATCTTAGATAAAACAAGTAGTAAGGGGTTAATGCTTCATGACCTTCCGACCAGTTCAGGACATTTTGGTGTTTTTAGGAGAGACAGTCACTGTTCTCATAGCTACCTCGGAATACGGATGGGTTGAAAAGTATAGAGTGCAAAATTAAAAGAATTACTATTACGTCCGTGGAATTTCGTCGGGTCCTGATGGTTATTATTATTTTAGCTTTTAGCCCCTCTGTATTTTGCTTTACATAGTTTTCCCTTATAATCATTATTTATTTTATCATTTCTCCCGATGCTTATAGTTTATTATAGTTTATTGCTATCAAGTGTAAACTTGTGAAGGAATATGTTTTTTCTAACTATACCTGACCACTGACAATCCCTTTCTTCCAGATTTTCTCAATGTTTCCCTATAGTAAAATCATTAGCAATTCATTTACATTATACATATAATAGCCCTATTCTATCAGTAATGCTTGCCTTCATCCCAGACAAACTGATAATCCCTTTCTTCCTGATTTTCAATGAATTTCTATAGTAAATTCATTAGCAATGCATTTCCATTATACATATAATAGTCCTATTCTATCAGTAATGCTTCCCTTCATTCCTGACCACTGACAATCCCGTTCTTCCTGATTTCAATGAATTCTATAGTAAAATCATTAGCAATGCATTTCCATTGTACATATAATAGCCCTATTCTATCAGTAATGCTTTCATTCCTGACCACTGACAATCCTTTTCTTCCTGATTTTCAATGCTTCCCTATAGTAAAATCATTAGCAATGCATTTCCATTATACATATATAGCCCTATTCTATCAGTAATGCTTGCCTTCATTCCTGACCACTAACAATTTCCTTTCCTGATTTTCAATGCTTCCCTATAGTAAAATCATTAGCAATGCATTTCCATTGTACATATAATAGCCCTATTCTATCAGTAATGCTTGCCTTCATTCCTGACCACTAACAATCCCTTTCTTCCTGATTTTCAATGCTTCCCTATAGTAAAATCATTAGCAATGCATTTCCATTGTACATATAATAGCCCTATTCTATCAGTAATCTTGCAATTCCTGACCACTAACAATTCCCTGATTTTCAATGCTTCCCTATAGTAAAATCATTAGCAATGCATTTCCATTGTACATATATTAGTCTATTCTATCAGTAATGCTTGCATTCATTCCTGACCACTAACAATTCCTTTCTTCCTGATTTTCAATGCTTCCCTATAGTAAAATCATTAGCAATGCATTTCCATTGTACATATAATAGCCCTATTCTATCAGTAATGCTTGCCTTCATTCCTGACCACTAACAATTCCTTTCTTCCTGATTTTCAATGCTTCCCTATAGTAAAATCATTAGCAATGCATTTCCATTATACATATAATAGCCCCTATTCTATCAGTAATGCTTGGCCTTCATTCCTGACCACTAACAATTCCTTTTCTTCCTGATTTTCAATGCTTCCCTATAGTAAAATCATTAGCAATGCATTTCCATTATACATATAATAGCCCTATTCTGCATAAAAAAACTCATCAAATGTATAGATGCCGACAACAAACACCATATGTTGAGCGCCAAATATCAGTTTCCGACATAACTTTCCTCCTGTTTATCAGAAAACAATGATCTAGACCTATATTCCTATATCTTTTTGGGGGTGCTGAATCTATTTTGCAATGAAAATCCCCCAAAAGACTTTTAAATGAGTTAAATGCAAAATTTACGGGAAATGTATCTCTTCACGACAGAACAGAGTTTCGAGAACAAAACTAGTATTTTTTGTTGTTGTTGTTTTAATTTTTTTCTCAATTATATACAACATTAATACAGTTCTCTAATTGATTTGAAAATTATTCAGCGGACATTTGCAGTGGCTATGATCGCGAGCCTATTTTGATAAGGAGCCAGACCTTGATACTCTGCAGAACTCACAGCTATTATAATTTCTAAACAGAAATACTAATCTATTCGATTAAACAGATTATTTTTTACAGGCACTATGCTAATATTAAAATAAAAGCTTGCAAAAATGCCACTTGATAATAATCAGCTCAGACGCATGCGCACATTCGAATCATATATATATATATATATATATATATAAAGAAAGCTACATAGAAATGTCCATATCGCCAGCAACGACATGCATTTATAAAATGCATAATGGCTTCATGCAACGATAGGAAATTGTAACGGTGGATAGAAGCAAATGGAAGAGGAAAGGGGGTCAAAAGAGAAATGCAAGGAAAGGAAAAAGGATCTAAGAGAGTGGGTGTCCTCATCAGAGACCTGCATTTTCGGCCTGCCCACTTGTTTGTGAGTTGCGAGTAAATGCAACAGGCTCGCCCGGTGGCCCAGTTGTTGGCCCTTCCCCCATCGGCACTTCTAATTCCACCCCGTTTCGTTTCTCGTCAGCCTGCACCACCGAACCAGACCAGTCCCCCCTCCCCAAAGGGTCTGACTGAATGACAACGGCAGAGATGTTAGTAGTCAGCCATGGGCGAGGCATAGGGGCTGGGGGGAAGTGGGCCAGTGGAACGGAGAAGGGGGTTTGTAGGACTGGAAAATGGAATGAAGGCTTAAGGGACAGGAGTGTGAAGTGAAATATGGAGTGGGGGAGGGAGAGAAAAGGGAACGGAATAGAGAAAATAGGATGAGGAAAGAAAAAGGGGACATTTAGAAGGCGAATAGGGGTTTGAATTTGGGTAAGGGCTTTTGAGATTTCAAGAGTGGAGAATGCAATGGCAGGCAGAGGAAACAGTATGGGGACGGTAATAGTTAGAGGACTGGGTGTGGTGGGGGAGATCAAGAAAGGTTGGAACAGTTGAGTGGGGGAGCAGAAAAATAGCTGAAGGAAGAGAAGCAGAAACTAACTGGACATCAATCAGTGTGTTAAAGGGCCTTCCATACAGAAGGCGCCCTTCTCCTCTACACAGCTTATTGCAGGTTCTCTCTTCTGCAAGGGATAATGAAGAGTGGTAGTAGCTGCTCGTGGTGACGGGTGGGGGTGGTGGGACAGAAAGTCTGGATCAATTCAGAATCCCTTTTCTGAGGAATAAATATCTACTGCCTGTTATGAGTCATAGGCGGTAGGGCGGAGGGGGGGTAGCAAGGACTGGGAAGGCAGGAGTAAAAATGGCGAAAAAAGTTTTCGGGGGAGGGCTAGGGTTGAGGAGAAACGGGAATTAATGGTCAACTCTGAATAAGGGAAGGATTATAAAGAAAACTAAAATTCTACGACACATCGTTATTAATGTGGGTCATTGCAACTAAAAGAAGCGTTACCAAGAAAAAAATTATATACAGAAGAAATCTGTCAGTAAGGTTTGAACTAATTAGAATTTTGTTCCTTATTTTCAATACATTTATCAGCTAAATATGCTTGCCTACATTCCTGACCACTGACAATCCCTTTCTTCCTGATTTTCAATGCATTCCTATAGTAAAATAATTAACAATGCATTTCCATTATACATATAATAGCCCTATTCTATCAGTAATGCTTGCCTTTTCATCCCAGTCCACTTATAGAATCCCTTTCTTCAGTGATTTTCAATGAATTCCTTCCTAGTAAAATAATTAACAATGCATTTCCATTATACATATATAGCCCTATATTCTATCAGTAAAATGCTTGCCTTCATTCCTGACCACTTCCGACAATCCCTTTCTTCCCGATTTTCAATGCATTCCTATAGTAAAATCCTTAGCAATGCATTTCCATTATACATATAATAGCCCTATTCTATCAGTAATGCTTGTCTTCATTCCTGACCACTGACAGTCCCTTTCTTCCTAATTTTTATATGAACTCTTTCTTTTATTTTTCTTCAATATAAATTATAAAATTAATGCTTTCCGATATCAGGCAAACGTCATACCAACAGTCCTATGGCTAAAGAGAAACTCGGATGAGTTCTACCTACGGAATTTGTGATCGAGCGGCGCTATATCGAGTCTAATTCGCTACCTCTTCGTCACCGAGGCCCCTTGGTACAGTTGGTATAATGTTTGCTTGATATAGTATCTCTCCTGGTTTCAATTCTCGGTAGTGGATGGGCACTGCTGAGGAATCCCAAATATAGGACGAAACGACCGTCCAGTGCTTTCTGCGTTCTGTTGAGGTTTATTCTAGACTCGATGAAATACTTAATTATCTCAATCACTTATTTATATCTGACTAGCAGCATGGCCCGGCGTTGCACGTGCTTGATTCAAAAATCGTACGGCTCATACAGCAATCGCTATCACTTGGCTTAAAATATTTTTGCCCTTCCTTGCCTTTAAAGGAGTGCCCTTTTCCGTGCTGGTGTTGCTACATGTCTTACTTCTTGCCTATCTCACACTGCGAATTTTTTCTAAGCTCTATACTAAACATTAAATCTGTTACGAAAAAAGAACTAAACAAAATGAACACAAAACGATCAGCTTTAAAAAAGGACTCGTAACTGGAAAAACCGAATGAAAAAAGAATGTTAACAACAAATACTTTTTCACACTTAACCTAGTTCTGCGGAATCAGAATGAACGTTGAGTTTAAGCAAGCGAATGAGCCAATTGGAGTAAAGTGCCATGTAGATTTAAATTTTCCCCACTTGTGACGAATGCAGCTATCGATTTTTTTGCATGCTAGTTAACATTCGTGTCAGTCAGCTGTTGGCTCTCACGCTGACCAATAGAATCTTCCTGCCTATTCGTGCCAGCCAGCTATAGACTCTCACTCTGGCCAGTAGAAAATGGCCGCAAACTACATGAAAACTGCCGTAGAAGCATGAAAAAATCGATTATTTCTACTATCGATGGAAGTTGGGAAATGCAACGTCGGTCTTGACCTTCCCGCTAACTTGGAGCATGTGCATGTAAATTTTGGTGCAAATCCGTCGAAAATTGTGGCCGTGCATTCGTTACACACACACACTGCCTTTTATTGATAGAGATTTATTTTTATTCATATCCACGTTGTGAAACGCGTGTTATTTTAATGAGGCCCACTTTATTTTGACCCGATCCGGACATGGACCTATACGAAAAACATTTTGCCCACACCAGATATAAAATGTCGTTTTTTGGTGCTGTCAAGATACCGGATAAAGTTAGAACCGTTGTAATGTTATGTATGACGAGCTCGTTAACCATTACCCCGCATTCAGTTATACCCTTAATGTTAGTCATACATTCAAGGGTATAAATGTAAGTTACCAATGAGAATCGAAATCATAAACATAAAAGTCATGTTTTGCAAGACTAACTCATTAACCATTACCCCACGTCGAGTAATGAATATATTAAATATTAAAGTGATTTCGTGTATATTTGTGAGCAATGCTCGCAAAATCTAAGTAAAAAGCAAATAAAAGTTCAAATAATTTACACAATGACAATAATTTTACTGACCTGACCTTCACATTAATTCGTTTTTGTAAACATGAACCTAAGACAATGGAGTGTCAAAATAACGGTTCTTCCCTTGACAATGCTATTATTTTAACTACCTCCACTCCTCGTCAATGTTTGTTTTAAAAAGAGATTATTAGAATTGAAATAAAACCTAAACATATGATGAAAGTGAATTTATACATGTATAATTCATCTACCTTCACTCTTCGGCAATGTATATTGTTTTAAAAAGCAATGATTAGAATTGGAATAAAACCTAAACGTATGATGAAAGTGAATTTATAGATTTTCTTTGTTCTTGAGTATTGACAAAATAATAAACACTGTATATTACATTGTTTATCTACACTATTGGAGTGGTTGGTAAAACACGAGCCAATTACCAACTGATTTGAAACAAAATTACCTGCGCTTATGGGGTGGCCGTCGGACGTAGTGTTTGACGGATTCTAGTTCATCAAAGCGAGCCTGTTCCAGGGCACTGATTTTATTCTCTTTTGTTACCGGAAGGATGCGCATGTCTGCTCTGTTATTTAGGGTCTGCCTTCTCTTCCTTTCAACTATCTTTATTTTTTTGAGAAGGACATTAGGCGAACGGAGTTGTTTTGCGCGCTTATCTCTCTATGATTTGATCCCTGTTTAAAATTTGGACGCGAGACTACGCGGGTTTCGCAACACTTACTGCCGGACCGACTTTGATTACCATCGAGTCGAAGAAATTTTCGACGAACTATACAAAATGGTAAATAATAAGGATTTCTTTAGAATTGGTTCACATATTTTAATAATTTATTTAGTAAATGTTTATAAATCTATAAATAAAAATCTTTTTCATGTTTATTTCTTTATAAATCAGCAAATGATAAATATTGAATTGCATTAGTTTTAATTTAATTAGTTTTTAGAATATTGTAAATATAAAAATATTCTTGAAGATCTAATAAATAAATTTATTTAGTATTTATTATTTTTGTCGTAAATTCTCCAGAACAAAAATATGTATAAATTCACTTTCGTCATATCTATAATTTTTATTACAATAGACATTGCCGAGGGGCGAAGGTAATTAAAACAATAGCAAGTCCTTTTGACACTGCTTCTTTGCGGAGACGAAGGTCCAAATTTGGCCTCATTTTTATGTGGCTAGCCCCTATGTATGTGTAGGGACCAGGGGTAAAAAATTGCCGAGTTCTCTCGTGCACTGTCACGCTGGTGCCTCTAAGATAATGCCTCTAAGATGCAAGGGGCTACTGGGAGTGAAAGAGAATGAGAACACTTTAGAAGGAACCGGAAACCTAATCCTAAAAAAAAGGAAATAATTTATGAAAGTCCACTTCTGTTGAAAACACCATGGAGGAGTGTGAACCGGGCGATAGGCTGTTATGAACTTCGTATAACGCTCAGAGTTGGTAATACAGAGACTGTAAGGAGAAATTGGAATAAAAACGTCGAGTGAAGATGAGTTTAATCACCTCGGAACATGGATTGAGAATACAATGGAAGAAACGCAAGACGGAAAAGTCCATGCCTTTGCGACCCAAATTTTGACACTGGGTGTCCCATGGGTGTAGAGAAGGTTAGACAGTCTTACTACACACCATAGGCTAACCTATCTATATCTACTCTTAGGAAGATGCTGCCACAGGTTATAATCCCTGGGATCAGGCGTCGTCTCCGATCTAAAATTAAGAAAACAGGCACATTGTGGTGTTTCCAGTCTGAAGACAGAGAAAAAAAATGCGGCCCTCCATAAAAGAAAAAAAAAAGAAGAATTCCATTATTTACATTATTCGGACTATTATCCTCATCTTCGTCGCCATATTTATCACAACGTTTCGGCCGTTGTACGCTCCGGCCTTCTTCAGGTGGTTGGAATGTCGAACTGAACCCTTTATTTCGCTCACCGTGGTAGACTGTTCTAGTTCCACGTGCAATGTTTAAATGGATATCAGTTATCAGTTATCTCTTGTCAATTTCCCTCTGAAAGTTCTCCACTGCCTTAACCGGGTCACTCACACTCTTTTGGTCCTGTCACTGGACCTTCTACTTTTATGTACTATGTCTCTTCAGAATGTAGGCGATCATGGCTCTCCACAAAATTTGTACCTTTGCTACTTCCCCAGGCCATGTTCTGTCATCCACTTGCTTAGGCCCGCTTTGGTCCTTGTCATTCGTCTTGGAGTATCCCCTTTTTTCATTACGTGTCCCAGAAATTTCAGCTTACTCTTCCTGATATTAAGTTCCCTTTGTTTACCTTCTCTCCAAAAACATGGCCGTTGCTCCTGATAACATTCCATTATAACTGAGTCGATCTTGAATTTTTGCCTTTTGTACTCTCAATGTCTGTATCAACTTCTGAAGTAATTTCACATTAGACCTCAAGAACTATGCTATACGATTGATGGCTAAACAAAATAGGTACGATAAATAACAAAACTCATTTTATAACCACCTGCAAGCAACGCTACTTCCCCGGGCCATATCCTGTCATCCACTTGCTTAAGCCCGCTAGGTATGCCACGCGTTGCTTTCTCTATTCTCTCTTTCCCTCTACTCGCCTTGTGAGTATCAAATTCTCCAAGCCATCATTTCTCATCACGTGTCCCAGAAATTTCAGTTGCCTCTTCCTGATGTTAAGTATAAACTTCCTTTTTGTTGCCATTCTTTCCAAAACCTCATCGTTGCTCCCATATTCGGCCCCTGATAACATTTTATAACTGAGCCGACCTTGAATTTTTGCTTTTGTACTCCAGTGGGTTCCATTCCTTGAACGTCTGAAATTCCACCTCAGACCTCAAGAACTATGCTCCTTGATATGGCTTAAAAATGGGCGGTAATTTCAAACTCTGATTGTATCTTTACATCGTCACTAAAACCACATCGTTGCTCCCAGGCTCGGTCCATGATATCCAGTGTCGATTCTACGGGGTTGGGGGGGTGCAGGACAGAAGGGGCCAATGTTCCCTGAATTTTGAATTTATAGAATTTCTCATGTGATCTAATATTTTTTTTTCTTTTCAGATGATAAATTATATATTTCGTAACATACTTGTTGACAACACCAATATAATAGCATCATCCACATGCAAAAAAAAAAAAAAAAAAAAAAAAGCTAAAAATAATGGAAGCCTTATTAATAAAAACAAAAAATCAACACTTAACTTTGAACATGGACACAATATCTTGACCGTGTTTTGAAAAATGAAAACATTTTATAAAACATACATACAACAAACTATTTCTTATTTAACAATTAAGATATTTAATCCTTGAAAATGGCTAAACGTATAGCCGAAAGCGCTCGGATAAAAAGAACATTCGGACTGTTTTTATATAATTTATCATCTGAAAAGAAAAAAATTATTATTAAAAAATTATTTCATTGAATACGACATACAAAGTGTTTTTATTTTTATTTTTTTTTATACAATTTCTCATGCGATCTAATAATGTTTTCTTTTCAGATGATGAATTATATAAAAACAGTCTGAAAGTTCTTTCTATCCAAACGAGAGAAAGAACAGACGGTGTAAAATATGACTGTTCGTAGCAATATATTAATATTTTTATTATAAGAGATTATAATAAAAAAACATGTTTTATTATAATCTATTATGTGCATATGTATTATAATCTAAGTGTGTTTGTATTGTTTAACGCGAGAGGTTAGGACCCCACTCACACACTTGAGATTAAAATGTATACATTTTGTCGGGTAGATTAGTCGACATTAGCGTCTATTCTAACGTAATTTCAATGAAGAAATAAATTGAATAACATATGTATTTTTTTCTTTTCTTCAGTAATTTTATAATTTTAAAATTAATAGAGATTAAATTTAGATTTTAAAATTGGTAATTTTTTACTTTTAATTTTACTATCAAATTTTATCATATAATTTAATACTTATTGGTTAGAATAAATCCTTTTTTTAATATAACCCCAACTTTAAATCTCTTAATAGCTATTATAACCTTAATTCGTTGTCAAGGTTTTTGAATTTTCCTATACTTGTGTTTTGATTGGTTATTCAAGCTTTTGTAACAACGTTTTCCACTTGCGAAGGATCGTTAATTTGAAACTTTTAAAACCATTTATTTTACATCCAACATCATCCTTGATAAGACAGCGGAGGTGTTGAAATAAAATGGCTTTTTTTTTAGTGATTTTATAATATTTATGTTATAATTTTTAAATAAATAATTTTATATATATATATATATATATATATATATATATATATATATATATATAATCATAGTGAGTAAACAGCCGGTTGGTAAGAATGAGCACATCCAATGTTCTTTTATGTACCATGTTTACCCTGTTCCTTCAGGATATAGGCGATCATGGCCCTTCACATCGTCCTGTCTTTTGTAGGTCTTAATAAGTTTTGTCTTTTTGTTATTTCTCCCAGACTATTCTGCCATCCACTTTCTCAATCCCTTTAAGTATATCATGCGTTGCTTTCCCCTGTCCCTTACCTCTATCTTGTTAGCATCAGATTTTCCAAGCCCCTTTCCTCATTACGTGTCCCAGAAATTTCAGCTGATATTAAGTTCCCTCTTTGTTTACCTTCTCTCCAAAACATGGCCGTTGCTCCCATGTTCGGCCCCTGATAACATTCCATTATAACTGAGTCGATCTTGAATTTTTGCCTTTTGTACTCTCAATGTCTGTATCAACGTCTGACGTAATTTCACATCAGACCTCAAGAACTATGCTATACGATTGATGGCTAAACAAAATAGGTACGATAAATAACAAAACTCATTTTATAACCACCTGCAAGCAACGCTACCTCCCCGGGCCATATCCTGTCATCCACTTGCTTAAGCCCGCTAGGTATGCCACGCATTGCTTTCTCTATTTTCTCTTTCCCTCTACTCGCCTTGTGAGTATCAAATTCTCCAAGCCCCCATTTCTCATCACGTGTCTCTTGCCTCCTCCTGATGTTAAATATAAGCTTCCTCTTTGTCTCCTTACTCTCCAAAACCTCATCGTTGCTCCCATATTCGGCCCCTGATAACTTTCCATCATAACTGAATCGACCTTGAATTTTTGCCCTTTGTACTCTCAATTCCTTGAACGTCTGACTTAATTCCACCTCAGACCTCAAGAACTATGCTATAGGATTGATGGCTAAACTGGCTTAAAAAATGGGCAATTCCTTGTGTCGATCCAGGACTCTATCTTTACATACTCTCCAAGACTTGCTTATACACTCAGTCCATGATGTCCTAAGTATCCTATTATCAGTTGAAAGTATTATAGATAATCCGGATGTTCATTTCCAAATAAATGCCATTAATACCCATCTTTTCCAACAGGGGAAAGTTATGTACGATAGGAAAGAAACCGCGTGAGACCGGGTGCTGTTAGCTACGTCGAAATGTGGAAATGGTTCAATCCGTCCGGTAACAAAACTCATTTTATAGCCACCTGCAAACAACGCCTGAATGTTTATGCTCGAAAGGTTGACAGTGGGAAAGATCGGGGTGTAAATTCAGCCCACAGGTTACGTTTTAAGCACCCTGCCCCGTTGCCTGGCGTCTCAGAGTTGCCATTTTCTGACTTCCAGTTCCAGATGAATGTGTATAGGTGCATAAACATTAATAAAAAAGAAAAACAAGAAAAAAAAAATATATATATATATAGCATCCAACTCTCAGCCTTAAACAGAAGATCAAACGCTGTATTTAAAAGTGTCATGAGTGACATTATCCACTTTTCCCAGAAAGAAAGGGTGATCTGGGTGTATTTGCGTGCAGAGCTTGATAATTTAGAAATGGTATAGAAACCAGAAAGCAATTACCAAAGAAAAAGAGTGTTTATATATATATATATATATATATATATATATATATATATATATATATAGAGAGAGAGAGAGATAGATAATGAATTGAGATAGAGACAAGCACACAGAAAGCTGTTTAAGAAAAATAAACGGATAGCAACTCAAATAAACAAATCCCTCATTTTGTGACCGTAGTTATTTCTATACATTTATATTCCAGAGATTGTAAATAAAATAAAAAAAATGATATACCTGTAAATTTAAAAAGTATTTCATTGATTGCTTCGATTTCTACGGCTTATCAACAATCAAGAAATTATAATGTGGATATAAAATGGGGGATCAATTCTATATTACAGTCAATATAAACTGATCCCTCACTTTGTAGCCACCATAGTTTCTATACATTTATATTCCAGAGATTGTAAATAAATCTATAAGACGTACCTGTGTAGCTAATCAGTATTTCATTGAAATTATAATGTAGATATAAGGTGGAGGATCATTTTTACATTACTATCACTATATAAACTGATCCCTCACTTTGATTCGTTTTCTACGGTTTTTCAAATCTTTGCAGGTCATTTAAATATTTTCATTTAGTAAGAGTTTTTATTTTTAAGATAATGATGGTTTAATGTAAGCAATTTATTTATGCTTTTTTAAAAAAAAAATATTTTGTAGTGACACAAGTCTTACTAATTAACCCATGGCTTGGGGGTTAGAGGTAGATTCATACACAATCAGAAACTGATTAACAAACAAGAAAGTGTAATGTGGATATAAAATGGGGGATCAATTCAACATTACAGTCAATATATAATCTGATCCCATACTTTGTGGTCACGGTATTTTCTATACATTTAGATTCCACAGATTGTAAATAATTCTGAAAGAGATGACTGTGTAGCTAATCAGTATTTCATTGATTGATTGGTTTGTTTGCTATGGCTTATCAACAAACAAGAAATTATCATGTGGATATAAAGTGGGGGATTAATTTTGCATTAAAATCAATATATAAACTGATCCCTCAGTTTGTGGCCACAGTAGTTCCTATACATTCTTATTCCAGAGATTGTAAATAAATCTAAAAGACATGCCTGTGTAGCTAATCAGTATTTCTTCGATTCATTGGTTCGTTTTCTGCGGCTTATCAACAAGAAATAAATTATATTGAGGATATAAAGTGGGTGATCAGTTCTACATTGCAATTAATATATAAATTGATCCCTCACTTTGTGACAACGGTATTTTCTATACATTTATATTTCCAGAGAACGTAAAACAATCAAAAAGACATACCTGTGTAGCTAATCAGTATTTCATTGAATAACCGATTCATTCTTTCATCTTCTACGGCTTATCAACTCTTTACAGGTTAATGCCAGAATTTTTAAAATTTTTTTTGAGACAATGGTTTAGTGATAAATATGTTACAGGATTGTAAATACACATTGGGGTTTCGAGCTTATTTTGTCTGACGTGTCATCTTCAGAGTACTTCTACAGGAGTCGCTTAATTTTTGTACGTTGTATATAAAATTTATATTTATATGTATTTATATGGTAGACTCTCCCGTCGTTTACGATGTATGAGGGTCATGCAGCTCAGTTCCTAGGAACACACAGCCAGCACCATATGATTTGATTATACTGGTGAAGGCTTTGTGCAGAACCAACCATCCACACTTTTTGAAGCACTACTTACCACAAGGTCCCCAAACGACCCTCCCCAAGTTTTGAATTCAGAGTTCTCCTTCTCTTAGACTAGTTGCCATCCAAGACTATAGAACCCAATCTGTCCTGCTATTTATCCACAGCTGGAGGGAGAAGAAGAGGTTTAATAGCTTTCTCAAGGGTATTAACATGTAAATGAATGTAATGGATTCGACTGGAATTCGAACTCGGCTCTCAGATTCCTCAATCCATGCCGCTATCCACTGCTCCACCGTGCCACCTCAACATATAGTTGGGGCTAAGGTTCTCGGTTGACATGAAGTGGAAAGTCCGTACTGAATCCACTGCTAAGAATATAGTTTCACTGTGTCGTCTAAGACAATTTTTCTCTCCAGTATCTATCTTACATATCTATAAGTCTACCATTCGTCCATGCTTAGAATATTGTGCCTTCTCGGGCTAATGTTCTCAGCTGACATGAAGTGAAAAGACTATATTAAATCCATTGCTACGTCAGTTGCTAAGAAAGTTGGTTCACTGTATCGGGAAAGACAATTTTTCTCTCCAGAATCTATCTTACATATCTATAAGTCTACCATTCGTTCATGCTTAGAATATTGCTGCCACATATGGTCCAGTGCCCAGCGATTTACCTTGAGCTCCTTAATAAAATCAAAAGAATAATCAGCAATAATAATGGTCCTGATCTGGCAGCACAGATTCAGTCACTTTCCAACCGCCGTAAGGTTGCCTCTCTATGCCTTTTTATAAATACTTTCATGGTAATAGCTCTTCGCTATAAAACCTACACCTTTTTTTTTACTTTAAGCGCAGTACTCAACTGGTGTCTATATCTCATTAATTTACAGTTAAGCTAGTTAAATGTAGCAGAAACTTCTATGTTAACAGTTTCTTTTCTCACACTTCTTGCTTGTGAAAAGCCCTTCCGGTTCCATGCATTCTCTAATCTTGCAATGTCAATCGCTATCTACTCACCTCCTGATTACTCTTTTCTCTTCCCGCTCATTATTAATGTTTCTGTTCCTAATTCTTCCACACCCAGTAACCCTTTGTATCTTAGTGGCTTTACTGCCTTCCTTATGGAAGGCCCTTTCGACTCCCTGCTTTCTAGCCAACTTTAATCTTCAAATATTTAAATGCAATGTCAATCGCTATCTACTGTTCTCCTGATTACTCTTTCCTCTTCCTGCTCATTATTAATGTTTCTGTTCCTATTTCTTCCACATCCTGTAACCCCTTGTGTCTTAGTGGCTTTACTGCCTTGCTTATGGAACTCCCTTCCGGCTCCATACTTACCAGCCAACTTTAATTTTCAAATATTTAAATGAAATGTCAATCGCTATCTACTGTCATCCTGATTACTCTTTTCTCTTCCCGCTCATTATTAATGTTTTTGTTCCTAATTCTTCCACACCATGTAACCCCTTGTGTCTTAGTGGCTTTACTATCTTGCTTATGGAACTCCCTTCCGGCTCCATGCTTACCAGCCAACTTTAATCTTCAAATATTTAAATGCAATGTCAATTGCTATCTACTGTCCTCCTGATTACTCTTTTCTCTTCTCGATCATTATTAATGTTTTTGTTCCTAATTCTTCCACACCATGTAACCTTTTGTGTCTTACTACTTTTACTGCTCTGCATAGGTTGATACAGATCATTATATATATATATATATATATATATATATAGAGAGAGAGAGAGAGAGAGATTTCACGGGTGGAGCTACAGGGTAACATTTACTCGAAAAATGACAAGATATTTCTTCAGGAATAATCATTTACTTTCACAGATTCACCCTTTTCTATTCCTCGTTTTGAGTTGAGTTTTTTTTTTTTTTTTAATGATTTGATGCATCACCAAGAGTTTGACAAGAAAAATCCTTTTTTTTTTTTTTGAGAGAGAGGGAGAGAGAGATTGATTGATGAGAAGGAGCAACCTCACCTCAGGTCTCTTCACCCTAGGCAAATTCACCAAGGTGAAGGCTTAAGAACAACGCTGCGAGCAGAGTAGTGGATTACCCATACCTATTATTCATTAATAGCCTCAGTGGAAGCCTCTCCATGAAAAGAATGTAGAGAGGAGAAACACATTTTTAATCAATAGAGAGACGCCTTTGCGTTCGCCAGCATGAAAAAAAAAAGTCTTTATCCATGGGGTTATTGTCATAAGCATGACAGGTATATAAGAAAGATATTATAATCATAAAAATTTTGCATGAAAAGGATAGGCAAATAACACTACCCTGTCAAAGTATATATGGGAATAAAAGGAAAAAATACCACAACCATCATTAAATGTCAAAAAATAAAATCATGCCCATCATGCGGTGATAATGGCAAGAATTGCACTCTCTACTCTGAAGAAAAATCAAAAAATTTCAAAAATCAAAATAAATCATTAAAGAAAACGATTGATCGAGAAGGTAAATGCAGGCATAAATAAACATCATTTAATTTGTGATATAAAATCAGATTTTTGATTTGCTAATAATCAAATCAATCTTGAGGGGAAAAAAGGTTTTAAAAAAAGAAAGAGCTACAAACATGAACTTCTGTCGACAAAAAATCGCACAGATGCAGGTCTGAAGCCCAAAGAAAAAAAAACCGATACGAGTAAACAACTAACAAAAGTGCTCAATACAACCGTAGAGCAGACATAGATAAACCTAGTGAGCCAAACAAAATAAATATGCGTTTCTCTTTGCCTCGTCAGCCTTACTTTCCCTGACGATCCGTTTAGGTGAAACCTAGGTAGGTTTGTCTGGTTCACTAGGTGTATATATATATATATATATATATATATATGTGTGTGTGTGTGTGTGTGTGTGTGTGAATTCTCTAATAATCAACAAACAACATTAAATTTTTACATTGATCACATATGCACCACACTATCTCACACAATGTCCTGAAGGGACACGGCACATAGAAGAAGAAGAATGAGTTTGAGTAAATGGATGACGGACCAAGGTTTAGGAGAGATAACAAAAAGACAAAATTTATTAAGAGTTACAAAGGACAGGAAATTGTGGAGAGCCATGATCACCAATGTCCTGAAGGGTCACGACCCATAAAAGAATAATGAGCTTGGATAAATGGATGGTAGAACAAGATTTAGGAGAGATAAGAAAAAGACAATATTTATTGAGGAAATTGCGGAGAGCCATGAATAAAGAGATCTGAGAGGTTCCTAAAATAGTTCCTAGTAGAAAGATTTTACATGACGATCACTGACATTAACCAAATCTTTTCTTTAAACTTGTATATTTACGCAGCAATCTTTTTTAATGCAAAATTTTTAAGCCAAAATGAAAAATTACTTGAGTTTTTTTTAATGTTTTTCTTGTATGTGGACAAGTGTTTTTTTTTCTGGAGTGTATGTAGAACTTAAGCAAATGTTTCTTCATTTTGAGCATTTTTGACTAATTTATCTACGATAATAAATGGGATGTATTGCAGACTGGCAGACAAATAGGTGCGAACCGGCCGAGACAGACGACGCACGAACCGGCCGAGACAGAGAGACGCACGAACCGGCCGAGACAGAGAGACGCACGAACCGGCCGAGACAGAGAGACGCACGAACCGGCCGAGACAGAGAGACGCACGAACCGGCCGAGACACGAGACAGTCGACGCACGAAACGGCCGAGACAGAGAGACGCACGAAACAGACGACGCACGAACCGGCCGAGACAGATAAACATGAGTTGACTGAAATAGATTCACAAATGTACATTTTTATTAACTACCACTCCCCATAAATTTTTTCCTGAATTACCTCTTCTACGATAAAGTGCCGGTTAATGTTCTCAACTAATGAGCCGATCAAAGAGTGAATTATCTTTCATTAGCATTATAATTAGTTTTTCCTTTCTTCAAGAGGCTGGAACATGAGGTTTCTTTTGAAGAAAGACTTTGGTCGATATAACTGATCTCTTTTTTTTTTTCTCCTTTGTATCATTTTTTTAAAAATATATATCTGACTAATTTAAGAGTGTCACATTTATTTATTAAAAAAATAATTAAAAAAAATCACCTTTATAAGTATTTTATTCATAGTCTTTCTTTTAAAAAACTAAGTAACTGTCCGTAGAACTATTTTAGTCTTCCATCAGTATGGCTGATGCTAACCTCCAGGAGAGCAAATCATTGCGCTTTCTATGTCCCGCATGTTTCACTGACATGAATTGAAGTGATTATATTAAATCAATTCCTAGGTCTGCTGCTAGAAATCATGCCGAATCAAATGGTGGTTTTTCTTACAAAGGGGAATGCAGATTCGATCCCTGATGTGGAACCCATTTTCTTTATTAAAAGTTCTCATATGCGCAGGCTGATAGATGCAAGACACACTGTTTGAAATATGAATAAAAAACAGGACGTCTACTACAAATACGATTATCCACTAAATAATAACGTTTAATATCTGTCTATATCTCTGAGATGAGGGATTATGATTACTTGCATTATTTACATTATTCGGACTGTTATCCTCATCTTCGTTGCCATATTTACAACATTTCGACCGTTGTATGCTCCGGCGTTCTTCAAGTGATTGGAATTTCGAACTGAACCTTTTATTTCGTCCACCGGGGTAGATTGTTGAGGACACATGGCCCAGTGGATAAAGACGTTGGTTACATCCAGTGGTTAAAATACCAGGCCACAACAGTGGTCAACCAAAATACTTGGATAGTTGAGTTAAAGGGAAATAACTGCGACATCCATAAGAGGCATGGTGCGTGGAACTAGAACAATCACCCCCAGTGGACGAAATAAAGAGTTCGGTTCAGAGATAACAAAACGACAAAATTTATTAAGAGCTAGAAAGAAGAGGAAATTGTGGAGAGCCATGATCACCAATGTCCTGAAGTTTCACAGCACATAGAAGAAGAATGAGTTTGAGTAAATGGATGACGGACCAAGGTTTAGGAGAGATAACAAAAAGACAAAATTTATTAAGAGCTACAAAGGAGAGGAAATTGTGGAGAGCCATGATCACCAATGTCCTGAAGTTTCACAGCACATAGAAGAAGAAGAATGAGTTTGAGTAAATGGATGACGGATCAAGGTTTAGGAGAGATAAGAAAAAGACAAAATTTATTAAGAGCTACAAAGGACAGGAAATTGTGGAGGGCCATGATCGCCAATTTCCTGAAGGGACAGGGCACATGGAAGAAGAAGAAGAAGAAGAATGAGTTTGAGTAAATGGATGGCGGAACAAGGTTTAGGAGAGATAACAAAAAAGACAGAATTTATTAAGAGCTACAAACAACAGGAAATTGTGGAGAGCCATGATCGCCAACGTCCTAAAAGGAAACGGCACGAAGAAGAAGAATGAGCTAAAATAAATGGATGGCAGAACAAGGTTCATGTGAAATAACAAAGATAAAATTTATTCAGTGCTACAAGGATAGAAAATAGTGGAGAGTCATAATCAACGCCAAGTTGTCAAGCATGCTGTATCAAACGGTGGTTTCTCTTACAAAAGGGGACACCAAACCTTGTCTACCTGTAGACTCGTGTATAAAAACCCGACCGATGCTTAACTATAGAATCAAGTACAAAAATCTGAGCAATGTATACCTATTGACTCAAGTACAAAAATCTGAGCAATGTATACCTATTGACTCAAGTATAAAAATCTGAGCAATGTTTACCTATTGACTCAAGTAAAAATTCCAAAAAATCCTTACAGATAAAAGCAAGTACAATACCTGATCGAAGTGTAAGTGTCAAAAATAAATTCTAATTTTGTTTACTTAAGGTCTAAAACCTAAGCAATACCTAATTAAAGACTTGATTATAAAACCCCGACCAATGTCTACCTGTAGACGCAAATATAAATATCTGACCAATGTCGACGTATTGACTCAAGTAAAAATTCTGAAAAATGCCTACTGAGAGAATCAAGTATAAGACCTGACCAATGATTACCCATAAATTCAAGTTTATACACACGATTTTCTACCTACAAACTCGAGTATAATAAAAAATCTGATTTTGATATGGAATAACCTCGCAAGTTTTGATATGGCCGTAAATTTCACCGTCCTAAACCTACCCTTCTGAACTTAAAACTGAGATGGGTAGAACGCGGAGCAAGTAATTTTACCAAGTAAGACCTTAGTTACTGTTAAAACTAAGACTGCATTATTTGGTGTGGTTTATTGCACAAGGGGAAAAGAAAAATAAATTGCATCGAAACATGATTGTAATTTCTCGAACCAAGATAATACCAACACGTAAAACCAGTTACCATCTCCAGGAAATAAGAAGAAAAAAAAGAAAGAAAGATTTACAGTTTACCAAAACTTTCTGGAAAAATCCATACAAATTGTATTTGGAAACTTACCTAAAAAAAAAGAAAAAAATCCTAAGAATTAATATTACAGTCTTGAACTTTGGCCAAGATGGTTTAAAGTTTTGATAAACATAAGCTACAAAGAGAAGATGAAGGAAACGAAAAGAACGAACAAAAAGGCAATGTTTTAGAAGAATCATTTTGTCGTTTAAGGTCTTTTTCTATCAAGTCTATTAACTACAAATTTTGTTGATGGATAACAAAACAAGAAAGTTGAAGAAAGAAAGAAAAAAAATGATGGGTTCAATGCCAATACAAGCAACTCTTCATGAGAACAATCTTTATCAGTAAAAATATTGACTTTAAGAAAGAAGTCGATCAGAGAAGCAAACATACGACGTTACACTTTGTACACTCCTCAAATCATCTTCTTCACTATCTCTATATATATGTGTGTGTGTGTGAGTTGTTTTCAGATAGAATGTATCTGTAAAGGAACAAAATGAATTGAAAGCTTTCGTCTGTTCCTACAGACATCTTCAAGTATAGAATAGATGTTGTTCTTGTTTTTTCTCTTAGTAATAAGAGGACAACGAAAATATATGTATTGTTGTATCCGAAAATGCTATTGAAAATGAGTTATTGTTTTTGGAGCGCGCAGTAGCAACGCTGAGTTTGATTTTGAATTTTTAAAGGTTGTGCGTTCGTATACAAATATGGTGATGAACGAATTTTTTACTGGTAAATTTTTCTGTCAAAGTGGCATGAACTATATTGTTCAATAATTACAGTAATGTCGCACTTATTATCCAAAAGTCGCACTTGGATCAGTTATTTAAATTACGATAAACGTGCAATCAATATTTATGGGATTGGGGGCATACGCCTTATCGTTCGTAAGTAGGCTACAACAATAACCCGCTGAGGTTGATATCATCTTCTAATGACTATTTTTGTTGTTGTAAATGTTGAAAGTCTTCAAGTGATGTGGTTCCTGGTATTTGCTAAAGTTCTTTGCTAGTCTACAAAATCTGACGTCGGACCGACTCAAGACCCACAGGGTTCATTCGTTTGAATCCATTGTAATCAGTGATATGAGAAAAATATTGTATGGAACTCAGAGTTTAGACATTTCTGAAGGAATTGCAAGAAACAAGTTGACAAAAGACATAAAATATATGAATTCAATAATGTTTTCTCAGTCTTTAGGTTTTTCTGTAAATGGGAAAAAATATAAAAAGTCGACAAAAAGAAAAGAAAACTTTGGGGAAATACGTAAACGACAGAAACAAATGGAATGGAAAGTGAAATGATATAGAAAATAAAAAAAGGTTGATATAAATTCTTGCTACTGTTGTAAATAGCACCCCCCCACGCTTCACCTCCAACAAAAAAAAAAAAAAAAAAATGAAGCCTGTCTACTCAATGGCAAAAGATATGAAATACAGGAACATTCAGAAAAGAAATATTATCTGGAACAGCAAACAGAAAGACTGTTTTAAGTTTTTCTTTACTATATATATTGAGCAGAATATATATATATATATATATATATATATATATATATGCTATAACCTATCAACACTATAATATAAATATACATGTGCTGGTGTCGGGCTGTAATTTCACAGAGCTGAGTGTCAGGCTGTCATTTTCGAATATATATATATATATATATATATATATATATATATATATATAAAAACCATTTTGGTGCCCACCAGTCGAGATGCAAATAATGCATCAAAACAAGAATGCATCTTTGTAGTGGGTAATTGTTTTGTCCGCATGTAAAAATCTGTAATAAATAATTTTTTGCTCTATTCTTGGTATTGAGTCCTCTTTTGAATTAATGCTGTAAACGTTAGAATCCACATTATTCTTGTTAGACCTATATATATATATATATATATATATATATATATATATATATAAAAGTGATAGAAATTAGGAGGATTTGAAATAATCATAATATAGTAATT
This sequence comes from Acanthosepion pharaonis, assembly GCA_903632075.3. Lineage (NCBI taxonomy): Eukaryota > Metazoa > Mollusca > Cephalopoda > Sepiida > Sepiidae > Acanthosepion > Acanthosepion pharaonis. Next base: position 716,960 of record CAHIKZ030005589.1, on the reverse strand, counting down.
CATCCAGTCTAGAAGAAATCTCGACAGAATGCAGAAAGCGCTGGACGGCCGTTCCGTCCCATATTTCGGACTTATCAGCAGTGCGCATCCACTATCGAGAATTGAAACCCGGACAGTTACGTTATCAAGCAAACGCCATGCCAACTGTACAAACGGACCTCAGTAACGAATAGGTAGCGAATTAGACTCGATATAGCGCCGCTCGATCAAATAGTCAGTGGTGGAACTCATCAGAGTTTGTCGTTTTTACCACAGGACTGTTATGCTGCTATTATATATATATATATATATATATATATATATATATATATATATATATATATATACTATCAGTATAACCCGTCTTTGACCGGGTCTTTCATTACTGTGAATTTTTGCCGTTCAATTGGAGCAGTTCAAGTTTAAAGTCAGCCCAGCCGAAATTACATATTATATATATATATATATATATAATGTGTGTGTGTGTGTGTGTGAGAGAGAGAGTTAGAAAAGGTAAATAAAACCAAAAAAAACGAGAAAGTAAAGGAAAAGAATAAAGAAAAAACAAGAGAAAACGAAAAATTTAAAGGAAAAGAAAAACGAAAGAAAATCAAGAAAAAACGAAAACGTAAGCGGGAAAAAAAGAAAAAAATGAAAAACTAAAGAGAAAAAGGAAAGAAACAAGAAAACAAAATGAAAAACTAAAAAGAGAAAAACGAAAAAGGAAAGCAAAAGAAAAAACAAGAAAAAAACGAAAAAGAAAAGAGAAAAAAAGAAAAGAGAAAAAACGAAAGAAGCAAAGAAAGAAAAAAAAAAGGAAAAGGCAGAGAAAAGAGAAAAAACGAAAGAAGAAAAGAAAGAAAGAAAGAAAAAAGGATAAGGCAGAGAGAAAAGAAAAAAAAAACAAGGGGTCAGAAAAGTGATCAGGAAAGAGTACGACGAAAAAGAAAAGAAAGGAAAAAAAGAAACAAAATAAAAGAGAAAATAAAAAAAAAAGAAATAAAGAACGAAAGAGAGAAAGATCAAAACTCAATGAAGAAAAAAACAATCGATAAAATAAATAACATCAATGAATGTTCTACAACTTGCCCACGGGTGACCTGGAAGCCTGCAAAAACTTGAACTCCCTAATGTACTTTAGACAGATACATGGCGAGAAGTGAAAATGTAGAAAAACGCAATGACTCTAAATACACATCAAATCGAGAAAGACGTACGGTTCCTCGACTGGCATCTTCGGAATAAATCTTAACTCCTAACTATCATTTCTTTTTTCCTGTTGAGAAATATATCAAAAAAAGTGTTTTCTTTTGTTGCTTCACAGAGATCCACACACTTGACAAGGTGGGTGCATTTAGATCTTGACTCGAGAAAGACCGATGAACGTTGAGAGGCAAATCAGTTGAAACCGGAGGAGACGGAATCAAGAAAACAGAATAATATATAGTTGATGGCGCTTTCGTTCTCCTTTTCAAACAACTTTCCTTCAGGTTTCACATCTGAAAGATGTGACAGGGATATAGGTCTGTCCAAACAGAAGTTTTCACTTCATAATGCACGAAGTTGTTTTCTTGTCTGGGTTGGAAAACCATTAAATCATCCAGTCATACTAATAACTGTCAGTAGCCATCGATAAATAACAAACTATAAGGTGGACGAGACGTAAAACCTTGCGTCAAGACAATGGAAAACTTCTAGCTTTCATAGAGAAATTGAAAACACGAACAACTGATGTGAGCTTACTTTAGACGTATAGCTCTCTATCAATATATGTGTAGGTGATGTAGTGGTTAGCAGCTGAAAACGAGCAATCGGTAAGCCGAGATAGAATTCTAGTTGAGTTCTTGTCATATTCCGTGCTAATAGGAATATATACTTGAAAAACACGGTGAATAAAATAAGTAAAGGTTTATTGTAAAAACCCAGTACAATAAAAATAAAAGGTAATAGCTACGCACAAGGTTGTCGCAAGTCAATCCAG
>CAHIKZ030005589.1:675000-707500 GCA_903632075.3 Acanthosepion pharaonis | reverse complement strand
GTAATAGAAAAAAAAAATTAGGAAAAAATAACGTAAAAAGATGAGAAAATATGTAAATAAAGTGTAAGAAAAGTCTATAAAACGTGTAATTTCTTTGACTGTCGAAGAATGCCTAAAATAGATCCCTATTTCTAGAATTTTTTTTTTATTTCTTTATCACCCACATTTTTTTTCTTACTTTACCGACTTTTAATTAATAAGCCTTGCCGAGATTGTAAAGAGAAGCGAAATTGATGCTGATGATCCCCATCCAGAAACTGTAACCATGGAAATAAGAAAATTTACTGCAAGTTTATCATTTAGCAAAGAAAAGTAATAAAATGCGACATTTCGATGCAAGACATTTGCCGTCGAGGGTAAAAAGTGAAATCAACTTTGGCAGGAGAAGAAAGACGAAAATGAATGATGAAAATCGAAGATATCGAATTAGATTTTTCTTTGAAAATCTCTGCAAAGAACAATTTGGTTTTAGGTCATATTTATCTCTTGTTCTATATACCGTGTCCCTTCACGACGTTGAAGATTGTAGCTCTTAATAAATGTTGTCTTTTTGTTATCTCTCCTAAATCTTGGTCCGTCATCCATTTACTCAAGCTCATTCTTCTTCTTCTATGTGTCATGTCCCTTCAGGATGTTGGCGATCATGGATCTCCACAATTTCCTCTCCTTTGTATCTCTTAATAAATGTTGTCTTTTTGTTATCTCTCCTAAACCTTGTTCCGCCATCCATTTACTCAAGCTCATTCTTCTTCTTCTATGTGCCGTGACCCTTCTGGGTGTTGACAATCATGGCTCGCCACAATTCCCTCTCCTTTGTATCTCTTATTAAATTGTCTTTTTGTTATGTCTTCTAAACCTTGTCCTCACATCTATTTCCCCAAGCTAGCTAAGTAAGTCATGTGTTTTACTTTCTCTATTTACTTCAATCTGGCCTGTGAGTATCAGATTTTCCAAGCGTTCTTTCCTCATTATGTGCCCTAGCAATTTCAACTCATGCTCCAATTACTCAAGCTCATTCTTCTATGTGCCTTGTCCATTCAGAACAGGGGCTATCATGGCTCTCCACAATTTCCTATCCTTTGTAGCTCTGAATAAATTTTGTCTTTTTTATCTCTCCTAAACCTTGTTCTGCCATCCATTTACTCAAGCTCATTCTTCTTCTTCTTCTATGTATCGTCCCTTTAGGACAGATGCGATCATGACTCTCCACAATTTCCTATCCTTTGTAGCTCGTAATAAATTTTCTGTTTTTTGGGGGTTTTTTTTCATCTATCCTAAACTTTGTTTCCGCCATCCATTAACTTAAGCCCATTCTTCTTTTATGTGTCTTGTCCTTCCAGGATATTGGTGATAATGGCTCTCCACAATTTCCTTTTCTTTGTATCTTTCTTAAACCTTGCTCTGCCATCTATTTACAGTAGTTCGCAAGGTAGGTCAAGCATTGCTCTCCTTTGTCCCTCGATCTATCCTGTGAGTGTCAAAATTTCCAAGCCATTACATAGCAACACAACTCCATCTACCGTAAATTTTCTTTAAACTTAACTGAAAAACCAAGGATTTGCGGACATATGTTTATATGGAAATTTGTCCTTGTTTGGCGTGCGCAAACCGCCCCCTATATATATATATATATATATATATATTCGTGGATACATATATCGAGGATATTAGTCTACCAGGGTGGCTAGCCAATCCCTATTTCAGACTCTCGCTCAGACACATTTTGTGTTTATTAACCAACCTGTGGTTTATATATGCCAACTATGCTGAGCAGACCTTAGTTACAGTTTCTGGGAGAGAGCGTGTTATCTAGAATGATAATTCTGAACACCACCAGCACACTCAAACTCTCGGTCACTATGACTTGTGACTTCGTGCTAACTATCGACGGCTCTATGCGTTCCGTTTAGCCAATTTCACTCACAACCGGTGGTCAACCTGTGATATGATTATATTTTTTCGCGTACTGGGTAGACTCTTTCACCCATTAAAATGGAAAAATTGGATTTATTTCGATGAAATCAATTTTTTCTGATTTCTATACATATATAGTTATCATGCATCTTTGTACAGATAATTATATGAAAAGTATGTTTATTCGTTGGAAATGCAATAAATTAAAAATTTGTATGTGTACGAATATTTGTTTCCCCCAACTATATTATATATGTATGTCTTTATCAATTTCATGTTCTTTATTTTTTTCCATATATACTAGTTCCATTCAATACAGATTTCATTTTACCGTAGTAAGTATTCATATCCATAACAATTCCGCCAGTTTTATCTATGGATGCGATCAAGGAATTCCTGTTTTCCGATAATATCATGACAGAATTCATTTGTCTTCTTGGTAATGCAGTTTCATTATCTATACACATAATCGAAATTATATATATATATGTGTGCGTGATTTCCCAGCGTAGCTTAGATATGCTACAAGGCAAAAGTAGGGGGCACTAAGTGAGTATCGAACTCAGTCGTAATTGTACTAGCGTGAGAAACTTGCTAACCACTATACCACTTTGAAACGCCTACACACACACACACACACACACATATATATATATATATATATATATATATATATATATATATATATATATATATTGATGCATGTTTTATTAAATAATATAGACAAGTTTTGTCTATTTATTTTAAGCAAGTTCCTTTCATATTGTCTGACAAGATTAATAACAATATCATTGAAAGACGAAAAGAAATCACCATATTGAAACGTGTTTTAATCCTATCTAAACTTTCGGCATATATAAGCCATTATCAAAGATGACAGTTACATTTTAATATATCGAACAATACACGGACGAAACAATAAGGATAGTCTGTTTGTGTTGCATGAAAGATTTCCAATCAACGACAAACTCGTGTATACGAGACGCGGAAGCGAAAATTGCATCGCAGCTCGTGACGTCACACATTACTTTTTCATTTCCGTTTCGAAATTTATACTGGAATTTTCAGTGAAAGATGCTAACAAGACATACCCAGTAATATATGTTTTAAGGTGTTAATCTATCATACTTTTCTGTTTGATATGATTTGATTATATTTCTATACGTTAATAAACTATGGAAAAAATAATGTAATCTTTCATTAAGAATGAAGACAGAAACAAATACTGCTGATATATGCTAATCAGTTATAAAACCACAAATGTAGGGCATCCAACGAGGTTCAAACTCATTGCAGGGGCTTAGTGTATTTTCTTGTGAATAATATAAATTTAGTACAATATGTCCCCATGTTTTTCAAGTTAAAAACAGAGAATAAATTACATATTTGTGTATAATACAACACCAGGTTAAAGCCGGGTCTATGAAATATTTTTTTTTGAAACGTTATACCATATTATTCATATTGCTTGTTTTAATTCAGGAATTGTTTTATGTTTGAGCCTGTAAAAAAGATCTTTCAGTACACCTCACAAGAAAATGTCTGGTGGTGTTAGCTCTGATGATTGTAATGGCCACTCAATTTCTCCGGATTGTCCCATCCACCTCAGCTCAAAAAATAAATAAATAAAAAGAGGGACTATAAAATGATTGGAAATTTGAAAAGGTCTGGTGGTGTTAGGTCCAGTGATCGTGACGGCCACTCAACTGCTGTCCTATCAACCTCACCTCGGAAAAAAAATAGTGGGGACTTAGTTACTTTTGTCATAACCTGTACATGGTAATTAATAAATAAGGATCTAAGAGGGAAGGGAATAGTCATGATCGTTCACGTCCTGAAGGGATATGGCGTTTAACAAAGTTATAGACACAAATTTTAGTAGCTTTTTAGTTAGTTTTGTTTTGCGGTATATCAACCTAAATGGGTTATTTAATGTCGACATGTATTGCTGGTAATATTTTTTTTCTTTAAAAAGGTATTGCTGGTAATATTATTTTCTTCAAAAATGTATTGCTGGTAATATTTTTTTTCTTCAAAAATGTATTGCTGGTAATATTATTTTCTTCAAAAATGTATTGCTGGTAATATTTTTTTCTTCAAAAATGTATTGCTGGTAATATTTTTTTTCTTCAAAAATGTATTGCTGGTAATATTTTTTTTCTTCAAAAATGTATTGCTGGTAATATTTTTTTTTCTTCAAAAATGCATTGCTGGTAATATTTTTTTCTTCAAAATAAATTTATTATTAGTAATAATTTTTTTTTCAAAAATGTATTACTGGTATTAAAACCTATTTTTACACTTTCATAGTGTTTTAACCCCAGTTTGGGCGTTAACCATTTGCCCATAATTGGGACCCTAACAGGTGCTACCACATCGGGCTTGAGTGGACCTGAGAACACCAGCAATTAGGAGATGGTTTCACGCTCCTCAAAACCTCTCGATCAGAGGCATTGCTGTTGGACGTAGTTTATCGTCTTACCCTGGACGCGAATATAGTCTATCGTTTTACCGTAGCTTTTTACATAAAACCCCAAACAAAAACTTTTCCGTCTAAATAAAGAATCTAAAAGACTTTAAAGTGATTTCGTGTCAGAAAGTGAAAGTAGTATAACCTGATCAGCACACTCCATCATGTTGATGGATGGCAACGCTCTGGCTCTAATGTTACACGACCAACCGATAGTCGTATATATTACTTACTTTACATAACAAAATAAGCAATGTTTACATGCGTCGATGGGTCAAAAGAACTGTGGGAATATGAGAAAGAACAAAGCAGGGGAAAAAATCGCAGAGGGAAAGAAAGAAAATTGATAAAGAAGACTTAACATTAGATTACATAGACTATCATTTAATGTTGACGCTGTTTTTTCTCCAGAGAAAGAGATCAAGTAGATGGCTTCTTTCATTCAAATTTAATTAGTATTGGACTTCGTTAACTTGCTTGTTACTTGCGAGGTAATGGCCACCTCGGCGAAGGAAATACTATTCCAGCTTTGCTTTAAAAAAAAAAATGTATTTTTTTACTCTAAGTATGAATACTTCCGCCCAAGAACATAGCAAAAGTATTTTATCCAAAGCTGACAATTATTCGCTTGTTCGACTGCTCCAAAAAGTACCCAGATTCGTTCTAGTATAATGTATCTTGACATGACACAGATAAGACCAAAAATGGCCGGGAACGACCCAGTCCTCACTGTCCAGTCTCGATAGAGTTCAAAATAGTTTCCGTCGCCTTGTTGGGAAGGACTGACTTTCAATTCTGCTGTCCCTTTTCCTACAAACCAAACGTTGAAAGACTTTCTCTACGCCATCGCTATTTCTATGGCAAATGTTCAGGCGAACTACATTCCATAATTCCACCAGTTCAGACCTTTACAGCTAAGCCTCTCTCTACTCTATCGCTATTTCCATCGCCAATGTTCAGATGAGATCCATTCTTTAATACCATCGGTTCAGACCTTCACGTCTAAGACGTACCAAACTACGTTCAAGGAGTCGAATTGACCACATTTCCCCCGTATTCTAATTACACTGTGGAAAATCCATTCAGACAGCCTTTGTCCAAGAACTAAGGCTAATTTGGAGAACAAACACCCGCCTGGATGTTTCATAACTCATTAGTATTTAAATAGTAAACATCTATATTGAGTGTCTCTCGAGCCTTTTACTGTGTGAATTCTAGTCTAAAGTTACTCTTTCAGTACATTCCAAAGTATGCAAATCATTCATCATAAACCTTTTAATGCCATTTTCTTTGTGAAACGGGCTCCCTCGAGGATGCTTCTTTGAAAATGAATGGTTGGCTGCCACTAGAACGGCTAGCTAATCCCTGCTGTAGACGTCAACTCAGGCACATTTGTTTTTGTTCAACACCCAAAGAGCCCACCTGTGGTTTACACTGCAACTCTGCTGAGCCGACCTTAGTTACGGTTTCTGGGAGAAATCGCGTTGTCTGACGTGATCAGTAGTTTGAACAAAGCCAGCACACTCAATCCCTCGGTCACGATGACTTGTGACTTCGTGCTAACACAACCATCGATGGCACCCCTAAGAGTTCCGTCTACCCAATTTCACTCCAAATGCTTCGGCTAACCTGTGGTATGGTTTTCTGGCACTTGCCAAAGGTTCGTGTCCCCCCGACCGATAACATCAAATCGACCATAGTGAGATTCGAACCCGGGACTCATGGTCAAGTTCTAACCATTGAGCCACATTCCCATAATATAATATGCACCTGTGAGGATTGAGCTTTTTTACTGGCTGCACTTTAGTATAAAAAAAAGTAAGTATAGGAAGTTGTGGAGAGACATGAACGCCTTTGTCTTTAGAGGATGTGGCACATAAAAGGAGGAGGAAAAACAGATTAAACTGGAATTTTTTTTCTAGAATCTACAAGAGAAAGAACTTTTTTAAAAAAAATATAAGAACTGGTTTTCACAATCGAAGCCTCCTAAAGAAGTCTATCCAATTTCACTCACTAGGCTTTGGTCAACCCGTGGTATGCTTCCCAGACACGCTGAGATCGCCCCCGCCAGACCAATAACCTCAAGTCACTTTCCTGACAAACCGACCATGGCGAGATTCGAACCCGGGTCAGAAAACGAACGTTCTAACCACAAGGCCACATGCCCATGTTACCCTGAACACCACACTATTGCTATCTATAATCTTTATTTTCATAACATTCACAGAGTAACGGGTGAGTTTCGTAAATTGGGAAAAAAAATTTCTCACAGAATTTCGTCCTTGTCTGAAAAGGAATATTTGTAACTTGTAAAAATCGATCATTAAAATTAAACGACATAATATATCTTTGTCTTGAATAATATATCCCTTAAAGAACATTTTCTGGCTAAATACACAAATTATATATATATATATATATATATATATATATATATATATAGAATTAACAGTCCCTTGGGAAGAGAACAGGAAGGAGGCGCACGAACTAAAGAAAAACCGGTACGACTCACTGCGTGCCGAATGTATAGAAAATGGTTGGACGTGTCACGTGATGCCTATTGAGATTGGGTGTCGTGGGTTTCTGGGACATTTGGTCATTTCCTTCCTTTCAAAAAATAGGCATCACTGGCCGTTGGTTGAAAAGCGTTTCGCATGTCATTCAAAAAAACTGTTCAACACGCGTCAAGTTGGATTTCGTCGAGATCAAAACAAGCAAATAAAATGCGCGCAACATCACGACCTAACATGCGCAGGTGAAATATTTGCTTGGCCGTCTATAACGACTTTTACGAGCGCGTCAATAACGGCAAACGCGTTCAGGAAACTTTCATTACGGATAGATTTTACTTAAAGGAACGATTAATTAGCTTATCTTCATACCCTGCCTGGTGGCAAACGCTGCTGGTGGCGCCAGGGGTGGCGGTCCCGCCATAGCCACCGAAACCGTGATATCACCCCTGTTCGGCAGCTGATGAAGACAGGGTATCGCACGTGCTAACACACGTTGTATGTTTAAAAAAAAAATTATTTCTCTCATATATATATATATATATATAATTTCTCTCTCATATATAAGTGTCTTTCAAATAATATAGAATCTATTTTCAGGGTTTAATTTTGGCAAAAATTAAAAATTGTTTGATATCAGGAAATTCGGGTATCAAAGAGACTTAACCTTGAATGAAAGAATGAAACCTTCTTGGATATGTTTTCCTTGGATAAAAATATGCAAAATTAACTATCGAGAAACGAGAAGTGATCTACAGAATTTTTTCTTGTTAAAGTCTAAATATCATTCCTCGAAGAAAATTTCAAAAAAGTAAATTGCTATTAGCCATTAAATTTGTCATTACCTGAATAATCCAAAATTATTCACCTATACTAATTAAATTAAATATTTATTCAAATTAATTTCAGTTAAAAAGGAATTTTCATAATCTCGTCGGCTTTATCTCGTATCCAAGAATTTAATTTCTTCTTTGCTGATCGCTTCCTTTATGATAATGGCGTTGATGACTAAGAAAACCAATTCTTGCATAGAACTGGCTGCATGTTAATGTTGTGGAGGACGTAGTTGAATTTGTCGAGGCTTTCTCAATTGCTGTTTGGCTTCTTCCTTTCATAATCTAATTTCAGAAGAGAGATATATAGCAAGAACAATTATCGGATAATAATCATTAATTAATTTTATCTGCGTAGTTATTTAGTTAACCAAGAGAGTGACAAATGCTAAGAGTGAGGACAAATTAAAAATAGATTATAAAATTATCCCAATTACAAAGTTAAGAAAAAGAGCATTGAACTTCGTCGAAATAATTTCAAATCATCACAATCCAGTTACATAACATATCAATAAAAAAATTATTGCCAGCATAAAATTAATTTCCAGTCAATAAACAAATATAAAATGAATTCCCTCGTTTGCTACTTAATTGTCCGAAGCCAATATACTGATGATGGAGTTAAATTGAGGACGTATTCGTTTGGGTATGGTCCGATATTCCTACTGTATATTGAGAGATTCTTGAAAAGAGTCCAAAAAATTTGCAATATTATTAATCCTGAGCTGGCATCTCGGCTTCAGTCATTTTCCCACCGTCGTAATATAGCTTCCCTGTGCCTTTTTTTTTTAAATAAATACTTTCATGGAAATTGCTCAGATGAACTTTTCGCTATGATCCCTAGACTTTAGAAATCCAAAGGAGAATCAGCAATATTATCAATCCTAACCTGGCAACTCGGTTTCCGCCACTTCGCCACCACCAGAACGTAGCTTCCCTGTGCCTTTTTATTTATAAATACTTTCATGGAAATTGGTCAGATAAACTCTTCGTTATGATACCTAGACTTTATGAATCCAAAGAATTAGCAATATTATTAGTCCTGACCTGGCACCTCATATAGCTTTTCCTCTGCCTTTTCTGTAAATATATATATATAGTGAACATAGAAGTCAACACTAGATGCGACAGTCTGTTTCATGCTATATGCAATCGTCATGCCACGATTGCATATAGCATCTAAGTGTTGACTTCTATGTTCAGTTTACACACGCTCTATCTCTGATATCCCATAAATATAGCAGACCTTAAAACTATATTTCTTCATATATATATATATATATATATATATATATATATATATATATATATATTATAAATTAATTGATTTAAAAATGTTTTTTCGCTACACAGTTCTAACCATGTTTCAAAAATGGAAACATGGTTAGAACTATGTAGCGAAAAAAACATTTTAAATCAATTTATAATATTAATGCTCTGTAAATTTACATTGAGCACTATATATATCTTACTGTTCTTTCATTTTATATATATATATATATATATATATATATATATATATATATATATATATATATGGTATATTTAGGCAGCAATCCTTCCTTTATGTATGTTTCATTAAAAACGACTGACAAGGTACTACGGCTAAGCTTTTTATTTTTCTTGTGTTCGAACAAGAGCTTTCTTTTCTGGACAAAGGGTGTGTAAAAACTGGCCAAATGTTTTATATTTCCGAGCGCTTTCGGCTATACATTTAGCCATTATCAAAGATGATTCAATTTTTCAGCTTAATTGAGTGTGTGCTTTCTGTGTATGTCTTAGTGTGTGGTAGGGATGTTTTTAATTTCCAATACCGTAAGCACATTGTGGCTTTGTTCGTAGTACCTTGTCTGTCGTTTTTAATGAAACATGCATATATATATATATATATATATATATATATATATATATATATATATAATATATATATATAAAATACCAATTGTTAATTGACAGAGATAATTAATCCAACGAGAGCCCAATATAAGTAACAGAGTAATATAATAATAATAATAAATAAAAATCCATTTCGTTTATAATTTATCTCATGAATATAGTTAAATATTCATCTCTTCAAACCGAATAGTAATAAGGGTAAAAAAAAAAAACGCTCCTCTGTGGCTAAATCGGTAAAAGCACGTCAGGCTGTATGACGGTTCCGTATAGGATACAGGTTCGGATCATGTCGGAGGACGCATATTTTCTTTGAAAATTTCTCGGACATTCAGGCCGGTAAATGTTGTTAATACTGTTTATTATAAATAGAGCATTTACTTAAATATTTGTATCTATAAAAGAACGTATAAACATAAATGTTTTAAAATACACAGACATATATATATATATATATATATATATATATATATATATATATATATATATATATATATATATATACACACACACACAAACCCAAAGCATCGTGATTTCCCACATGATGAAATATTAAAAAAAAATGTTAACGTTGAAACAAGATGTACATTTTGTAATAGGTACGTACATGTTCTAATGTAAGAGTGCAATGTCTGTGTGTGTCTAAGTTTTGCTTTATCATTCATAAACCATATCGCTGAAATGTTTAGCTTTCCTTACTGGTGTTCAACATCGTGTCCGTCCTGGGATAGTTGCAGCTCGGGCGACCGAAAATGACAAAAACCAGTATTTGCCACAGTGGCAAAAGTAATATTTTCAACGTTTAAACACCAACATATGAAGGGCAATTCTTCAACAATTTTATAAGACTGGGTTTCTGATTAGAAACATCTTTTCCATCGAACGTCATGAAGATTTATTTGGCGCGTCGAAATGATTGTACCTCAAGCGCATATGCGGGCATAAATATTGCAAGTTTTATCCGAATCAAAATATGCGTTTCTCGACGTATATACATACATCAATGTCTGTTTGTACATACAACTCCATAACTCAGGAGAGAATTGTATAAAATGAGCATGCGTACTATAGGGACACGGAGTTGTTTTTGTTATTTATTTTTTTGTTGTTGTTGTTTAATGGCGTCTGTGTGCGTGTTTGATAAAATTACTGAACAAAGCATTTCAGATGAAATTTGTGAAAACCAGTTGAATCTGTCTTTATTTCTGAGATGAGGTATTATGTATACTATTTACATTATTCGGACTATTTTCCTCATCTTTGTCGCAATATTTATTACAACGTTTCGGGTCTTCAGTATCTGTCTATATTTCTGAGATGAGGTATTATGTACACTATTTACATTATTCGGACTATTTTCCTCATCTTTGTCGCCATATTTATTACAACGTTTCGGTCGTTGTACGCTCCGGTCTTCTTCAGGTGGTTGGAATGTCGAACTGAACTCTTTATTTCGCTCACTGGGGTTGACTATTCTAGTTCCACATGCCATGTTTGGTGGATGTCAGTTATCAGTTATCACCTGTTAATTCCTCTATCCAAATTCTCCACCGTCTTAAGCAGGTATTGTCGTCAAGGACACATGGCACAGTGGATAAAAGTGTTAGGTAAATCCAGTGACAGGACCAAAAGAATTCAAGATTGCTTTGTACATGAAACCCCAAGTCATGCCATTGGTGATGGATAATATGTAATGTATATTTATTAATATATACTTAATTATAACCATGGAATATTAATGTTTGAGCTTTTTATATTATATCATTGCTCTGTCCTGGACATTGAGCACTACCTGGATTCTATCCAACTGGAAATATTATATATATATATATATAAATGCGTCCTCCGACGGTAAAAGCACGTCAGGCTATATGATGGTTCCGTATAGGATACAGGTTCGAATCCTGTCGGAGGACGCATATTTTCTATGAAAATTTCTCGGACATTAATATTGTCTATTATAAACAGAGCATTTACTTACATATTTGTATCTATATAATAATGTATAAACATAAAAATGTCTTAAAAATAACTGTCGGACTTTTTTCCATTTCATATATATATATATATATATATATATATATATATATATATATATATATTGAGAGAGAGAGAGAGAGAAAACATACATAGAAAGATAAATGTTTGTATATATATATATATAGGCTAACACATATCTACACAAATACAGACACGCGTATATATATATATATATATATATATATATATATATATATATATATACACACACAAGTGTAAATAATATATGCTGTGATAGAAGAATAAAAATATACCATAAAGACTGTTACGATTCAAATAACCGAGAGTGAAAGAGAAAATCTGAACTCGATTGAAAATCATATTTGATTGATGGGATCCGATCAGAGTTTAGACTGAATAAACCGCAGGGGAAAAATGATTTCTTAAGAAAAAGAAAAAAAATCTTTGAAATATAACTTCCTAAAATCCAAGCCAAACCTATCCCAACAAAGATTGCTTATCGCTTAATAAACAGTATTGTCATTGCTTTAATTTATTTTTCTCTCGTCGTCAGTCTAAAACAGGGTTTTCCAAATATGGCGATATTGCCCACCGGTGGGCGATTTAAACTGTTGGATGGGCAATGAGCATCTGAACAGAAATTTTGTTGGGCGATGTAGGATTTTGAGTATTAAAAAGATATTTCAGCATATGCTACCCGAAAAAAATATTCAAAGCGATATGCAAGGAACATGTATTCAAAAACAAAACACCTAAAAGACACGTGTTTAAATGGGAATAACTTAGTCACATTCTTAGATAAGATATAAATATCCCCTCAAACAAGGAATATTTTGGTATTTTCTAAAATTTGGGGAAGAGCCATTCATATTCAAATAGTTCTTCAGATAAAATATTTCTTATCGTATATTCTGTGTATAGTTCAACCCCCTATTTTTTGCTGATCATAAAAACTCACATTATACTCAAGTATATACGTTAAGGAAAAAAGAAAAAGATAAAACTTATTAAAAGCTACAAAGGGTAAGAAGTTGTGGAGAGCCATGATCACCCATGTCCTTTCAGGTCATGGTACATAGAAGAAGAAGAGAACATGTATAAGTCAGAACATTCCTGTAAGCCAGGGTTTCCCAAACTTGGCGATATCGCCACCGGTGGACGATTTCAACTGTTGGGTGGTGATTGAGCAATTGCATAAAAAATGGTGTGCGATTAGAAATTATGGTGGGGGATATAGGATTTTGAGTATTATAAAAGTATTTCAAAATATGCTACCCGAGAAAAATATTCAAAGACGATATGCAAAGGACATGTATTAAATAAAAAAAAAACTAAAAAAAAAAAAACTAAAAAAAGACACATGCGGCTAAATGAGAATAAGTGGGTCACAATCCTAAATAAGATACAAATATCCCCGAAGACAAGGAATATTTTGCTATTTTCTATAGTTTTGAGAAAGGCCATTCAAATTCAAATAGTTCTTCAGACAAAATATTATCGGATATTCTGTGTATAATGCAACCCCCTATTTTTTGCTGATCATACAAACTGACATTATACTCAAGTATATACTGTAAGGAAAAAGAAAAAGATAAAACTTATTACAAGTTACAAAGTTTAAGAAGTTGTGGAGAGCCATAATCACCCAGGTGCCTTCAAGATATGATACATACAAGATGAGTATTTTTTTTACCTGTATAAAATAGAACATTCCTGTAAGCCAGGGTTTCCAAAGTTGGTGATATTGCCCACCGGTGGGCGATTTAAACTGTTGGATAAGTGATATAGGATTTTGAGCATTAAAAAAGTATTTCATCATATATTACATAAAGATAAAATACAACAGGAGGTTAAATGGGAATAAGTGGGTGACATTCCCAAATAAAATATAAATATCCCCGCAAACAATGAATATTTCGGCGCTTCCTATAGTTTTGAGAAGGTCATTAACATTGAAATAGAGCTTCAGATGTAATTCAAGAGGAGTAGATAGGTTTTCCAACCGACCGGTTCACACTCCTCCCCTGTCTTTTGAACAGGAGTTGAGGTTTATCCCTTGTTTCCTGTTTAGGATTGGGTTTCCGGTTCCTTCTTAAGTCTACCTTAACTCTATACTTCTGACATCACCACCTGAACCCTGAAATTTTATCCACTAGTTAAATCTTGACATCTTCAAGTCTAGAATTAGCTATCCTGTTATTTTGCCTTTTCTTACGCTAATACAACTCCACGCGGTAACCCTCTTCCTTGACTGGCTCTTGGGTCTTGCATTGGATGAAGATTAGTTTAAAAAAAAAAAAAAACAATATTAATGTATTTGTTTCTCCATCTAGGTATTCGACATAGGGTAATGGTTAATGAGCCTACCTGGTTGGCCATTATTACTGAGTAGTGATTCTTATCCCCACTGGGTGCACCAGATGTAAGTTCGGTACCAAGAGGCGCAGCTGACAAGTAAAATCTGTGAACGCTTCAAACACACTCGCCTTGAGCCAGACTAGCTACATTTCAGATTCAAATAGACGGACCGGGACGGTTATTAATTCTTTCATTTTTGAAGAATAATCCTCCCCTAGACATCCTTATTCCACTCACCCCTTTTGTTAAATATTCAGGGAACTTTCTGTCAGTCCATTGAATAAACTGCGAGCATTTGAGGAAAAAAATGCGTTTTATTTGACTATTTAATAAAAGGGGAGGCTGGAATAAGGATGTCGCCGGTGGATTCTTCGCAAAAGAAAAATAAATAAAAAAAGATAAGAAAAAAAAATAATAATCGTCATGGTCCGTTTATTTGAAACTCAAATTACTTGGCGCATCTCGCAAGCCTTTAGTAAAAGTTTATTGTGGCATGAGAAAAAAACCTGAGTAAATAGTTTCTTTTCAGCTGGGCGTAGGGTACAAGCCATTAACAGTAAGTTAAAGTTATTTTTTCTATCACACTTCATTATTCTAGCCTTGTGCCAGACTCAGCTAATTTGCATATCTTTACTTTGAGCACTCGTGATTTCTAAATAAGCAAAAACATTTGTCTATATTTCTATAACTATTTACACTATTTTCATCGTTCGGACTGATGTCCTCATCTTTGTCATATTCACGACGTTTCGACAGTTGTAGGTCCTTACCTTCTTCAGGTGATATACGTTGGAATTTCGAACTGAACTTTTTATTTAATCTACGAGGAGTCGGGTTGTAGATTGTTCTAATTCCACGTCGTGCCATGGTAACTGATAAATTAAGTTTATAAGTCCCCGCAATTAACTCACTGCTAAGTAAAAGCCTTTGTTGAACTAATGCAAAAAGTGACCCAAAGAGTTGAGAGTTCAATACCTGGCCACAGCAGACGGAACAAAAACTAAAAGGAAATTAACTGAAACTGAAAGATCCAAAAATTTCATGGCATGTGTAATTAGAAAAATCCATGGACTCAATAAAGGTTTCGGTTCGGAATTCAAATGTATATACCGTGAAGAAGGCCGGAGCATATAACGACCGATAGTTCAGTTGCTAACTGAAACTGAGAAATTCAGAAAAGAAATGGCATGTGGAATTATATTTTTGAGGTATTGTAAATATTTACATTGTTCGGACTGTTGTCCTCATCTTTATTGCCATATTCACAATGTTTCGGCTGTTGTACGCTCCGGACTTCATGGGATATACGATGGAAAAGGCATGTCACGAGGAAATAGAATAATCTACCCCACTGGACGAAATGAAAGATCCGCTTCGAAATTTCAACTAATATTACCTGAAAAAAGTTGGAGCGTACAACGGCCGAAACATGGTGAATCATACTTATTATAAAACCCAGGTTGTGTGTGTGTGTGTGTGTGTACGTTTATATATTGGGTCGGATTTCCTACATTTTTCAACCGATTTCAACAAAACATCACAGGACTACGTAAAATTACCTTGCGGTGGTTCTGACAGCGCCAAAAATTGGAAAAACAATTGTTTTTGCACGAAATCAATTTGAAAAGACGATTAAGAGGCATCGCGAGAATGAAAGGGGGACAACTCATATCGAGTTATACTTATTATAAAACCCAGGTTGTTTGTGTGTGTGTTCGTTTATATATGGGATCGGATTTCCTACATTTTTCAACCGATTTCAACAAAACTTCACTTTTTTTTTGGCAGGTAGTGTTTCTTATTGTCTTGCACACTTTTTTCTTTATTTTTACATTCAGAATGCTTTAAAAAATTCCATTTACAAGACAATTATTTATAATAAAATTCTATTCAATCTCATAACGATTGAAAACAATGTTTTTGTTTGAGTTTGACCAATTCGTAAAAAAAAAAAAAAAAAAAAAAATTAAGACATGCGTGTCCGTCAACCTTAAACAATAATCTTTGTCAATTTTATTTTTCAGTCTTTATGATGGTCGATACTTGATCTATCTCTTACTGTTGCAACGCCGGGCGCTACTGCTAGTATGGCTATAAAGGTGAGCACAATAGCAAATTTACTTACGTGCTAATACCTTTGGGAAAGGTATGAATACTCTTCTTCTCCCAGCTATGGGTAAATAGGAGGACAAACTGGGTTTTATAGCCCTGGGTGTCAACCGGTCTTAGAGAAGGAATATTCAAAACCTGCCTGAGAAGTTTGTGCTCCGGCAGACTATCTTGTCAAAGAAATATCACTGCGGCTGCAGTAGGCATGGTTACCATACGCTAACCATGTCTACTGCAAATAGAAAAGAGTTTAAATAATGATAACGTTTCTTTCAGCTAGATATTTCTGGAGAGTTTTATGTTTATTGGTTGCTCTATTATTTTGATCTTGTGCCAGACTATTTTAATTCACTCAACAGCTACTTTGAGTACTTGTATGCGTGGAAAGTCTTTAAAATCTAAAGAAAGGGAAAAACAACTCAATCTCACTTCCTATCTAGGCCAGTTTTTCAAACAATGTTCTTATCTTTTAATAAACAGATAGAGTCAATGGTGTTTTGGTTTTTTTTTCCAGATTTTGTTAAATTTAAGGTTTTTTGTTATATTTTTAAATGTTTATAGATTTATTGTCTGACTGTAAATAAGTCTTTGTTGATGCAATATCACAGAGAGTATCCATCCACATGTCACATAATTCATCATCTCTTGGATTTGGTAGGCTTAAGATAGGGGCTGAGGCTGGTGTTGAAGATTTAGAGAGAGAAGAAAAAAAGACTGGAAGGGAAAGCGAGAGAAAAATAATTGTTTAAGAAAATGGCGAAACGAAAGAAGGTTTTGGGTTTGTCATTAATTGGACTTTTTCTGCTACTTTTAACCGAAAGGAAAATGTTTTAAAGAAAAGAAAGCGGAGTGGAGTTGGAAGGAAGAATAAAAGAACAGGAAGAGGGGAAAAAGAGGGAAAAATGAAAAGAGAGAAAAGAGAGAGAGAGAGAGGATACAGAGAGAAAAGAGAGAGAGAGAGAGGATACAGAGAGAAAAGAGAGAGAGAGAGAGGATACAGAGAGAAAAGAGAGAGAGAGAGAGGATACAGAGAGAAAAGAGAGAGAGAGAGAGAAAAGGAGAATAAAGAGAGAGAGAGAGAAAAGGAGAATAAAGAGAGAGAGAGAGAAAAGGAGAATAAAGAGAGAGAGAGAGAAAAGGAGAATAAAGAGAGAGAGAGAGAAAAGGAGAATAAAGAGAGAGAGAGAAAAGGAGAATAAAGAGAGAGAGAGAAAAGGAGAATAAAGAGAGAGAGAGAAAAGGAGAATAAAGAGAGAGAGAGAAAAGGAGAATAAAGAGAGAGAGAAAAGGAGAATAAAGAGAGAGAGAAAAGGAGAATAAAGAGAGAGAGAGAGAAAAAGGAGAGAGAGAAAAGGAGAGAGAGAGAAAAGGAGAATAAAGAGAGAGAGAGAAAAGGAGAATAAAGAGAGAGAGAGAGAAAAAGAGAATAAAGAGAGAAAAAGAATAAAGAGAGAGAGAAAAGAATAGAGGGAGAGAGAAAAGAATAGAGAGAGAGAGAAAAGAATAGAGAGAGAGAGAAAAGAATAGAGAGAGAGAGAAAAAGAGAATAAAGAGAGAAAGAGAAAAAGAGAATAAAGAGAGAGAGAGAAAAAGAGAATAAAGAGAGAGAGAGAAAAAGAGAATAAAGAGAGAGAGAAAAAGAGAATAAAGAGAGAGAGAGAAAAAGAGAATAAAGAGAGAGAGAGAAAAAGAGAATAAAGAGAGAGAAAAAGAGAATAAAGAGAGAGAAAAAGAGAATAAAGAGAGAGAAAAAGAGAATAAAGAGAGAGAAAAAGAGAATAAAGAGAGAGAGAAAAAGAATAAAGAGAGAGAGAAAAAGAATAAAGAGAGAGAGAAAAAAAGAGAATAAAGAGAGAGAAAAAGGAAAAAAAAGAGAATAAAGAGAGAGAAAAAGAAAAAAGAGAATAAAGAGATGAGAGAGAGAATAAAGAGATGAGAGAGAGAATAAAGAGATGAGAGAGAGAATAAAGAGATGAGAGAGAGAATAAAGAGATGAGAGAGAGAATAAAGAGATGAGAGAGAGAATAAAGAGAGAAAAGAGAAAAAAGAGAGCGCGAGATAAAAGAAAAGAGAGAGCGAGAGAAAGAGATATGTAGTGAAAATAGCGGAAAAACTAAGAGACAAAATGTTAAAAAAAAAAAAAACCTAAAAAGAGGGGAGAAAAAAGAAAAGGGATGCCAAAGGAAAGAATGCCTGGAGAGAGAGAGATTGGGGGGGGGGGGAGAAAAGAGGCAAAAGAAAAGAAACGCGTCCTTACATCAAAAAAAAAAGAAGAAAAAAAAAAGGGATTTTCTTCTTTTGACAATTAAGATAGAACTGAAAAGATATCTTGCCAAAAATCAACACCCATTTTTTTAAGTGACTTTCTACCAAATTTTATCGCTGTGAGAATTTTAGCACAACACAATTGAAGAATAAATGTAAAAAAAAACTAATCTGCGAATCGTCAGAGAATTTTGATAAAAAGCAACAAAATTAAAAATGAAAGACAAATCGATAATTAATAATAGCCATAAAGTAAAACGTGGGGTTGACAAAAATCAAGGAAATGTGAATGAATTAAAGAACTATTCAACAAATGAATCTTCTGTGCCAGTGGATCTCTTTAAAAAAAAAATTATGAAAGATAAAAGAATTTTAATTAAAAACAGGAAGAATATTATTAAAAACTAGCAGGTTTCGACCGCTCGTTATCTGGGAATTTTTCTAGGAAAAATTAGTTGTTTTTCTATGGGATTAATGTTCTCTATTTATGAAATGTTGAAGGGGCTTTGGACGTCCAATGTATTTGTTCAAAGAATATTACTGTAAAGACAGAAGAAATTAATTGGTCAGGTGTTGGGGCAGACTTGTTATAGTTAAGGAAAGTTTTACAAATAGATGCCAACTTGTTGAAGGCCAAGTAAAATGCACTACATAAGACGATATTCCTAAACACAACTACTTTTGATATAGTATTTACATTAGTCGGACTATTGTCCTCATCTTTGTCGCCATATTTGTCACAACGTTTCGGCCGTTGTACGCTCCGGCCTTCTTCAGGTGGTTGGAATTTCGAACTGAACGCTTTATTTCGATCACTGGGGTAGACTGTTCTAGTTCCACGTGCCATGTTTGGTGGATGTCAGTTATCAGTTATCTCCTGATAATTTTCCCTCTGAAAGTTCTCCACTGCCTTAACCGGGTAGTGAACTCACATTCTTTGGGTCTGTCACTGGATCTAACCAACGCCTTTATCCATTGTGCCATGTGTCCTTAGCCGGAGCGTACAACGGCCGAAACGTTGTGACAAATATGGCGACAAAGATGAGGACAATAGTCCGACTAATGTAAATACTGTACATAATAGCTCATCTCAGAAATATAGACTGGTACTGAAGGGCCGAAACGTTGTGATAAACATGTCAACAAAGATGAGGAAAATAGTCCGAATAATGTTAATAGTGTACATAATACCTAATCTCAGAAATATAGACATACTTTTGATAGAAGAACAGTAATGAAGGACAGTTAATTAATGAAATATACTCTTTTAAAATCAATATGCAAATTAGTTAAACCTGAAAAGTGATATCACCTAGAAGTAGGTAATATATAATACAGATATTGAGCTTAAAGTAGTTTGTAACATGTTAGATTAATTCATATTGTATATACTCAGTGGGGATCTTTTTAATTTGTTGTTTTATTCCCCCCACCCCACATACGACGATTTGTACACATGGGGAGTATTTAGGATTTTCATTGAGACAATGAGGTATTATAGTGGATGTAGTAAGAAAGGCAAGTAAGAATGTGGTGTTTTGGTGTTAGGAATATTGTTTGTATGCTTGGGTCAGTGCTTGTGGCTAGCTAAGTTTAAATTAAGACAGATGAAGACCGTCCTTTTCTCCATCCCCTTTTTTAGGCCTTGTGCCACATTTTCTGTAATTTTACAGAAATAAATATTGTAACATGTTTGGGAATAGTCGACCAGATTGTTCGTTACTCTCTGGCTCGAGCAGAGAGGAATCCGGACGAGGCTTTGTCCGGGGAGGTAGACAGACCCTGAACCCGTTTATGCGGGTTCTAAGGGAATATTTATGACCAAGCTTACGGGCTCGGAGAACCCACGGTAAACTCGGCCTTGTGTCACATACATCCCTCGTGGGGAAGGGCTGTTAAATATTAACATGTTTGTTTATCATCTCTCAGTTACGCCTCTATCTTCGGGCAGAGTGCGCTCAGGGGCGTCTCCGTGGGAGGACCGAGTCGCAACTGATGAAAATCATACTGAGAGGTGCCCAGCCCTGGGGAACAGCCGCCCGATGCTGCGCCCTTTCATTGCAGTAGACAGTGGGATCGATTCACGCACCGAGGCCAGCTCAACCGACGGTTGCAGGGGCTCAGGAAATTTTGTTCCTCGCCCACGTGTACGCGCTCGGGTTCACCACATTAAACCGACCTTGTGTCACAACCTAACCTCGTGGAGGGTTGAGTAAATACAAATTGCTCCCTGGAGTAGTTTGTAACACATTATTTATCATCTCTCAGTTACGTCTCTGGCTTCGGACAGAGTGCGCTCAGGGGCGCCTCCATGGGAGGACAGAGTTGCAAGTGAGAAAAATCATACTGAAAGATGCCCAGCCCTGGGAAACAGCTGCCCGAGGCCGCGCCCTCTCATTGCACCAGAGGGAGGGATCGGTGTTCGCACCGAGGCCAGCGCAACCGATATCTTTTACATTTATTTAAAATCTTTGAACTATAGAAACTACTGCGGCTACAAAGTGAGAGATCAGTTTATACAGGAATTGTAATCTAAAATTGATCCCCCACTTTGTATCCACATTACAATTTTTTGTTTGTTTTTCAGATTCTGCTCAGAATTTTCCTGGGTTTAATTAGTAAGACTTGAATCAGTGAACCATTAATATCTAAAATTCTTACAATCTAAAAAATATTTTCTGGCTTTAAATAACCCGCAATGGGTTGATAATCCGTAAAAACGAATCGATCAAGGAAATACTGGATAGCCATACAACCTTGTCATTTACATTTATTTAAAGTATCTGAAATATAGATATATAGCAATTACTGTGGCTACAAAGTGAGATTACTTTTTTATCAAATTCTGACAAGAATTCTCCTCCAAACTATGGGTTAATTAGTAAGACTAGTATCACTAAACCATTAATATCTCAAAAAATTCTCACAATCTAAAAATATTATCTGGCTTTAAATAACCCGCAAAGGGTTGATAAGCCGTAAAAAACAAATCAATCAATAAATCATGCTAACATCATACTACTGCTTTCTCAAATCAATGGTTAATAATAGCTTCAAAAGGGTGAAGCCTGTAGGTTTCCCACTCCCTCTACTGCAATGGGAGGGCGCAGCCTCGGGTAGCTTTGCCCCAGAGCTGGGCACCTCTCAGTATAATTTTCCTCAGTTGCGATTCTGTTCTCCCACGGAGCCGCAACTGAATTGCGCTCTGGCCAAAGACTTTTTTGGACCTCGTGAAATAAAGGGTACAGGTTAAAATTCCCTAGGGGCCACCCAGATCTGAAGAAGGCTTCAGACTAAAACGACCGAAGAAAACTAAAATGGAGAGAAGAATGGTCAGAATCAAGATAATCGCTATACGCACATATATGGAGTGGAATATCAATTCAGTTTTAAGCGACAATTATGTATTTGTTAACTGACAAGAAGATGAATCTTTACCGTAGCGGACTCGGAAGGGAATGTAATAAAATGATAAAAATCGTGTCACTAGAAATAGATTTTCAGTATACTTTCCTACCCTCGACTTGCTTGTTTTCCTTCTTAGCCCCCAACCGCTGACGACCTCTTCAGCAATTCTTCCTCCTCTACAGCACTTTTCTGACCCTGCCCGGAGCCCACCCAGTGTCCCTGTGACTATTAGTCATCATCTAATGTCGATGCAGTCAAAAATCCAAAGCAGACCTACAAATCTTAGACGTAAGAATGTACACACTGATTCTAGTCGAGCAGAAACTGTCAGAATTGGTTCCCACTTGACTACAAATCTGAGATTTATCATTTATAACTTTCTATATGACAAGAAAAGGAAGGATGAAAAGCGGAAAAGGATGAAAGAAGGAAGGGAAGGAAAAAGATAGGAAAGGATTGAAGACAGAGTAGGCGAGATGGTGAAAAAGAGGAAAAAGGAGGAAAAGAAACGGAAGGAAAGAAAAAGGACGTGAGAAAAAGAGGACATCAAGTAAAAGGATGTAGTGGAAAAGAAGGTGGTTCTGGGAGAAAATAGGAAATGGTTTTAGAGAGAAAGAAGAGCAAAGATAGGGAAGAAGATAGTTAGGGGTAGAAAAGAGTGTGAAGGAAAAAATAAAGGATGTGGAGGAAAAAAAAGGATGCGCAGGAAACGTGGAGGAAAAAGGATTGGGACGTGGAGGAAAAAGGAACGGCACGTGGAGGAAAGAGTAATTGGACGGAGGAAAAAATGGGATGTTGAGGAAAAAATGAGTGAGGGAGAACGATGTAGAAAAAAGAAAGGGGAGGTGAAAAGAAAGACAATGAGAAGAAGAATTATGCGGAGGAATAGGAGGGGGCAAGGAGAAAAAGAAGGAGAATGAAAATTCGGAAGAGGGAAAGAGAAAGAAGGGGAGAAAAGGAATACGAGAAAGAAGGGGAGAAAAGGAAGACGAGAAAGAAAGGGACGAAAAGGAAGACGAGAAAGAAAGGGACGAAAAGGAAGACGAGAAAGAAAGGGACGAAAAGGAAGACGAGAAAGAAAGGGACGAAAAGGAAGACGAAAAGGACGAAAAGGAAGACGAGAAAGAAAGGGACGAAAAGGAAGACGAGAAAGAAAGGGACGAAAAGGAAGACGAGAAAGAAAGGGACAAGAAGGAAGACGAGAAAGAAAGGGACGAAAAGGAAGACGAGAAATTAAGGGACGAAAAGGAAGACGAGAAATTAAGGGACGAAAAGGAAGACGAGAAATTAAGGGGAGAAAAGGAAGACGAGAAATTAAGGGGAGAAAAGGAAGACGAGAAATTAAGGGGAGAAAAGGAAGACGAGAAAGAAGGGGGCGGGAAAAGTGGGGACAGATTTGGAGACTAGAAACTGAGGAGGTGATGAAAAAAAAGGGAAGGTTGGGATCAAAGAGTGGAAAGGGGAGAAGGGAGAATAGGAGATGAGAGGGAAGTTTCAAAAGAAGATTGCCGATGATACAAATGTTATCTTTTGCTCCCCTTAACTGCACTCACTGACATGTAATTCTTTTTATCTTTCAATATTAGCCTTTTATTTATCCTATTTTTTCTGGCGAGTGACAGTCAACATTCCACAATCTTTAGTTCGCACATCAATTCTGGGCAAAAGTAACATCACGACAGAAAAAAAGAATTTCTTCAGTCACCTTATCTAAACAAAATATTTTCTAACCAATCAATATACGAATGCATCTTTTCGAACCAATCAAACGGCGAGAGCAGCTTTTCGAACCAATCCAACGACGAGAGCAGCTTTTCGAACCAATCAAACGGCGAGAGCAGCTTTTCGAACCAATCAAACGGCGAGAGCAGCTTTTCGAACCAATCAAACGACGAGAGCAGCTTTTCGAACCAATCAAACGACGAGAGCAGCTTTTCGAACCAATCAAACGGCGAGAGCAGCTTTTCGAACCAATCCAACGACGAGAGCAGCTTTTCGAACCAATCAAAAAGACGAATGTGTCTTTTCTAATAAATGACATGACCACAATAGTACCAATAGCACGCATGATCGTGACAAATCTAAGGATATATTATGGTGAAAGTTCGGATAATTTTTTATTTGCCCTTGTAGATTGTTTTCGGCCAGTCCTCTTATTTTTTATGACTTACACTAAACCATGGCTAATTACTCCATAACAATTTTTGAAAAAGAACCAGCATGCCAAACACCTTTGAAATATCTAAAACATTTAACATAGATCACCAGTAAGCAAACACAGGCGATTCCATTATTGAATTAAGTAGATCACGGGACTAAAGCGGAAACACACACCCACACACATTATATATATATATATATATATATATATATATATATATATATATATATATATAGGAAACATCGTGACGGCTATCGATCGTATTTACTAGTCTATCCTCTATTACTCTACGGACTGCTATTCTCTATCCACTATACGAATTCTCTTATAGGAATAACTATTCGATAGTTACTTTACGAGCGAGTATTATCGAGCGAGTACTATTACTGCGAATAATATTTGAAGGCGTCGGACACCAGTATTGTTCAACAGCGTTACTGTAATTGCATACTTGGAACTTGTGAGGCGTCTTGTTACTCCAGAACAGAAATTTTGAAGGTTAGACAGGGCGAAGATCAAGTTGAATAAGTTGTAAAATGATCCTGGAATATTATATATATATATATATATATATATATATATATATATATATATATAATTTTTTTTTTTCAATCTTTCATTGAGCTTCCGATCATTAGCTATGATTAATTAATGATGAGCTTGTCATTTTTGTTTATGATCGATTTCATCACGATTCTTCTGTTAAGCTTGCAGAGTAAATATACATTCTTACTGCTCAAAGTAGAGTGCAATAGTATTATAAAACCTCGGAAAATTCCAGTAAGATATCTTTAATCATCTCTAAGATACAATGGTTCCAAGCTTAATCTAACGATTTGGACAATTATGCTGTTACACCCGGTATATATACTCGAAACAGGCGAAATATGTAATGATTTAAAGTATTTAAATTGTTCGTACTGTTGTCCCCATCTTTATTGCCATATTCTCGACGTTTCGGCTGTTGTAAGCTCCGGCCTTCTTCAGGTGATTGAAATTCGTACTGAACCCTCTATTCGTCCACCAGTGTATATTTTTCTAGTTCCACGTGCCATGCCTCTTCCAGATGTCGCAGTTATTTCCCTTTAACTCAACTTTCCAAGTTTTTGTTTATCACTGCAGTAGCCAGGAATTGAACTTACAACTCTTTGGGTCAAGTCAGTGGATCTACCCTAAGCTTTTATCGACTGGGCCATGTTTCCTTGAGGACGTCAGTGTATGAATACCGTCTTTGAGGCATAGAACGTGGAACTAGAACAGTCTACCCCGGTGGATGAAATAAAGGGTTCAATTGGAAATACCAATCACCCGGAGAAGGCCGGAGAGTACAACGGCAGAAACGCTGTGAATATGGCTACAAAGAAGAAGACAAATGTCTGAACAATGTAAATAATTACATTAACTCATTTCCGAAAGATAGCGAAGTAAGTAATTAGGTTTTGTTATTCCCTCCTTAGATGCTTTGCAACAACACTTAGCCATACTTGTTAGCAGCCACTCGCATCCGATCGTCGGGATCATCGTCCTCTCTCCTTAATCTCTTTCTCACATCTTGTGGCGGTGGTGAAGATGGCTGTGAAGGCCCAGCGTACTCCTGGACGCGCTGGGAATTCCTGACAGCACGCCGCAGATCCTATTCACGTTGACGGCTGGACTCGAAAGTCTCGGTCCCCTCTCGGATAGTCGTACACCAGGAAGGCCAACTTGCAGCAACGGTTTCCCAGGTCTCACGGTCGATGTTGGTCTCTGTCAGGGATGTCTTCAACTGATCCTTGAAGCGTCGTTTTGGGCCTCCGCGTAGCCCCACTTGCCGCTGGAGAGTTCTCCAAACAGGACACCACGTGGGAGTCAAATGGGACGTATTCTGGACACCATGACCCACCCAGAGGAGGCGATGTTGGAGGATGGCAGCTTCGATGCTGGAGAGAGAGATGAGGACCTTGTGTTTGGTGATACAGCCCTCCCAACTGATGCGAAGGATACTTCAGATCTTCGTTTGCTGGAACCGTTCTAGACATCTGATGTCCCGACGATACAAAGTCCAGGCCTCGCAAGCCTACAGAATAGTGGAGATGACCACGGCCCGGAAGACAATGATTCTGGTTTTTATGGTGAGGCCGTGATTGCTGACATGAGAACGTCCAATGCTGAAACGCTTTGATCCTGTTGTCAAGGTCTCTCTATCTATCTAGCAGTTGACATTATTCGATTGTAATAATCTTGAATTGTTCTTGCGAAGTGAAACCCTTTTGGATATCACCAAATCGTTCAATGAACTGTCCCACTAAGAGTGACGGGTTGTGGTTAATAGGACAATATACGATTAAATATATAGTGGAAATCATTAAGATCTTAGATCATTCTGAAGAAAAAGTCCGTAACCGAGAGTATCCTGTGAGAATCCGCGAGACTCACACTTGTCGGAGTTAGCTCCTCCTTAATTTCCTACTTGTCACTAGGGGTCGCTCTCCCTACACTATAAATACTGGGCAACTTCTTGCCTCGTTCTCTTTTTCATTTCAGCGAACACATCTACAATGTAAGCTCTCTTAGAAGATAGCTTCTCCCCACGTGTGGGAAGACGCCATGGACATTATACACACATACACGTACGCACGAACATTCACCAAAATAGAAACACAAATCTTCACACACACATAAATGTTAATATCTATGTCCATTGTAAAATTGTGTTGTTTAATATATATATTTGTTGACATATATATCTGTCTTGTTTGTTTTCTTTACATCTTTGGTTGGACTAATTTTGAGTCCGCCATTTTCTTGTTGCTGGACGTTCTTGTAGCAGGAACAAACAGCACGTGTTCCCAATTCAACAACACGTAAAACCCACAGGGTCCTGTACACGATTGATATACAGGGGTCTGAAAATGTAGGTATACAGTTCACCGGATTTAATCCCTATAAAACAGTAAATCTATATAAAAAATCCTCTGACTTCAGTTAGCCTTTCACACCCTCTAAAATAGCCATACATCGACCGATCGAAACCAAATTTTGGCCGATAAACCGGAAAGGGGTGATAAAGTACAATTGATTTTACTACTGTACGTAGCTTACTACAACAAATTTTCATTAATTTTGGGGAAAATTAAGTTTTATTATTTAACATACTATTCCACTATTTTAAAAACAATTTAATGATTAAAATAAATACTTATTTTATAAAAATGCAATATTGTTTTTTCATATCTTTTCTTTAAGTTTTTATATAAATAAAAATCCAGTTGCCAGTTCACCCTGTGTTTGCGGGAACTATCATCAAACCATAAAGTCTAACACTTCAGAAAGTTGGAATTTGACTCCAGATAGAAATATTTAAGCATAGCCAATTTGTTGCACGCTCAAGAGTAAGAAATCCTAAGAATTTATTATTCGTTGTTAAAAACGAAAAAAAAATTTTCTTAAAAAATATTGCTTACCATTAAATCCTATAAAATTAAATCAAATTAAAAAAAAAAGAAAAGAAAAAGAAAACGTGACGTAGGGTTTGTCAAAATATTTTCCAAACAAATCAGCTTCAAATGTCATTGATTGGTTTGCGAATGTGAAACGTAGAGTTTGTAAAACTCGAAAAAGAAAATGTTAGCGATAAATTCAACAATAAATATTAAATACTGTGATTATTTCAACATGCGTTTTGCAAAATTTCTAGTAAACAAATTTCGTGGTTTGCTTGGACGAGGGCAGGAGTAAAGGGGCCGAAAATGTAGGTATACAGTTCGCTGGATACCTTGGACTTCTTTTTCTGTAACTGTGTAAAGGATTGTGTTTTTTTTTATTACTTATAGCTTCTTTTGCATGTATGTAAGAGCGACAAGGAACAACTATTCACCAAGGCTAACAAATTTTACACTTCCTATTAAGCAACACTAAAATACAACAAATTTGATCGTTTGCTTGCAACACAGTCAAGTATTAGTCACGCTTCCATGCCTTGAAAACATATTCTATTATTGAGTAAGTCAATAGTCACATGATGTCTATCTCGCAGAATATGTTTATGTTGAGTCATGAGAACTGCCGGTATTAAATTAGCACTAATAAAAATTGGTGCTTCAGGACTTTCTCCGAGTGCTTGCATAATAAAATAACAGAACAATACAAAGTAACTATAAACATTTTTTTTTTTTTTTGCTATCCTCTGTCAGCCGCAATGATGGAGAAAGCATTACCTCGCATCATCGCCTGTGAGACACGCTGCAAGAGCCACTCCGGTTCGCGAGGTTCGTCCCTTAATCAAGACGCCATCCCGCAAACCTTTCGAAGGTACACCATCGAACGAGGGCCAATAAACCCTGAAGTCTCCACTGCCACAGGAGTAAAAAAAAAATCTATCAGCAAGAGAAGAATATTTAACTATTTCATTTTTACTCGCCTGTCTACTATCTGCTTCTCAAAAGAGTAGTGGCGCCTGGCCTAGCGCAGTGCCCTCTTCATCTACCAGTACCCTCTTAGATGAAGAGTGCACTCAGGTCGGAGTCGCGATCCGTCTTGTGCTCAAATTATGTGAGCGTCACAGATGCAGATGAGGAGCTTCCATTGATGAGTTTGGTTTGCATCCTCTCTCCTGTAGGTCGTAGTGCAGGCCGCTTTCCAAGGCATGAAGCAATAAACGACATCATCAGAAGAGGTCTGAATGAAGCTGGGTTCCTTTCCCAAATCGAACCTGTAGGCCTCGACCATGGTGATGGAAAGCGGCCGGATCCTCTCTACTGTCGTAGTGCCGGCCGCTTTCCACGTATGCAATTATAAATTACATCATCAGAAGAGGTTTGGATGCAGCTGGGTTCCCTTCCCAAACCGAACCCGTAGGCCTCGACCGTGGTGATGGAAAGCGGCCGGATGGTATTACCATTTTCCCTTTTAAAATGGGGAAAGTCGTTGATTTGGGATGTGACTTGTACGGATACATTATCGACCGGTAATTTGAACAGGTCCGCGGTTGAGCCGGGGTCTGTCGCCCGGGACGCAGAGAAATAACAGAATATTTCTTGAATATACTGACGTAAAATGAAAAAAAATCTTCTCCTCCTCTTTTTGTTCTTTAATATTTAAAAAACAAAAACAAAATTGGCCTCCATTTTTAGATTAAGTCGAGAAATTTTACGTTGATTCATTACAAGAGAAAATAAAAAACTTACTTTTACAGCAAACTTTTTAAAACTCACCTAAAAAAAATAAAACAAAAAATAAAACATAAACAATGAAATTATTCAAATAATTTTTTTTAAATATGTTTAAAGAATAACTGATTTCAAAAGATAAAGTAAATACGAAATCTATAAATATAAGCTTAAATGTCGCCCTATCTGGTGGCATTTAAGCTAGCTCCTGCGGAAGGTTCTTCATTGGGCCTTCATCAATAGGTAGGGAGGAGTAGATGCGATAGGCAACAATAAACTACAGAAGAACTCAAAATTGATCGCTGCATTTAAGTCAGTCAGTTATGTGCCATGCGTGATACAAGCTTAGGCGATCATGTATCTTTCGATACATGACTGACTAGGAAGATGTTTTTTTCCCCGCAGTAGTTTGCCATTTCTTTCTGCGGTAGACCAATTGCTATCCAAGGCTATAGAACCCGGTCTGTCCTGCTAATTTACCCATAGCTGGGGGAAAAGAAGATTCATACCTTTCCCAAGGGTATTAGCACGTAATGGATTCGACTGGAATTCGAACTCGGCTCTTCGATTCCTCAGTCTATAAGCAAATTCATTCGTAAAATTAATTACTATGGAAACTTCTGAAGCAATTATTTCAATAAGGGGCGTAAGGGTTAACAATTTGTATCAACATATTAGTTACTTTCGGAAAGAGGTCAAGGTAGGGTCGGGGTGTCTATTTTAAAGTGAATGGTGACATTCAGTAGACGGATATCGTCTAGTCTGTTTCAGTGACAGAGTTATTGGCATTATTGTTACGACATTTAATGTCTAAAGATTTTTTTTCTAAAAGGGTTGTTTGTATTTAAATGTGTCGTATTGAACTAAAGAAGCATAAATTTCAAGATTAGTTATTCCAAAAAAATTTGCTTGAGGATGAAAAAGAGCTTGATACTTTAATTCAATTGAATTTTAATAAATGTATTGAAGTTTTTGGATCCTGTTTTTGAAATATGAGAACTCTTATGTAGAGAAGGAATCATATTTTTAAAAAATTAATTATAAGTATATTTGGTTAAATAGACGTATCATCTCTATTTTAATTTTTATCTTTTTCAAATCCACGATGTGTGTGCAATTTAATTTATTGCTCTTTTTAACCTAACAGAAACCAAAACACAACAAAAAAACAAACAAAAAGTTTTGCACGAGTGTCAAAAAGTTAGACACAGGTTTGGCTACATGTGAGTAGAAAGGGTAACATATTTAGTTTGCACGAGAGTAAAAAAAAAAAAAAAAAAAAATGGACACACGAGACACCAGTTTGTACGAGGGTAAAAAGAACGGAGACATTGGTTTAGTTTGCACAAGAGGTATATATTAAAAAAAAAAAAACCCCAAAAACTGGAGATGTAGACAAAATAAGCAAGTAGTCCCTTTTGGGTGAGAAATTTACTCCTCTTCAGGTGTCTGTAATCGGCGTATACTTGAACCCTACCGACAGGGCGCAAAAGTGAACTGAAATGTGTCTGGCGTCTTTACTTTCGGAACATGGCAGAGCAAAATTCCTTGGAACGAGCAGGTCTTCTTTCGTTGTCTTGAAGGAGCAATTTTATCAAGAATAGTCTTCAGTATTGCGAAGTTTACATAAAAAAACTGAAGATTCTCCTCAACAGAATTACACCTTGGAAGATTAAGGTACTTTTCGAAGCAAGCAAATACATTTAAGCGACTTTCAAAAAGGAATATGGCTGGATTCTAATGCCGTGGGGATGCTTCAGTATTTCAGGAACTGCGTATCTTGTGAGGCTAGAATGAATCACGGAACAGAGATGTAAAAAAAAAAAAAAAAAAAACAGCTGAAGCAGTCCGCAGCAAATAAAAATCGTTGCAGTGTCCGGTTGTTCTTTCTTTTAACATGAAAACGATCCGAAGCAGACGCACTTTCTCAATGGATTAATTCGTTTTCTACGGCTTTCTCAACAACCCTTTTCAGGTTATTTAAAGCCAGAAAATATTCTTTAGATTGAATTTTTTTTTTGGTTAGTGGAGGAGAGATAATAATGGTTTAGTGATACAAGTCTTACTAATTAATCCATAGTTAGGAGAAGAGGTGGATTTATACCTAATCAGAATTTGATAAACGAATAATAAAGTCGGGGTTCAATTCTATATTACAATCAATATATAAACTGATCCCTCATTTTGCGACCATGCTAGTTTTTATACATTTTTGAGATCATGTTTTAGTGATACAATTCTTACTAATTAACCCATAGCTGGGAGGAGAAGAGATGGATTCATACCTAATAAGAATATGATAAACAAGAACTTATAATGAGGATATAAAATGGGGGATTAGTTCTATGTTACAATCAATATATAAACTGATCCTTCACTTTGTGGCCATGGTACATTCATATTCCAGAGATTGTAAATAAATCTAAAAGACATGCCTGTGGAGCTAATCAATATTTCATTGATCAATCAATCAATGAAACAAGAAATTATAAAACAATGAAACAAGAAATTATAATGTGGATATAAAATGGGGGATCAATTCAGGTGTGTACATTTTTAGTGATTCATTAATTAAAAGCACAAGGCTTAGAGGAAAGTAAATCATGTTTTTCTTTGTTTTGTTTTTTTAGTTGACACCTCTCTACCTTAAAATGAGCTCTGAATTGTAACATACAAAACTCAATAAACAAAGATATCATTTTTCCATAAATGAAAATTTCAAAATTAATAAAACGAGTGGAAATGCAAATAATACCGTAAAATGTAATAAATGTATATTAAATTATATTTTATGTACACTTAACCTTTCATAAAAAGGTACCCAATTAATTTAATGTACCTTTCTTATGAAATTTTATCTCACTCTCAACAGTCTTAGTTCAAAAATGTTCCTTAAAAATAAGGAGGTAAATAAATTGGTTCAATAAAAAGCTAAGTTATATCACTTCTGTCCTTCCGTACGATAACTGTTTCTATCAATACGTACAGAAAGTATCAATCATCACATAGTTGCACGTCGCCGCTGTTAAGACCTGCTGTTTCTTGTTTTTAAACTACATTTTTTCGGCGCATAAAGAAATGTTTGTTTTAAAATATATTAAATAAACTTTACAATTTCTAATTTCGTTAAAATATATTTTTAAAAAGTATAAATGATTTTTTACAGAGTTTTAAACAGAAAATTTAACTTTTGTTTACAAAATTATAAAATAAATGGCTGACAATCGAGTTTTCTGGACTTAAAAAACGTGATTTTAACAACAATTTTGGACGTGCTAGTAAGGATTAAAAAATGTAAAAAAAGTAATCAAAAATATTTTGATCTTTCCTCTTTATAATAATATAAACATTTAGACAAAAAAATATTTTCGTCAAGTTCAAACCCGTTATTATGCTATGCACATTTTTCTAGCAATCTCACATCAGTACCT
>CAHIKZ030005589.1:635000-672500 GCA_903632075.3 Acanthosepion pharaonis | reverse complement strand
TAGAGAGAAGCGAGGAGAGAGAAAGAAAAGAGAAGAGAGAGAGAGAAAGAAGAGGAGAGAGAGAGAGAAAGAAGAGGAGAGAGAGAGAGAAAGAAGAGAGAGAGAGAGAAGGAAGAGGAGAGAAGAGAGAAGGAAGAGGAGAGAAGAGAGAAGGAAGAGGAGAGAAGAGAGAAGGAAGAGGAGAGAAGAGAGGAGAGAAGAGAGAAGGAAGAGGAGAGAAGAGAGGAGAGAGAGAAAGAAGAGGAGAGAAGAGAGGAGAGAGAGAAAGAAGAGAGAAGAGAGAGGAGAGAGAAAGAAGAGGAGAGAAGAGAGGAGAGAGAAAAGAAGAGGAGAAAGAGAGGAGAGAGAAAAGAAAGGAGAAGAGAGGAGAGAGAAAGAAAGAGAAGAGAGAGAGAGAAAAAGAAAGAGAAGAGAGGAGAGAGAGAAAGAGAAGAGAGGAGAGAGAGAAAGAAAAGAGAAGAGAGGAGAGAGAGAAAGAAAAGAGAAGAGAGGAGAGAGAGAAAGAAAAGAGAAGAGAGGAGAGAGAGAAAGAAAAGAGAAGAGAGGAGAGAGAGAAAGAAAAGAAGAGAGGGAGAGAAAGAAAAGAGAAGAGAGGGGAGAGAGAAAGAAAAGAGAAGAGAGGGGAGAGAGAAAGGAGGGGAGAGAGAAAAAGAGAGGAGGGGAGAGAGAAAAGAGAGAGGGGGGGAGAGAAAAAGAGAGGAGGGGGAGAGAGGAGGATAGAGAGGAGGGAAGAAGCATAGGGGAGGAGAGAGGAGAGAGGAGGGAGAGAAGAGGGATAGGGAGGAGGGAGAGAAGAGGGATAGGGAGGAGGGAGAGAAGAGGGATAGGGAGGAGGGCGAGGAGAGGGCAGGAAAGATGAGGAATAGGGAGGAGGGAGAGGAGAGAGAGGATGGAGTTAATTCAAGTTTAGTGTTGTGATGCGACCGAGTTCAGAAAGCAGACGATTTTGAACAGATTCAACTCTGCACTTTCAACCCTCTGCCGACCCAACCTCGACACTTGGCGCTCCCTCGTTCGATAAGATGGATCAGAAATCAAGAATGAAAAATCGTTCGTGAAAGAGGAGAGGGCCGATTCTTAAGACCAAAAAGAAAAGAAAGGAAGCACGATTTACAGCAATGAACATACTGATTCATTCATTCACTGGTGGGAAGGCCGAGTCAGATTCAGGAGAAAGAAAAAAAAAAAAAACAGGGAATAGAGGAGGGACCCTACGCGCAAGACATGACGAGACCCCAATTAAGAAGTGAAACCAGTTCTCATATTTCTTATAAAAGTCCCTTCTCTTGTAGATTCTAGAAAAAAATTTCCAGTTCAATCTGCTTCTTCCTTCTCCTTTTATGTGCCACATACCTTAAAGACACATGCGTTCATGTCTCTCCACAACTTCCTATACTTTTTTATACTAAAGTGAAGCCAATAAAAAAGCTCAATTACAGGCGCATATTATATTATGGGAACGTGGCCCAATAGTTTGAACTTTTTGACCATGAGATCCGGGTTCGAATCTCAGTATGGTCGATTTGATGATATCGGTCTGGGGGAGACGAGCCTTTGGAAAGTGCCTGAAAACAATCAAAGGTATACTGAAGCCTTGGGAGTGAAATTGGGGAGACGGAACTCTTTGGAGGGTTATTGATGGTTTGTCAGAAAGGTGACATCTTGACTGTCTATATTTCTGAGATGAGATTATGTACACTATTTACATTATTCGGACTATTGTCCTCATGGCGACAAAGATGAGGACAGACAAATATGGCGACAAAGATGAGGACAGACAAATATGGCGACAAAGATGAGGACAAACAAATATGGCGACAAAGATGTGGACAATAGTGCGAATTATGTAAATAGTGACATCAGTCTGGCGGAGGTGATCTTAGCGTGTCTGTGAACCATACCATTGATTGACCTTAGCCTAATGAGCAAAACTGGGTATACCTTTTTTTGGGGGGGGGTTGAGGGTGAAAACCAGTTCTCATTTTTATGAAAGCTCCTTCTCTTGTAGATTCTAGAAAAAAATCCAGTTCAATCTTCTTCTTCCTCCTCCTTTTATGTGCGAAGTCCTCTAAAGACACAGGCGTTCAAGTCTCTCCACAACTTCCTATACTTTTATTACTAAAGTTCACCCAATAAAAAGCCCTATTCTCACAGGTGCATATTATGTTATGGCCGAGTGGTTAGAACGTTCGCTTTCTAACCACTAGACTCAGGTTCGAATCTCGCCATGATTGATTTAACTTCTTGATGTTATCGATCTAGGGGAGGTAATCCTAGTGTGCGGCACCTTTAGAAAAGGCCCCAAGAACTATACCGCGGTTTTGTGACGGGAAATTGGGTAGACGAACTCTTTGGGGAGTTGTCGATGATTGTGCTAGCACAAAGTGACAAGTCATTGTGACCGAGCGTGCTGGTCTAGTCCAGAGTGTTGATAATGCTAAATAACGTTCTCTCTCCCAGTCATCAGTAGAATTTTTTTTTTTTTTGACTATGTAGGACGTGACAAGACTTTCGGAACACCCTGTATATTAATTTTTTTTCGTAGGGCAACAATTTACTACTTAATAACAATAGAAAACCGATCCCCCATATCCTGTCCGGGAGAACTGGATATTAATATATGTATAAATTGTATATTAACAATGTTTTCGTAGGGGATCAATTTACTACTTAATTACAATAGAAAACGAATCCCCCATTTCTTGTCCAGAATTGTACGGGGAGGTCCGAATGTATTGTCACCCCTTACAAAAAAAATGTAGGGAGAACAATAGAACATTGTATATTAACCATTTTTTTTTAGAGGATCAATTTACTACTTGATAAAGATAGAAAACCGATCCCCCATTTCCTGCCCAGGATAGTTGTACAGGGTGATCGGAATGTCTTGTCACCCCCTACCAAAATAGTAATGAGAACAATAGACGGACAAGTAATACAATAATACAAAGCACATGTACTGGTTTCAGTTTATTCACTTTTATTGACGCTGTCACACATCGAAAAGGTCTGTATGAACACCAATTTCGTGTCAGCCATCCGAAATAGAATTTTTTTTATTATGTAAGGGGCGACAAGACCACCCTGTATATTAATCATTTTTTTCGTGGGGGATCAATTTACTACTTAATAACAACAGAAAACCGATCCCCCATTTCATGTCCAAGAAATTGTATATTAATCATTTTTTCTTGGGGGATCAATTTACTACTTAATAACAACAGAAAACCGATCCCCCATTTCATGTCCAAGAAATTGTATATTAATCATTTTTTCATAGGAATCAATTTACTACTTAATAACAATGGAAAACAGATCCCCCATTTCATGCCCTGTAGGATTGGATATTAATATTTGTGTAAAGTGTATATCAATTATTTTTTTTTTCGCAGGGAATCAATTTGTTACTTAATAATAATAGAAAACCGATTCCCCATTTCCTGTCCATGAGAGTTCTAAAGGGAAAGTCTTGTTCCCTCCTACCATAAAGTAATGAGAACAATAGACGGACAAGTAATAGAGTAATAACAAAGCACTTGTACTGGTTTCAGTTTATTCACTTTCATTGACCCTGTCACACATCAAGAAGGTCTGTATAAACGTCATCATTTTCATGACACAAAATAATGCGGCGACATGTCCTGTGTTATATTTTACGAAGCTGTTCTTTGTTGATTACTGCAAAGGCTCTTTCCGAACGTCGTCCTTCAACTGATGGGTATTGTGGTATCATTCATGTGAAACTCTCTCCTTGATGATAATATCCCCAGAGCGTTGATAGAGAAAATTATATTACGTAAGAGTGACAAGACTTTCGGATCACCCTGTATATTAATCATTTTTTCATAGGGGAACAATTTACTACTTAATAACAATAGAGAAACTAATCCCCCATTTCATGTCCAGGAGAATTGTATATTAATATATATATAAATTGTATACTAATTACTTTTTCATAGGGGATCAATTTACTACTTAATAACAATGGAAAACAGATCCCCCATTTCATGTCCAATAGAATTGGATATTAATAATTGTGTAAATTGTATATTAATCATTTTTTTCCCGTAGGGGATCAATTTATTACTTAATAATAATAGAAAATCAATCCCCCATTTCCTTTCCATGAGATTTCTAAAGGGGGGGGTCGGCAAGTCTTGTCGGCACCCCTACCTTGATGATAATATCCCAGTGCGTTGATGTAGAAAATTATATTACGTAAGAGTGACAAGACTTTCGGATCACCCTGTATATTAATCATTTTTTTCGTAGGGAAACAATTTACTACATAATAACGATAGAAAAACGATCCCCCATATCTTGTCCAGGAGAGTTTGATATTATTACATGTATAAATTGTATATTAATCATGTTTTCGTGGGGGATCAATTTGCTACTTGATAACAATAGAAATCCGATCCCCTACTTCCTGACTGGAGATTTGTACATGGTGATTGTCACCC
Organism: Acanthosepion pharaonis; assembly: GCA_903632075.3. Classification (NCBI taxonomy): domain Eukaryota; kingdom Metazoa; phylum Mollusca; class Cephalopoda; order Sepiida; family Sepiidae; genus Acanthosepion; species Acanthosepion pharaonis. Next base: position 668,037 of record CAHIKZ030005589.1, on the reverse strand, counting down.
ACTACCAAAATGTAATGAGAACAACAAACAGACAAGTAATACAGTAATCAAAAAGCACATGAATATTCTCTTTCATTGACACTGTCACACATCTAGGTCTGTATGAACACTATCATTTTCGTGTCAGCCATCGGAAATAGAAAATTATATTATCTTTGGGTGTCTAGACTTTCGGACCACCCTGTAAATCCCCTGGCAGATCCTAGATATGAAGGTCTGAACAAGTGGAACGAAAGAATTTAGTCTGTGTGAACATCTGCCATGGGAATCATCTGTTGGGAAAAGGACTGTAAGGTGGGAAAAATAAAATTTAATCATCCACAACGGTAATCAAGACTCTCAACAATTTCCACTTGCTCCTTGTTTTTTCAGACTCATCTTTACAAAGAACAAGGCCCAAGAGCCCCTCAAGATAGTGAGGTATTGAATGAGATTGTTGTAAACGTGTAAATTTGGTTTGATTTGGTTTACGGCATATCAACCTCAATGGGTTATTTAATGCCAACAAAATTTTCATTGTTGGTAACATTTTTTTCAAAAAATCTATTTCTGATAATTTTTTTCCTTCATTAGTAATTTTTTTCAAAAAAAAATCTATAGCTGGAATTTTTTGTTTTTCAAAAATCTATAGCTGGTAATTTTTCTTTTTCAAAAATGTATTGCAGGTAATAATTTTTTTATGGAGTATTTCTGGTATTAAAACCTATTTTTACACTTTCATAGTGTTCTGACCAAAGTTTGAGGGTTAACTATTTGCCTATATTTGGGACCTTAACAGGTGCTACCACCCTGTGTCAGGGTCGACCTGGAAAGAACAGCAATTAAGAGGTGGTTCCACGCTCCTCAAAACCCCCTGATCAGAGGCCTTGTTGTTGGATGTAGTTTACCGTCTTACCCAGGACGTGTAACCAACACAAGCCAAAGAGAGTGAGTTCAATACCTGGTTAAGGCAATAGAGAACTTGGTGAGAGGAATTAACAGGAGACAACTGATAACTGACATCCATTAAACATGGCACGTGGAACTAGAACAGTCTATCCCAGTGAGCAAAATAAAGGGTTCAGTTCGACATTCCAACCACCTGAAGAAGGCCGGAGCGTACAACGGCCGAAACTTTGTAATAAATATGGCGACAAAGACGAGGACAATAGTCCAAATAATGTAAGTAGTTTACATAATACTTCATCTCAGAAATATAGACAGATACTGATTTAATATAGGCTTAACATAATATTTGCTACAATGTCTAAGACAATAAAAAACTTGATATTAAACAAAAGCTAAAACTTACTTAAACTTAAAATTTACTCTATCACCTGTAATAATTACCACAAAGAGTACATAGGAGAAACTTCAAGAAAGCTAAATAAAAAGATATATGAAGATATGAAGGGATCTTTTAAAAAACAGCACAATCAATACATTAGTCGTTCACTGTAATGATACTGACCATAATTTTGATTTAAAAAAAATAATACTTTCATTAAAACAGAAATCAATTTACTAAGGTGATAAACTATAGAATGTGCTTTGATTTTTAGATCCTTGACAGTCAGTTTGAGTTCTGACACTTACAACATTTCACCTTTCAAGACAATTCTTCTATTATCACAAGCGGGATGATATTTAATAAGAAAACAGCTAAAAACAAAAGCATAAGGAAACTGGATGAAGTCAAAATGGTGATATGCAGACACGTCTTAAAAAATAAATCTCTAAGTTGAAAATTTGAGAATTCCAACATCATTTGCATTTCCTGTCAGTTTATAAATATAAACACCATTTGTGTTTTATATCCTCCTCTCCTTTCTGCATATATATATATATATATATATATATATATATATATATAATTCCACCAACAAAAAGATTCTTTTAGTCTGATGAAGACTTTCTCAAGGAAGAAATGTCTTACACAGAAATTTTTCCACTTTGTCATTCATATGCCTAAAATTTATCTTTCTTTACACGTCCTATCAAAAAATTAAAAAAATAACTATATTTAATTTGGCAATAGCTTTGGTATAGATTAAATATGTTTTGTGTAAGAAATACAAAAAAATCATGTAATTAGAGTAAATTATCAAATAGGGCTTTTATATGCATGATAGAAATTTCATACGAATTATTCTTCGATAGGAATTCATTGAAAATCAATAAGGGATTGTCAGTGGTCAGGAATGAAGGCAAGCATTACTGATAGAATAGGGCTATTATATGTATAATGGAAATGCATTGCTAATGATTTTACTATAGGAATTCATTGAAAATCAAGAAGAAAGGGATTGTCAGTGGTCAGGAATGAAGGGAAGCATTATTGATAGAATAGGGCTATTATATGTATAATGGAAATGCATTTCTAATGATTTTACTATAGGAATGCATTAAAAATCAGGAAGAAAGGGTTTGTCAGTGGTCAGGAATGAAGGCAAGCATTACTGATAAAACAGTAGTATTTTATATAACATTTTAGTCAGCTTTATTATACCTTCCAGAGAAAAGAAGCAATAAATTCTATGTTTTTTAATGCATTAGTGTTTTTTATTTCACTTAGTCACTGCTATTTATTGGTCAAGTCATTTTTTTTTTAATCAAATCCAGATGGACCTTCCCTGGAGGCTGAATATTATGATTAGACTCTCACAGAGAAACAGGGCCCTTCTTAAAATCAGGCAACAAGTAATAAAAATGGACTGCTACACAGCCTCCTGAACTGATAGGCTGCTAGGAAGAAAAAAAAGTATAGAAAAAAAAAATCTGTGCATCTATCAATGGCCCACATTAAATTGGCTTACTTGAGATTGATGGCACCAATTCATCAACAAGTTCTGCCCTGAAGATAACGAAATTAAGAAACAGAACTCAAGAGATAAAACAAAGAATGCTTTTGCTAGTCTCTTCCCGCCCCTGACCATTCTCCAACAATATCAGTTTATTCGGAAAGGAGGTTTCATTTACAGGCTGAAATCTTTCAATGCTATTTGGCAGGCGGACTGGATGGCGTACATTTGATCGGGATAAGGTTGGAGAGAGAGGACGACTGAGATTGCATGCTTAGTCATACTTACATATACAACCTCTTCTGAATATAATTTGCCTTTTTTTTTTTTTATTATTGTTTTTTTTTAATTTTTTTCAGGGGGCTTCAGATCTCATGCCTTTTTTTCTTTCTTTTTTTCTCTCTGTCTCTGTTACTATTTAACATCTCCTCCCTGGGTGTTCACCCACCTACCACTTGCAAAATTAAATCAGGATAAAATTAAATTATCCTTTCATGTCCATCCGAAATGGCTTTTATCTCGCCCTCTCTCTCTCTATCCTTTATTAAATGTATTCAGCACAAAGATATTTTTTTATTGATTCTTTTTTCTTTCCAGCGGACTTTGTACAATAGAAACTGCGGACAGGAACAATCATTTTATTTTTTCATATTACTATAGATTAAGCCCTCCCCATAACAAATATCAATAGAAAAAAAATGATTAAATTTCATAAAAGTTAGCAGGAGGTCCAGTTTTCTCTCAAAATTCATTATAAATTGATCCCCACCTCTTGAAACAAAATATGTACATATCACATGATTTCTTGGTAAACATAATAAATGGTGTTTAAATGAAAATGGAGCGTAATAAGTGTAGCCATCAAAAATAAATTTCAAAGTAATATATAACTCAGTTTAAATGTTATTTTTAGTTGAAACTCATATTAGAAACTACATTAAATAATGTGTAAAGTGACGAAAATCTGTCGGATATATAAAAAAAAATATCCATTCTAAAATAAATGCGTGTGTAAAATAGGACATAGAATGCCAACAAAGTTTTGTTGAAATTTGACAAATTCCAAACTGTTTCATCAAAACTAGATTAGATTAAACATTTCACATTATATCTTCATCATTATATATATATATATATATATATATATATATATATATAACAGTATTACTCTCTTGAAAAACCTTGGATGACTCAACTTGTAGACACCTGAGGGCAAATTGGTACCAGAGGAAAAAATTGGATGTAAAAAAAAAAAGAAAGAACTAAAAACATCAGAACATGGCGAAACAAATCAAGTGTCTTAAGTCCAAAGAAAAAACAAAAAACAAAAAACAAGCGAGTATAAAGACAACGAAAACGTAAAGGGCTCAATGTGATAAGTCTAATATATATATATATATATATATGTGTGTGTGTGTGTGTGCCTCTATATATATATATATATATATATATATATATATATATATATATATGTGTGTGTGTGTGCCTCTATATATATATATGTGTGTATATATATATATATATATATATATATATATATATATATTGTGTGTGTGTGTGTGTGTGTATATATATATATGTGTGTTCGTGTATATATATAAATATGTGTGTGTGTGTGTTTGTCTGTGTGTATATTTCGTGTACACATATATATGAATAATTTTTTTTTTTTTTTTTAAATATTTTCGAAATTTAAAATTCTCAGCATCTCTTGTTCATACCGATGTGTAGTCACATCAAATGGTATGAATAGCATTAGCCAGCAAAGTACATTAGGCGAAGAGAGCGGAAAAAATTATGGAAACTTCATACAGCAACGGCTTCATTTCATTATTATTCTTACAGAATATATGCCGAAGGTCTTTTGAAACAGAAAGTCCCTCTCACCGGACCTGAATTAATAGTTTTGCCAAAAAGCATTCAACCTCCACCTCCTTTTTTTTTTTTTTTTTTTTTTTTTTTTCAAAAATCCCAGAGACTTTTGGCATATAGTGTAGGTAAGGAGAAAAAAAACTGACAGTCAATTCCTGAAACCTCTTGACAAGTGGACTCAACAATTATGAAAAGGTTTGTTTACGAATCTCTGGAGTTGGGGTACTGAATATAACATCAGTCACCCGTGTTCCAAATATCGGCCTTCTTCAGGTGATTGGAATTTTGAACCCGACCCTTTATAGATTGTTCTAGCTCCACATGCCATGCCTCTTCCAGATGCCTCAGTTATTTATTTCCCTTAAACTCAACTCTTCAGGTTTTTTGTTCACCACTGCCGTGGCTTGGTATTGCACTCACACCACTGAGTCTAGTCACTGGATCTAACCAACGTCTTTATCCATTAGAAGCAGCATGGCATGTGGAACTAGAACAATCTCCCCCAGTGGATGAAATAAAGGCTGTGATTTGAAATTCCAATCACATGACGAAGGCTGGAGTGTACAACGGCTGAAACGTTGTGAATATGGCAATGGAGACGAGGATGACAGTCCGAATAATGTAAATAATGCAAGTAATCATAATACCTCATCTCAGAGATATAGACAGATATATAGAGAGACATAGACATAAAGGCTGGAACGTACAACGGCCGAAACGTCGTGAATATGGCAATGAAGATGAGGATAACAGTCCGAATAATGTAAATAATGCAAGTAAGCACAATACCTCATCTCAGAGATATAGACAGAAATATCAGTCAGCTAAGTGACAAATTTTATATTTGTGTTAATCCTATGAAGAAGCTCCTATGGTTACGTTGGACCCAACGTACGGTGTTTCATGGTTACGGTGCCATCTCTTATAATATAATACATTGTCATGCGGCACTATGTTAGGAAGGCAGTGTTGTTTCTTTACTGGCTGTACGCCATATTGAATTGTGCTATATTTGCTATCACTCGATTGTGTGGGTTTTTGGAGTGAACTGTTTGCCCTTCATTATGGCTTCCAACCATAAGGCAGAATCATGGGTGCTCATGTAGGTGAGTTCCGAACCTATATAAAAAATCAGGTTATGTCACGCCATAGCAACACATCTCTGATGTAAGTCAAGGACCCCCCTATATATATATATATATATATATATATATATATATATATATATATATTCCGGTCTGTTTATATGAATTCTATCAGAATCCATCTTGTATATTTATAAATCTACCATTTGTTTGTGAATTGAATACTGCTGCCATATTTGGTCTGGTGTTCCAGATATACATCTTGAGGTTGTTTACAAAATCCAAAGAAGGATCTGCATTGCAATTGATCCTAGCATCTTGACTTCAGTCCCTTTTTCACCAATGTGACATGGCTTCCCTCTGTCTTTTCTACAAATATTTTTACAGCAACTACCCTAATTACCTTTTTCCCCCTTGGTCTCCCGACGACATGAATTTAATTGTGCTACTAGATTGGCAGCTAGGTCCCACCGTTTTACTGCTGAACAAACTAGATGCATCAACCACTCCTATTCTAACAGCTTTTCTCGCACCTCCCACCTGTGGAACCCCCTTCGGATATCTTGTTTCCCCGATAACTATAATTTCAAGAAATACTCTTCAGGAGGTAAATTACAAAAACAAATGTAGATTTTTTTCACAGTTACAATAGGTTTGTCTTTCTTTCAATATTTCTGAGATGAGGCATTGTAAGTATTTGCACTATTTACATTGTTCGGACTGTTGTCCTCATCTTTGTTGTCATATCAATGACGCTTTGGCTGTTGTATACTCCGGCATTCTTCAGGTGATTGGAATTTTGAACTGAGCCTTTTATTTCGTCCATCAAGGTAGATTGTTCTAGTTCCACGTGTCATGCCTCCTCCAGAGGTCTCATCTCGCTTTAGCTGAACTCAAGTCACTGGATTCAACCAACATTTTTATCCACTAGGCCATGTGTCCTTGAGTATAAAAGCTTTGGTTGGATCCAGTGACGTGACCCAAAGACTTGTGGGTTCAATACCTGGCTACAGTAGTGGTGAACAAAAACTTGCAGAGTTAAGTTAAAGAGAGAAAACAGAGCCATTTGGAAGAGACATACCATGTGGAACTAGAATTATTTATCCCCGGTGGACAAAATATAGGGTTCAGTTCGAAATTCAAATCACTTGAAAAAGGCCGGAGCATACAACGTTTGAAACGTCGTTAATATGGCAACAAAGATGAGGACAATAGTGGTGTAAATAAGTTTGTATTTTTTTTATTTTGCCCTGAAGATGATCTTGATAAAAAGGTTGAAAGTAATCAGGTTAAAAAAAAAATGATGGCACCTTCCTTAATGAATTTAATCGATTAAACAATTGAAAGTATAAGGATAAAAATAAGTAAACACGATGTGTGTGTACATATGTGTGAGTATGTGAGTATGTATTTGAGTGCATGTAGGTTTGTATGTATATGTGTGAGTGTGTGAGAATGTGAGTATGTATTTGAGTGCGTGTAAGTTTGTATGTATATGTGTGAGTATTTGTGTATGTATTTGAGTGCATGTAGGTTTGTATGTATATGTGTGAGTGTGTGAGTGTGTGGGTATGTATTTGAGTGCATGTAGGTTTGTATGTATATGTGTGAGTGTGTGAGTATGTGAGTATGTATTTGAGTGCGTGTAGGTTTGTATGTATATGTGTGAGTGTGTGAGTATGTATTTGAGTGCATGTAGGTTTGTATGTATATGTGTGAGTGTGTGAGTATGTATTTGAGTGCGTGTAGGTTTGTATGTATATGTGTGAGTGTGTGAGTATTTGTGTATGTATTTGAGTGCATGTAGCTTTGTATGTATATGTGTGTATGTATTTGAGTGCGTGTAGGTTTGTATGTATATGTGTGAGTGTGTGAGTATTTGTGTATGTATTTGAGTGCATGTAGCTTTGTATGTATATGTGTGTATGTATTTGAGTGCGTGTAGGTTTGTATGTATATGTGTGAGTGTGTGAGTATTTGTGTATGTATTTGAGTGCGTGTAGGTTTGTATGTATATGTATGAGTATGTGTGTATGTATTTGAGTGCGTGTAGGTTTGTGTGAGTATGTGTATATATATTTGTGTGCGTGTCGGCGTGATCGTATAATGGATAATGACCTGGAATGTGAAATGAAAAGCTGAGCTTGAATTCCAGTCAGGTTCGTTATATTCAGTTAGAATCTGAGCCCTATAGCCTTGGTTGGCAACCAGACTAAGAGAAGAAAAACTCTGAATTCAAACCAGCCTAGAGGAGTTGTCAAAAGGTGGATGTGCTTCTTATAGAAACTAATGGCCAACATTCAGCTAGGAAATGGAAAACTCCTGCTAAAAAAAAATCCTTAAATCGTAGCATTATTTAACATGTGATACACGGTACACCAGTAAGGGCAGGGTGCTATGATAGAGTGTGCATGCATTGCAGGGCACGGGAAATCGACAGTTTTAAAAAAAATCCCTTGTGCAAAATGTCCTCAATCCCATAAATTCAGAGAGAAAATAATCACACACCTCTCCAGAAGAGGACTTGGACTCATTCAAATGGAGACTGATGTTGAAAATCATCAGGAGGGAGGACAAGGAAGCTTTCTCTTGTCAAACTCTCTGCCTCAGAGTGAAGAGGAACCTAGATGAGGCTATACTGAAGGGAGGTAGACAAACCATACCCCGTGTATATGGGTTTACAGGCAATTTTTGTTCGAGCCTACAGGGTCGGAAAAATACGCGTTAAAAATTGGCCTTGTGCCTTGTAGGGAGGTTGGTAAATGGAAAGAGGTAAACAATTACAGAGTTTGAGATCTAGATTATCTGCTTAATACGTATTTCAGCAAGACTACGTCTATTCCAAGCGACGTACTATTACTTGATTGGGTTATCTTCATCCATTCCGATGAAGATTACGTTTTGCAGCTTTTTCGTAAGTATCTGTCTATATTTCTGAGATGAGGTATTATGTACACTATTTATATTATTCGGACTATTGTCCTCACCTTTGTCGCTATATTTATTACAACGTTTCGGCCCTTCAGTATCTGTCTATATTTCTGAAATGAGGTATTATGTACACTATTTACATTATTCGGACTATTGTCCTCATCTTTATTCCAAAGTTTCGGCCGTTGTACGCTACGGGCTTCTTCAGGTGTTTGGAATATCGAACTGAACCCATTATTTCGCTCACTGTGGTAGACTGTTCTAGTTCCACATGCCATGTTTAATGGATGTCAGTTATCAGTTATCTCCTGTTAATTCCCCTCTGAAAGTTCTCCACTGTCTTAACCGGGTGTTGAACTCACACCCTTTGAGTCCTCTCACTGGATCTAACTAACGTCTTTAACCACTGTGCCATTTGGTTTCGTAAGAGTTGCAAAAACCGGACATTCCAATTTTATAATTTATGTCTTTTGTCTGTCCTCGTTACATTTTTTTTTCGCTATTTGTCAAGAATTCTTCATTTAGTCTCTTCTTACTGAATTTTTCTTCAATACAAAAAGAAGGAGAAACGAATGCCTTTGACAGCAAATTGTTTTTCTCCAAAGACCAAAATCCAGAGAACAGCCATTAACATTGTTCTGTTTGCATCTAAGCGAAACATTCATCATGCCAGGAAGACAATGACAATGAAACGTCCTGAAAACCAGAAATTAAGGAAAATCACAAATAAAGGATAAACATTTACAACCTTGGAACCGTTTCCGATATTCCAAGACAAAACCATCTTCTGAAATGGCAGCACCAAGATAATGCCTCATATTTTCAATGTATGCCTTCACTGATGGTATCTTTTGTGCGAAGGAGACCCTCAGGAAATTCCTGAAAATGGGAGGAAGCTCTAAAAACAGCTAATTTTACAAACAGGATGACTTGAGTGTCTGTTTTCCAGCTTAGAAGCAGATAATATCTGTTGTGTGCCCACTTGAAAGGAGGTGGATTTTGAGAACCAAGGTCAATTTTATAGCACTCAAGGTCATTGTGAAACCAAAAAAATTCTGCAGTATTTGTGGAGCAGGAAATCTATTCCTAATTGCTTTATCAGAGTGACCAATGATCCGAAACCAACGGGCAGGCCTGAAGGGTTCTCTGATGGAATCAATGGTCCCTGACCAAGTCGGATGTTCAAGTTAGAAGACATCAGCTACGGTTTGACCTGACAATTTTCTCGCTCTCTCTTTCCCCTTTATTAAATATACCCAGCATAAAAACATCATTTTTTTATTATTGAATCTTTCTTTTTGTTATGGAGTGGTTTCACAGTGGAGGCTTGTATTTGTACTAAGTCGGTCCTAAAATAGGTTCAACGTACAAAACGTTAGGAACTTCATATGATAAGTATAACACAGAGAAATCTAGTTGTGGTCGCTGATACTTTAGTATCCGACTAAAAGTCGCCCGGCATCGACTGACTGAACAACTCCCTCGTTACTCTTACTACTCCTACTTATTATAGGTGGGAGAGTCTATTAACTATAGAATAGGTGTGTTCTACTATAACACTTTTTCATCAGAGTTCGTACAATAGAAACTATGGACAGAAACAATAATTTTATTTTTTCATATCACTAGAGATTAAGCACTCCCGATAACAAATATCGATAGAGAGAAAAAAAATTGTAAAATTTTATAAAAGTTAGTTTTCTATCCAATTTAAATGTAAATTGATCTCCCTATGGAAGCCAAAACAAAACATACTCATATCATGTGATTTCTTGGTAAACAAAAATGGAGTATCTACTCAAATATGTGCATCAATCAAAAACAATTTTTAAAGTAATATATTTATTAGATTGTGCAGCTTCTATGTTATATCATAAAGAAACAATTTATACAAAAAATTAAATAGTAATGTTAATGTGATTAATGGCGAAATTACTTCACTAACAGAACTTAATGAGACATTAACTTACTTTCAGTTTGAGTCATTTTCAGATGAAATACAAGCACTTTTGACAATTTTAAGTTGTCATCTTCAGGACACAATTTTCACTTTATATATATATATATATATATATATATATATATATATATATATATATATATATAGAGAGAGAGAGAGAGAGAGAGAGAGAGTGGTACTTGCTTGAAAAACCTTGGGTATTTCAGCTGGAAGTAGAACAAATATAACACACTTCATAATCCATAGCCGAAATAAATAGTTTAAGAAAAATGAGGAATAAAAAAAGAACTAAGAACATGAAACTGAGGTGAAAACAATCGTCCACAGCTCAAGCTCAAAGTCAAAGAAAAAAAACCCCAATTTAATTTAGGTATATATATATATATATATATATATATATATATATATATATTAGTTGAATTTGACGTATGAGGGCCAAGCAGATCAGTTTCCAGGAAAGCGACAGCGACACACGAGATTTGATTATAGTGGTGAAGGTTTCGGACCATCCACACTTTTTGAAGGGCCGAATACAGAGACCTGGTGCACTACGTGCCACAAGGTCCCCGAATGACCCTCCGCAGGTTTTAAATTCAGAGTTGTCCTTCTCCTAGACCAGTTGCCATCCAAGGCTATAGAACCCAGTCTGTCCTGCTATTTTACCCATAGCTGGAGAGAGAAGAGGATTCATACCATTCCCAAGGGTATTAGCACATAAGTGAATGTTAACGGTTTTTTGTAGGCATCATCAGATTTTTGGTTTGAACTATTAGCTAAAAACTAGCATACAATATAATTACTTATTTAATCCATAGCCCACTCATCAGATTCATGGTTTGAATAATTAACTAAAAATATGCATACAATATAACACACTTCATAATCCATAGCCGAAATAAATAGTTTAAATACCCTAAAAAAAGATAACCCTTTATGAAGTCGTCAAAAAACAAACGTTACGACAGTTTTTTTTTGTTTTTTTTTTATATGCACAAATCCCTTTCATAAAAAAATATAATAAAAAAATAAATAAATCTCCATAGACATGCAAACGAGACGAGGGTTAATACATCTTCCGTTCCAAATTTAGACACCCCTACCTTTCCCTGACTTGACATCTATGAAAGTAACTCTATACTGATACTTATTATTAACACCCAACACCCGCCTACCCAACTTAAACAATTCACCCTAGCTGTTACCATGGAAATTTTGATTTCAATTTTTAAAAACACGTAAATTTCAGAAACACGTTATTCAAAAAAAAATTTCGCTTGAAGATGGAACAGAGCTTATTTTAAACTCAATTTAATTTAAATAATTATATTGAAGTTTTCGGCTCTTGTTTTGAAACATGGGACTTCTTATGTCGCGATTTGGAATCATATTTTTAAATAAATAATTATATATATATATATATATATATATATATATATATATAAAACTCACTTTAAATGTTATTTTTAATATATTTGAATATCCACGATTATGTTTAAAGTGATAGAAATCTATCAAATAAATAAAAAAATCCATTCTGAACAATGAGCAAGGAATTTATTCCTAATTGCTTTATCAGAGTGACCAATGATCCGATGTCAGCGGGTTGGTTTCTCCGTGATCAAGTCAGATCTTCAAGTTAAGAGATCATCTGTGGTTTGACTTGACAGTTTTCATTTGGTAGAAAACTAGTCTTGTAGATTACTGTATGTTGTTTCGCACTAAGTGGCCAAAACTTAGTTGATTGTAATATGGAATTTTTAATTATTCCTTGGATGGGTCTCATTTTTTTGTAGAAATGCCTAAAAGGGACTCATGATGAAGAGATATAGAATTTAAAACAGAGGAAGGGGAAAGAAAGTATGGGAAGAATGTTACTAATGTCTCTTCTCCTATCATCTGTTTTTCTTATCCTTGTCAAGTGTTGAGCTGGCCTGTAAGATTTTCACATGAAAAATATTCACACAAAAAAAAAAAAAAAAAAATGTGGAAAATAATTATTTATAAATAAACTGGAAATTAAAAAAAAAAATTGACAGGTGTTTACCTTGGGGGTAAATGGTGACCCCTCACCCACTAAAATTTTTCTCTACAAGAAAAGTAATTAAGAGAGACTCTCGGATCACCAGACAAAAAAAAAAAAAAATAAAAATAAAAAAAAAACACATTGCCCAAAAAACATTATTGTGCTTAACCCAGGACAAAGCACGCATCTTTGTACATCACTTAAACAATTTGACAGACATTCTTTGTGCATATTTGGGTGTTATTAAGAGAATAGAATAATACGAAGATGTGCCCAGAGAAAAAATTTGTCATCACGAAAAGTGGGTTTCATAGCATTTTTCCTCATTAATAAAATATTTCTAATCAACTAACTAGAATTGATTTTCTTTGTTTCAAAACTTAAGCCAATAGTAGTCTTAGTAAATAACTAATGCCTTTTCTAATATCATTTTTTGGTATTAGTTAAAAAAAAAAAAAAAATAAGAAACTGCTGCAAACTACAACAAAACATAGTAAATGTTTATGGAAAGGCTTCACACAATGTAAGCAAAGTAATGAGATGGTCCAGCAGATTGAAAAGAAATACTAGATAAAGTAATTCTAGTGACAGGCTCTACAGAGGCAGGTCAGCTGCTTGCTATGAATGAGGATGGGGTTAAATAGGCTGAGGTTTACATTACAGCTGACAGAAGAAACACTATTGCAAAATACTATGAAACCATTCAGGTGAGCCGTGCTAGTACCTGCAGTTTAGTGAAGAGTTTTGGTTACCCAAAAGAGGGTCGCCAAAAAGGTCTTTGCTAAATACGAATGGCACCTTCCAAAGTAGGCAGAAGAAGATTCTAGAAGGCAGTGAATACAATAATTGAGAAGGAAGGTTGATTGGTTAGATTTTCTTTAACTTTGTGTCAACCCTGACGGCTCATTTTATGCCGATCAGGTGAATACTTTTATATACACGTATGAATATATGCTTTTCTTTTTTTTTCTTTTCCCAATAGTCAGAGGAGCTCAGTTCAGTAGTTACAATTCATTTCAAATAAGAGATCAAGTCAAAAATTATCTGCTCTTTCGCCATAACATGTTTAGGTGTTTACACTATTTACATTGTTTGGACTATTCTCCTCATCTTTATTGCCATATTCACGATGTTTTGACTGGTGTACGGTCTAGTCTTCTTCAGAATATGTCTATATTTCTGAGATGAGGTATTGTAATTATTTACACTACTTACATTGTTCGAACTATTCTCCTCATCTTTATTGCCATATTTATGACATTTCGATTATTGTACGGTCCAGACTTCTTCAGGATCTGTTTATATTTCTGAGAGGAGGTATTGTAATGATTTACACTGTTTGGACGATTGTCTTCATCTTTATTGCCATATTTACTATGTTTCGGCTGTTGTATGCTGCGGGCTTCTTCAGGATCTGTCTATATTTCTGAAATGAAGTATTATAACTATCTACCCCATTTAAATAGTTCGGATTTTGTCCTCATCTTTATTGCATATTCACAATGTTTCAGCTGTTGTATACCCTGGCCTTCTTCAGGTGATATACTTTGGTATTACAAATCAAGTGCATAGAAATATTGGTTGATTGAGCCAAAACTGACCAAAATTGACCCAAAGAGTTGAGAGTTCAATACCTGGCCACAGCAGAAAGAACAAAAGGCATGTTGACTTGCCAAGGAGAAATAACTAACTAAAACTGAGATATGGCATGTAGAATTAGAATTAGAGTTCTATATATTTGAAATTGCAGTAGCTTGTTGCTCAATTTCAGTCAAGATTATTTTGTTGCCATAGAAGGATATGATGACACAACCAATAAATTCAAATTAAACTTGACTTATACAAAAGATCTGGAAGAAAATTTTTATCATTATGAGTAAGATAATAAAAAGTCGTCTTTTTTTTTTTTTTTTTTTAAAGAAAGAGAGTTTATAAATTTCACTCAATGAATACTAAATTTTTCTTGTATAGTAAGAATGAGTAATAGAAAGCTCTTTGTTTTGGAGGCGGTTACTCAGAGTTTGAGAAATGTTGCTGTGTATTACTAATGTTTGGTGGCATAGTGAAATATTTCAACAGCCAAACAGTGAAAACCATGATTGTCTAGGAGTAACGGACAAGAGATTTCAAAGATGTTAGGCGCCACAAATATGTCCTTGTTTCAAGTAATATTGGTAGGCATATGATAGTTATTATGAGAAAATCATTTGCGCTTAATAAATCCAAACAATACTAACAGGAAAATGACATATAGGGACACAATATACGGAAAGGGGTATTTACAGACAGACAAATCAATTGAGATCGCCAATAGAAAGGAATCAATAAGATTAAATCAATATCAATTAAAGTATAATGAGAGAGAGCTGATTGGATGTCGATATACAGAAAGTGGTATTTACAGACAGACAAATCAATTGAGATCACCAATAGAAAGGAATCAATAAGATTAAATCAATAACAATAAAAGTATAATAAAAAAAGAGCTGATTGGATCTCCGTATACAGAAAGTGGTATTTACAGACAGACAAATCAATTGAGATTACCAATAGAAAGGAATCAATAAGATTAAATCAATAACAATAAAAGTATAATAAAAAAAAGAGCTGATTGGATCTCCGTATACAGAAAGTGGTATTTACAGACAGACAAATCAATTGAGATCGTCAATAGAAAGGAATCAATAAGATTAAATCAATAACAATAAAAGTATAATAAAAAAGAGCTGATTGGATGTCGATATACAGAAAGTGGTATTTACAGACAGACAAATCAATTGAGATCGTCAATAGAAAGGAATCAATACGATTAAATCAATATCAATAAAAGTATCATAAGAGAGAGCTGATCGGTTCTCAGTATACAGAAAGTGGTATTTACAGACAGACAAATCAACTGCGGTGTTTAACAAAAATAGATCTCCTATACTTAAGTAATGTATTTCATGTTGACGATGTTAACGTTCAATGCTGACCCGTTTCTCTCTTCTTATTTTAAAAAGAAATTTCGGTAAAATTCATGGTCAGTGCTGCAGACAACGGACTCTAAATAGAATAATAATAATAATAAAAAGACGGAGAAAAAATTTGTCTACCCCAATTACCTACATGATATGAAAGATCTTGGGCTAATATAGACAAAAATAACCTAAAGACATAATGGACTAAGAATAGCTTGAACGGAAAAAGAACGAAGCAGACACATGTCAAGGGAAATGTTCACAGGGACGTATCTCGTCGACGCGTGCAGGTATATATATATATATATATAGCTAATTATTAGTGGTAAATATACCCATACATATGCAAAATATATAAATATATATACATAGGTGCATACACATACATGTATATTTTTTGAATAAAAAATTCCAAGAGGATATAATCCAGGTAGAACTCAATGTCAGGACAGAGTAAGGATATAATAAAAAGCTTAAACACTAATATTCCATGGAATATTAGTGTTTAAAACTTTTTATTATATATATATATATATATATATATATATATATATATATATATATTACTTTTGCTTTGTGATTTTTTTTAATAAGAACAAGTTATCTCCCTTTATTCAATTCAGACTGAAAATTACCAAAAATCAGGGAGTTATTCACATTGTGTGGATGATATTCCAGGTACTTAATTTTTTTTTTTTTTTTTTACAATTTAAAAAAAAAAATCTGGTTTTGGCTTGTTTTTTGTGGGTGATCGTGAATGCAGACTCCACATTTAGAAATAGCGCACCAGAGTTGCCCACGTTTGGGTCGATCGCAAGTGTCAACCCAACCAAGATGCAAAGGGAACGCCTCACTCTGAGAGAATTTGGTGTGAATTTTAGTAAATATATTTTATTTTTTATTTTGGCGTGAAATAACAAAAAAGATCCGATCGTGTTAATAAAATTTTGTCAAAAGAAATATACATATATTTGTGTGTGTGTATATATATATATATATATATTAAAATGTGTATTTACGCAGCAATCCTTCTTTCATGCACATTTCATTGAATACGACAGACAAGGTGCTTTGATTTAGTTTTTAATACAATTTCTCATGCGATCTAATAATTTTTTTCTTTTCAAAAGATAAATTATATAAAAACTGTCCGAATATTCTTTTTATCCGAGCGCTTTTGGCTATACATTTAGCCATTTTCAAGGATTAAATATTTTAACTGTTAAATAAGAAATAGTTTGTTGCATGTATGTTTTATAAAATGTTTTCATTTTTCGAAACACGGTCAAGATATCATGTCTATGTTCAAAGTTAATATTAAGTGTTGGATTTTTTTTTGTTTTCATTAATAAGGCTTCCATTATTTTTACACTTTTTTTTCATGTAGATGATGCCATTATATTAGTGTTGTCAACAAGTATGTTACGAATAGTGTCCAGTAGGTCTCCATGAATATTTAAATGAGATCTAATTGAGCTATATTAACTATGAACACGGACACAATATCTTGACCGTGTTTTGAAAAATGAAAACATTATATAAACATATACATGCAACAAATTTTTTCTTTAACAGTTATAATATTTAATCCTTGAAAATGGTTAAATGTATAGCCGAAAGCGCTCGGCTAAAAAGAACATTTGGACAGTTTTTATATAATTTATCAACTGAAAAGAAAAGACAATTATTAGATCGCATTAGAAATTGTATAAAAAAAACTAAATAAAAGCGCCTCGTCTGTCGTTTTCAATGAAATGTGTATATATATATATATATATATATATATATATATATATATATATATACACACACACACAAATGAGAGAAAGAACAGATGGAGTAAAAAAAAAAAAACACTGTTCGTAGCATTTACTTTTTAAAAGAAAATGCTCAATACAAAGTAGAGCTATATGTTTTTATTATAATCTCTTATAACATATATATATATATATATATATATGTGTGTGTGTGTGTGTGTGTGTGTGGACTAGTTCCCCTCAGTTGTGCCAAAGGGTTTTCCAGCCTTTTCTCTTTCCTTCTAACTTAACACGTCCGCCTATAATTAAAGAATGTCCACGTCGAATCACTTGCCGCTTCAAAAATATAATCACAGTCAAATCCTCCCACGTCTGAAATGGGAAAAGTTTGAGTGTCATTAGAAGATATTTGCCAGCCAAGCTGGTTTAGATGTCAGATGTCTTACAAAGAAACCCCCGATTCCTTTAAGCATGTCTTTTTGATTATGACCACCTGTGAGGCGTGTTTTCCACCCCCCTGACAATCAACCACAGCCTGAATTGAACTTCTCGCTTTCCCCTGCTAACCTACGCCGTTGCGCACGTCCGCCCAACCATTGATTTGTCAGTTACTCAAATCATGACTGAATTGAATCAGTTCTCCATCGCCCGAGGGGCTCCTGTCAAAATGACACCTAGCCACTGGTCACTGAATTCGCCGGTCTATAGATAATAGTGGTAGGCTTGTTGATGGGTTGGATGAATCTACTTTCAAGAAGGTCGCTTACACGAGAAATGTTACTAGATTTACTAGCCTCTCAGAGATTAACAGGTTCAGAGGATTAACGCCTCTACTCTGCCCTCCTTTCTGTTTTTCATGGAAATGATCTAATTCCTAACGACCTGAGTCTATTTTAATCCTGACACGGTTGGTAAAGGTTGCTTGCCGGGAAAAAAAAAAAAAAAAAAAAAAAAACTATGAGAAAAATTTATTTGGTCTATACGTTAGTTTTTATATTTATTTTTTTATTATTTATACTATTTACATTATTTGAATTATTGTCCTCATCATTATTACTATATACACGGACTTTCGACTGTTGTGCGTTGTAAGAATATTATATTATTATCATCATAAATAAAAATAAAATATACAATAATAATGAAAATTATAAACAAAATAAAACAATAACATAAAATCGTTGTATAAAATAAATTAAATAAAAATTAAAAATAATAAAAATACTCCCAGCACGCAACAAAAACTATTCCTGTCGGAACTACGGACATCCCGCCAAAAGACGTTAAATTCAATCTCGTCACCACAAACTTTGGTACGGGCAACACGTGTCCGACTTATCTCTGTGATATGGCTTGTAATACTAGGAAGTGAATTCTCCCTTTTATCACATATATTATAAAACAATTCTAACCTAAAAAGATGCACACAAAAATATAAATTATATGGAATTAACATACAATTTACCATGGTTTTCCTATTATTTGTGTACATTTTAGTTCTTGTCAAGTACGCTTTTATCTCCGTGAACACGCGGCCAATTTCTGCTGCTATGATGTGAATGAACCCCCACAACATTTTGGCGACCGCCGACGTGTATAAGAAAAACAACCTATTCACTCACAACGCTCCAAATTTCTTCATGTGATATTTCTTGAAATTTCGAAACGAACTCTTTATTTAGTCCACCAGGGGGGGGGGGCTAGCGATCGCGAATCCTGTAACCCATCAGGGTCGTAAGGGGTACCACGTGTACTGCAGCAGCAGCAGAAGTGGTGTTTCTTAGACAAACGAGCCTGACGGAGCCCAAACATTTCCAGGCTGATTTTGAAGAGTTACCTTCACCTAGACCAGTTACCACCCAAGGCTATAGAACCCGGTCTAGCCTGCTGTTTATCCATAGCTGAAAAGAAAAGAAGATTCATATCTTTCCCGCGTAAGAGAATGTAATGGATCCGACTGCAATCCATTACTCCAATGTACTTCCTCTCTACACTGGTAGATTTTTCTAAATCCACGTGCCAGGCCTCTGGATATCTTAGTTTTAGTTACTTACTTCTCCCTTGATAACTCAACTTTTCAAGTTTTTTTTTCCTCCCTGCCATGGGGCTAGGGACTAAACGCATAACTCTTTGGGTCGAGTTATTTTTGGGATCAATCAACCATTGTTTTTATCCAAGGACACATGGCCAAGTCGATAAAAGCTTTGGTTGAGGGATTCTAAAAGTTACATGACCCAAAGAGTTGTGAGTTCAATACTTGGCGACAGAGGGAATAAATCCTTAGAGAGTTCAGTTATCAAGGAGAATTTACTAAGACTGGGATATCTAAAACATTAAAAAAATGCATATAAAACAAATTTAAATTTATTTAAATATGAGAGTGTGCAGAAATTAATACTGGATGAAAGTAATGCATAATTTTTAAAATTTTATAAATTTATTATAATTAATATTTTTAAAAAAATAAAACAATTCTTGTAAAAATTCATTATTCATAGAAAAGAAAATTTTCTTAAGACAATCGTGTACTTAAAACAAATTATTTATAAAAGCAATTAAAAGCTTTTCGAAATAAATATCAGTTTTATTGCATTTCTTATTTTACGTTTTGGGGTAGATTTTCGGGAAATGAGTCATAGTTTTAAAAATAAATTAATGATTTAAATTCTTTAAAGAGGCTGCTTTTAATTTCTCGAAATTTCATGAAATTAAGTAAGTGGTGGTATTTTACTAAGTTTTTCTAAAATTTTCAAAAATCTATTCATTTACGTCTAAGTCCTTAAAGTTTCATTGAAACCAACAATTGTTTGATTTTTGCAAGAATTTCCAAATCAATGTGTTTTTCATCTGAAAAAAGGCGCTAAAAACATTAATCGCAAATATTACGTCGACTGCTAACGCAAAAATAAATAAATAAATTTAACCAAAATTTTGAACGTGCTAGAAAGGATTAAAAAAATTTAATAAAATAATGAAGAAACACTTTGGTCTTTCCTCTTAATAATAAACGTTTTTTGACGATAAAACTTTTTTATTAAGTTTGGGGCCTTTTTTCATCATGCTGAACTGTTCTGTTTTTTTGTTTTTTTTTCAGCGTAAAAGTGGTACTAGGAATTGTCTTGTTTCTTAGTAAAACGGAAAAAGTGTTATTTGCCATCATGACAATTACTCTGTAAAACAAACCCAAGTCAGAATAAGATTGTTAGGAGTGAAGGTTCTTTTACATACTAACCAGATTTAACGCCGATAGATTTTCATTTGTTTAGTGTTTCAATCACAAGAACTTTTCATATGTGGCTAGGATTGACACACATTGCTTATATAACTGAACACGTCCAGAACTGACTTTTCAGGGACACCCGCAAATGACCCATATTTAAAATTTCGTATAAAAAAATACATTTTTATTACACTTCCGGTTCTTGTCTGTAATTTATAAGTAATTTTACTTTCTTTTCTCAGACTTAATGAAAATAACGGAAATCTAGCAAGGTAACTAGGGTTGCTAGAAATGTTGCTAGAACCGACATGTTTATTTCTCTGTTGTCTGTATTAAATATTTTCAAATAATATAATTTTTACAGATTTTTTTTTTCATAGGTTGTATTAAATAATTTGCAAATGATTTTACATTTATTTTCCTCATAACCCATTAAAATCATTGCTTTTTGTTTTAACTTACGTCTGTTTTATATAATATATTGTTCTGGAGGTGTAGGTATATATATATATATATATATATATATATATATATATACTACATGAATCATTCATACAAAAAAAACAGATATAGAAGTTAATGATTTAAATTGCGAGAATCCATCTCGCAAACAAATTTAATAAAGTGCATAAACCCCGAACCTGTAGATGAATGTTATGATCCCTGTTTATAAATTCCAATTGCATAAGGTAATTTTTAGATTTTTTACAAGCTTTTATCTGTTCCTTCAGACATCTTCAGGCATGGAAATAGATTTGTTTTTGTTTTTTACTTCTCGGTATAAACAGGACAACGAAAATATAGATGTAATCCGAAAAATGTTTTTAGAAATGTGTTATTGTTAATTGTAACAACTTTTTTTTTTTTTTGGAGCGTGCGGTCACAACGCTGAGGCTGAATTTTTAAATTTTAAGATTGTGCGTTCTTGTACTAAAATGGTAATAGGAGAATTCTTTTTGTACTGGTAGGTTTTTCAGTGGCATGAACAATTTAGTTTATATATATATATATATATATATATATATATATATATAGAGAGAGAGAGAGAGAGAGAGAGAGAACAAGTGATAAACCTATACTCCTGTTCAAAAGAGCAGAGAGGTGTGTGAACTGGGCGATATTTGGATTAAACTTGTCTTACATGGTGAAATGTCAGGTGTAAAACAAAATTTTGCCGCAGAAGAACTAATTATGGTGTAGCCCTGCAGAGAATTGTCTATAACTTTATAATTAAAACACTCGGCAAGATCAATACTTCGCACTAACCAATCATTTGGGGCTGATTGGGGAAAAGAGATATTCAATCAACCGCATTTGGACGTTTCTTAGAAGTGATTCTGAGTTGCTTTGCTTCTCGTCAAATTTGCTGGGCTGCAATTACGCTTCTGCCAATCAGACGACATCAAAGTAATGCCTCTTCAAGTGTGGACAGAAACAGTGCCTCTTGGTGGCAACTGTCATTAACAAACTTATTACATTGCCCAGCTCTTGACATTTACAAGAATATTTTGGTTTTCTGTGGGTTTTTTCTTTCTTTTTGTAGAATTTTCATGACAAATCATTAACGGACTTGTATTTTTTCTCTCTCCCCCAAGAGATTTTCTTTCATGTATTTTTTCCCCATTTCTTCAATGGTTTCAGATATTTTTTCTTTCACTACATCTTATAATGACAGTATACAGAGTAACTAATTAATGAAAACACACGTACACAAACACACAGACAGACACATGTACGCGAATGCAGACCCCATATCAATCTTTACACAGTATATATCGAGAGAGACGATGGAGGGTAAATCAATAAATCTGTAGTCCGACATAAGCTGATACCTGATTTGAAATTTTCACTGTATAATGCTCGATATGAGTCAGTAATATCCATTACAGAACTAAGTGCATTAACAAGAAAATACATTATGCCGTTAAATAGCTGGTGGATAAAATGAATGCAATTTCCATCATTAAACTATGAGATAAAGCACCGAACCCACCACATTATTTATTTTATATATATATATGTGTGTGTGTATAATGATATATATATATGTGTGTGTATAATGATATATATATATATGTGTGTGTGTGTGTGTGTATAATGATATATATATATGTGTGTGTGTGTATAAAGATATATATATACATACACGTGTGTTTAAAGATATATTTATATATGTGTGTGTATAAAGATATATATATATATATGTGTGTGTATAATGATATATATGTGTGTGTGTGTGTGTGTGTGTATAATGATATATATATATGTGTGTGTATAATGATATATATATATGTGTGTGTATAATGATATATATATATGTGTGTGTATAATGATATATATATATGTGTGTGTGTGTATAATGATATATATATATATATATATATATACACACACACACACATACATACATACAAGTGTGTATAATGATATATATATATATATATATATATATATATATATGTGTGTGTGTATGCGTATGTATAATGATATATAACATATTGGTAAAGACTACGGAACTTTTCGTTTAATAATCTTTTCTGAATTTCTTGCTTTTTGGCAAGTTTTTTTTTTTAATATTAGGGTTTAATTTGTTGAAATAAGACATTAGCCCGTTGTGTTTTGCCGAGCACTTTCGTTTATCGTCAACCATCATCATGACAATATGTCTTGGTTTGAAATAGGTTCTTTATTATTTTAAATTTACAGATAATATTTTGGGTATTTAGACAATGTGGCTGGATTAGTTCATTATTAATAAGGAAGGGGTTGGTGTTTATTATTTCGGCGTATTAGTTATTAAATATTTTTAAAATGTTCCTGTCAGTATTAAATGCTATTTTATTTATGTTGGGTTTTTAATTTTTAATTAGGATGGCTTCAAGACTTTGTAATCATTTTTTGCATTTCCTTTTATGGAGGATTTTGGTATTGTTAAGATTTTTTATCGGGGTATTTGACTGTGTTACTAGTGATAAAGTGTGTGTGTGTATATATATATACATATATATATACATATATATATACATATATATATTTATGTATTTAGGCAGCAATCCTTCTTTCATGCAAGCTTCATTAATTATCACAGATAAGGTGCTTTGATTATTTTTTTTATATCATTTCTCATGTGGTTTTATAAGTTTTTTCTTTTTCCGTAGATAAATTATACAAAAACCGTCCAAATGTTTTATTTTTCCAAGTGATAATGGCAAAAGGTATAGCCGAAAGCGCTTGTAAAAATCAAACATTTGGACAGTTTTTGTAAAATTTATCATCGGAAGAGAAAAAACTTATAAAATCACACGTGAAATTATATAAAAAACTTAAAGCATCTTCTCTATCATATTTAATGAATCTTGCATATATATATTTGGTTGGATAGATGTGAGTTTGTGACCCTGGGTTTCACGCTTTAGCGATCGTCAGACAAACTGATTAATGTTTTAAAAAATTTGGGTTTATGTAGATTGCGTGTTATTGTGGAAGTCGTGGGGGAAATTTCGTCGTTTTGTCATTCATCGTACTAACGCAAACATCGATGTATGCAGACACATATACATACTTGGTCGTCCGTCGGGACTCGTACATATATAAACATATGTGGACAGTTTCGGATTTGACATATATATGTATACGGGTGGTGTTGTGTCTATACATACGCATTTGTATGTTGAAATTTGAAGACAAACAGGTGATGATCGCCTGTTTACCATCGCTCGAGGAGATACATTTTTAGTGTTGAAACATAATGGCAACTCTGTAGCGATTTTTAACATGTTTTTGGTTTAATAGCCATAAATAAGATAAGGGACGAGCCTCGCGAAACGGAATGGCTCTTACAGCGTGTTTCATTGGCGATGGTTCGAGGTCATGCTTTCTCCATCATTGTGGCTAGCAGAGGATAGAAAAAATTGTTTATTGGTACGCTGTTCTGGAATTGTCATCAGTGGTCAACTGTACTTGTTGTGTTTCAATAAATCTTTTATTTAAAAAAAAAAAAAAATTTAAATAAATAAATAAAAAAAATAAATAAATAAAAAAAATAAATAAATAATATATATGTTCGCGTGTGTGTGTATTTGCACACACACAACCACAAACACACATAGACCCAAATACCTTTTTTGTAGTTTATATCATTCCTCCAAGCATTCATTTCTCCAAACCATTTTCCCGGTTTTAACGATATACATTTGTTCTTGTTTTCCTTTCTTTTTCTTAACTTTTACAAACCACCTTTTATCTGACATTTTTTTCTTTTCACCTATTTCTTTCCTTCTTAGACCCTAAGACATTCTTTCCATTCGTTCGAAACCGAAGTTTATTTCCTTTCTTCAGAAGAGAAACGCCATTCTTTCTCACTCTCTCTGGCCAACAAAGAAAATAGAATTAATGTGTGACCAACATCAAACAAGTATTTCAGTTCATCTGTCTCTCAGACTGCCGTACCAGTTGAGTTCTGCCTCGAGAGGGAGTCCTCCTTTTGAACAGGCGTTATTGACTTGCTTTCCGGCGAAACAACAGACTATTCTTGCCTGTCAGTCTGTAGGATTCGATTACGCATCACGAAGGCAACTAACTTTCTGAGCCACACTCCTTCTGAGAACCTTCTCGCATTCATCCCACGCCCTTTCCAAAAAATAAATAAATAAATCTTCCGATATCAAGAAAAAAAAATTGTATGTGATGCAATGTTTCGTTTCAAATTTGAAGCTGGTCGGATATAAAGACAGGGACATAAACGCAACAGAAAATGGCGGAAGGAATGTAATTACTTCGTACCAGTGGCGGATTTACTATAAAAACTATAAAGATTATGCTTCAGGGTGATTAATCCTTGAAGTCCTCTCTTGAATAACTTTTTTAAATGAGTGAACTTTTCAACAAAATCTGTTTATTTTAAAAGTGTTATTAAAATAAAGCCATTTTAGTGATAGAATCATAAGTGAATTCATATAGCTTCAAATTTCCCCTGAAACTGTTAAATTTCAAAATTTTCCTTTTAAAGCGGATTCTGAATAATTAGGTGTGTTGTAGCATACCTACGGACAATAATGTTTATGTCCCCATTCTTATAAATACAGTAGTAAATACTGTATGTTGGTCTGCAGTCGGAGATTCTTCTCCAGCTGTGCTAGTCGAACTCTCTGCCTTCGGGCATAGAGGAACCCAGACGAGGCTATGCCGAAGAGCAGAGTCTCGTCTCGGGTGGTAGACAGTTACCCGACCCCGTTTTTTATGGGGTCTACGGGGAATTTTTGTCCGAGCCTACGGGCTCGGATACCCTACATTAAATTTGTCCTTGTGCCACATCTGATCGCGTGGGGCGGTTGGTAGATATCCTGCGGTTGGAGATGCGTCTTCAGATCCTTGCCTGCGGGCAGAGAGGAGTTTCAGAACAAGCTATGTCGAAGCGCAGAGTCTCGTACCGGGGAAACAGCTACCCGACCACGTTTTATACGGGGTCTACGGGGAAATTTTGGCCGAGCGTACAGGCTCGGATACCCCACATTAAATTCGGCCTTGTGCCATATTTGACCGTGTGGAGCGCTTGGTAGATATCCTGCAGTTGGAGATTCATTTGACTACTTTTACGCGCCGCTGGCAAATCTTATACGTGTTGTTCGTGTCCTAAGTATTATCGTTCATTACCAACCTTCGTTTGATTATTCTATGCAGTAATCTTTCCTAGGTTACAACAATGTGTCATCCTATTTTCCAGTCTGAATGATAGCATTGCAGTTCAACAAGGAGTAAGTAGATCAGCTTTCCTATCGCCCTGTTCACACTTCTCCCCGGTCTCTAGAACAGAAAGGTTTATCCCTTGTTTCCTGTTTAGCATTGACTTCTAAAGTTTACTTTTAGTCTATGCTTTTAACTATACTTTCATCCATTAATTAAATCTTGACCTCTTCAAGGCTAGAGTTCGCTTTTATCTTCCCTGGGGAGGAGGCAGAAAAATATTTTAGAATACGTTTGAGGATAGTGCGTAATTGTTTTCTTTCGGAAACTACATCTGCTCAGCCGCACGTGTGGACGATATGCTGAAATCAAGCGGGTAGATCTAAATTAGCTTATTTACCGGCCGATTGGACGCACCCAGATTTTGGCACGGAATATTTAGGGAAATAAATGCACACATCACAACCAAAAAATAAAAATAAAATAACTTTACCTTTATAAGACCTTCTCACTAACCATGAGGATACACTTACAGTATTAACACAAATTATACAACTGGTATTTTTTTTTAATAGAAGTGAGGTAAGGTTTAATTACCAGGACATTTTTTGGGAAATGAAGAATTTTAGTACTTTTCATCAAGCATTTATCGAAAATTGTTTTAGTTGTTTTTCAGGGAACAACATCTACACATACAGTAAATTCATAATAGCTACCAAGAAATTGACTGGTATCAGTGAACACTAGTGCAGTTGGAAATAGAAAAAAAAAACAGATGGTACTTGCTAGTAAATGAAGTCCCATACCATACATGCAGAAAAGCAAATTCCAATATCTGTATATAAAAAAAAAAACACACGCACAAAGCAAACATTAACAGGCCAGTCAAAGAAAGCAAATATTTCTATAAAATCTGGTATTTCGACAAAACAAGCATTAAAATATTGTGCAATTCCATACATTTCTTAATTTGCTGAGTGAATTTTGCAGGTATATTTTTTATTGATATCATGCTTGTTCACTTCCTATGCGTGCACTGATTCCGGGCGAAACCCCATTTTTTTCATGGGCTTCCTGTCCCTCTCATACAGGGATACTACTGTATTGGATGCAGGGTAATTTGTTTTTGAAAAAAAATCTGCGTCCAAGAGGCCGCCAAATACAGTATATAATTATTTTATTAGAACTAAAATACAAAAGGCAACAGGATTGTAGCACTGTGGCCCCTTTCAGTGAATCCCCCAATTTTTTTTCTGTGGCCCGCATAAAATTCAACAGGGTCCCCTTGGGGTCATATGACCACCGGTAAAGAAGAACTGATTTAATGTATTCAAAGCATTTCTCATTTCTCGTTTCTCGCTAGATATTTCAGACGTATCTGAAAACCCCTCATCAGGTAATAAGTTCATGAGGCATTTTCTGTCATTTTTTTTTCTTTCTTCGAGATGGCCCCATTTTTTTCTGCTTCAATTTCTTCAAACCTTTCGGACAGACTTCATTTCTGCGCGCAGAAATGGAAGAGGTTCGACGCTGAAGGGAGAAAATGCCAAGGGAAAACACGCGCTATAACCAAACTTGTGAAGTCCTGTTTTTATCGTGTGAAACCGACAGAACGTAACGATGCCAAAAGAAGATAAAAAAATGGAAAGAATATAAAAAAAAATAAATAAAAATAAAGCCTCAAGAGGGACAAATATAACCTGTGTCGATTCTGTTGGGCAGAAAATCAGATTGAAGTAAAGAGAAACAGTAAGAGATCCTTTGCCAAGAAATGTCTTCAATGATTCCTGATTCTGCAAAATGGTATCTCACTTGATGCCAAAATGCAATTATCATTTTCCCCCCTTTTCTTGAAGAATCCAGATTATTCCAGAATTAGGCTATGTCCAATTTTTTTTAACATCATTTCTTTTAATACTCACAAAGAAAAATTTATATCATAGGCTGAGAGAGAAGACGAAAGTATTTTTTGTTTTAAATATAATATAGATATGAACAGTTTGGGCGCAGAATTTAACACTACATCGTGACTGGTAGTTTAACATCTTAAGTGATAATCAGACTAGATACACACAGAAATGGACGTATTTGCGAATATTAATCGTTTGAAAGTATACTTCCTGCTTTCTAACAGTATGGCCAATGCTACCCCTCACCCATTGGAAGGACTCGTGGCACCTTCTCGGGTTAACATGAAATGGAATATATATTGAATCAATTGCTATGTCCACTGCTAAGAAAGTTGGTTCACTGTGTCGTCCTAAAGAGTTTCTCTCGATAGATATTAAACAGACCGAGATGGACAGGCCGACGTGAACACACTCGGAGATGGACAGGCCGACACGAAGACACTCGGAGATGGATCTTATGGAATGCGTACTTCGGATCTCAGTGTCACATTTTCCATACTCTGTTTCTCTAACCTCGACACAGAAATAAGACCAGTGAAAAAATAAACAGACAATACAAATATTCCTGTGGTTAGAACTTTTGCCAATATATCTATCTTGTAGCCGATGGGGTCTAATTTCGTTTTTAGAATGACTGAAAGTAAATGGAGATTGATAACTGTAATCTTGACAGTGACAGCTAAAGGTCACCAAATCACAGGCATTGGAGAAGGAGGTTGAAAAAGAAACGTTAAAATAAATAAAATCAGAATAAAGTTTCTAGCATTTGCCAAAGTTTCTTCTAAATGGACGCAGGTTCAGCTCGCAGAAAGTTAACCGACAAGTTCGAATTTACGTTGGAAAAGGAAAAGTAAAAAATAATTGGGATTAGATGAAGGAAAAAACAAAGGAGGAGTTGTTTTTTTTTTAATCATTAAACCATGGTTAGTTTGTTTTGGGTTTTTTTTTAAGGAAAAAAGAAAATTAACAAATAAAATATATTTTTTCAACCGGAAGTTATGCGCCACACCTACGTGTGTTGAAATCCTTATCGCTAACATTTTTTGTCGAGATTTACAAACTCTACGTTTCGTTCACTTTCGCAAACCAATCGATGAAATTTGAATAAGCTGATTTATTTGAAAAAAAAAAAAAAAAAACTTTAACAAATACCTTACCCCGCGGTTTAATAATTTCTTTAATTCAATTTTATAGGATTTCATGTTAAACAATATTTTTTAAGAAAATACTTTATTTGTTTCCTTTTTAACAGTGAAGAATAAATTCTTAAGATTTCTTACTCTTGAGCATGCAACATACAACCGGTCAGGCGTAAATATTTCTTTCAGGAGCCAAACTTTTTGAAGTGTTTGGAATTGTGATTACATTAAGCAAGTTTGGCCACCCCTGTTCTATAGCAATAATGGGATCAGTGTCTTTCTCACTTAAAGCCCTTAATGTTAAGAATTACTGCACTAAATAACGGATTGCAAAATAAACCTTGAATAAACTTCTAAGACTTCTCTTACATTGTATAAAATATGGCCGTGAAAACCTTTACCTAACTTCAATCAAAAACCAAAGATAAGTTTGAATGGACGAATAAACTATATATATTCATCACACAGACTGCATATGCGCAAATATAAAATGTGCTCGTTTAATAAGTACACATATACGTGCATGCACATTTAATAAAGATTAGCAATTGCAGTAAAGTTATGGCTTTTGCACTCGTGCTACAAACTGCTAATTTCAATCTTCTTATTTAAAAATTCATTCTGTGCCAAATTCAGAATCCAGGAATATTTCCCCACAGAATGCAAGAATATTTGTACACTTGCTTGGATCCAATCACGGGTTTTCTTCAATCATTTTCCTTCATAAAATCCGGCTTTTCCAGCTGCGTATTTCATTGCATCTCCCTTCTTTTTTTCTTTTTTTGTTAGCCCCCAAACTTTCTTTCTTTCCATTTTATGATGCATATAAAATTCCGGTCTCCGATGTGCACAAAGTGTGCTTCTAATATTGCCAATTGAAAGAGAGATCCAGCATTGCGCTCGTAAAATATGACAATTCATTTATTTTGCCAATCAGTTTTGTTCTGCCTTGCCTTTCTTGGAGAGAATTCTTTTTCTCATCACGTCAACGATTTGCAGTCAATCGTTCGACTTATCAGCAGTGGGCGCTTTCCCTAAATTCTGGCATTGTTAATTCTGTGATATTACACCTCCTTTTCTTTTAACGCAGTATATTTCTGGCAAATCGATCTACAAGTGCTGCTGGATGATGGATTGATTTATTTTGTTTAAAGGCTATTCATAGAGAATCGAGTCAAAATTAATACCAGATAATCAGTAGTTTAAATTACAAGCAGATTACTTTCAAACTCCGGACTCATTTTTACAACTGAGAGAGAAGGCTGCTTTGACTTTATATAAATAGATTTTATATAAATAAATTCTTAGATGTCCATGGAAATAGCAAATGAATTAACAAAGTAAGACGATTTACATTATTCACATGCAGTCTTTTATTTGGTGATGAGTGTGGCTAGACACAAAAAAGGCCTGTTAAAGGGCGTATGGACCTTTTTGTGGGGTCAGCGGCTATCTAGGACAATAGGACAGACTCGCCTCCATAGCTTTATATGCAGTCAGTACGATGGATACCCGGTATTACTGTATGGAACAATCACTAGACGGAAGTCAACGGTCAGGGAGGATGGTTCCTTAGGTGGAATCAGCGGTCACGAGAACATGGCCAAGGCGAGGTTTCAAGTTAGAGGACATCAACTGTGATTTGATCTGGAGAGGGATGGGCCCCGACAGGTGTGTTTACTTTTTTATTGTCCTCTCTCCTTAATGTTTTTTTTTCTCATTCTCTAACGGTAACCTCTAGCGCCCTAGTGGCTTTATTGCCTTGCCTGGGGTATGTGAGATGAGTAGCTATAGGTAAATATAAAACAAATGACAGAACTGTCCAACGAACAGAATTGACAAAGTTTGCAATAACAAGAAAAAGAAAAGAAAGGAACATTGCAAATATATATATATATATATATAAGGCAAGCAAACGCTATATGCAAGGTAAATCAACAGTAATAAGGCAAAGGGTTCACAAACTAAGAATTGCGGTTGACACGCAAAAGTAAATTCGGACGTAGCGTTCTGACATCAGGACAAGACAGATCGGGACCGAGTCAGAAGAGACAGATCGGGACCGAGTCAGAAGAGACAGATCGGGACCGAGTCAGAAGAGACAGATCGGGACCGAGTCAGAAGAGACAGATCGGGACCGAGTCAGAAGAGACAGATCGGGACCGAGTCAGAAGAGACAGATCGGGACCGAGTCAGAAGAGACAGATCGGGACCGAGTCAGAAGTACTTCTTTATTGGCGAGGAAAAAAAATCCCAGCATGTATTTGTGTACTTCTGCCAATAAAAACGGAAAGGAAAATGTTTTGCAGTCAATCCGTTATGTTTTTATAAGAAATACGGAAAAAAGACAGACATTTGATCTTTTTGTACATACTGGAATTTTTATGTCTAATGTCATGTCTAATGGATGCCAGTTATCAGTTATCTCCTGTTAATTCCACTCTACAAGTTCTCCACTGCCTTAACCAGGTATATACTTGTAGAGGGGAATAAATGACGCCCATTAGACATGGCACGTGGAACTAGAACAGTCTACCCCAGAGAGCGAAATAAAGGGTTCGACATTCCAACCACCTGAAGAAGGCCGGGGCGTACAACGGCCGAATCGTTAGGATAAACATGGCAACAAAGATGAGGACAACAGTCCGAATAATGTAAATAGTATATATATATATATATATATATATATATATATATATATATAAGTTTGGTGAACTCTGGCTTCGATGATGAACACATCTGTGTTTCGTATTTCTAAAGGTGAGGTCCAAATTTTCAAAACTTAATTATATGTCCTTTGCTTAAGTATTAACTAAAGCTTTCAGTGAATTGTGTATTTCGTTGGCTTACAAGTCTAATCTACAGCGAGTCGCCCGTATTCGCGAGCGTTAGGGACCAGAACCGTTCGCGAAGAGTTAGAATCCGCGAATACGTACAGCCCACCCGCCGCCCAAAGTGCTTATAGGTACCTATTATGATTGTTAAATCCCATATGCCTTAAACTTTCATCCTAAACACTTTAGAAACATTTCAGATCCCTTTTAAAAACATTTTTGAAAAATAGTATTGGTGACCAATCACTTAGTGTAAATTTTCTTTCATACGTACAATAACCGTTTTTAATTACGCATAGATCGATACAACCATTGAAAATATTGTATAAAATATGTGTAACAAGGCATAAAATATAAAGTTTAAAACATTTTCTAAAAACAGAACTGTGATGATACCCCCAGACTTAGCATAAGCCACTTTTCATTTAGTCTGTTAATAATAATAATGGCATCTATATAATAAATGCCAATATCAGTGTGTCACGCTTTTAATGATAATAATAATAATAATAATAATGTCATCCTATATATAAAGTACGGTGTGTGTGTGTGTGTGTCCAAGCTACTGGTCCGATTTGAATGGTCCATAGCTCATTCAAAAGTCCAGCCGTAGCCCCTGACAAAGCACGACGGATGTTTTGCGTTTGTTTTTTTTTTACAATGAAGATGAACAATTCCGCCAACTTTTACCATGAAAATGGATTGTTATATGTTTCAAGTCACTTAGGAAAATACCACAAGAATATTTTAAATATGTTCTATCGAAAAAAAATACGCGAATCGACGAGGAAGTTCTCGGCGAATAATTTGTACATTTTTTTTTCTTCAGAAAAACACGGGAATATTCGGGGTTTCCACGAATAACAAGTACATATGTTCTAAAG
>CAHIKZ030005589.1:585000-627500 GCA_903632075.3 Acanthosepion pharaonis | reverse complement strand
TTCTTAGATAACAACAGAAAAAGGAAACCGTGGAGATACATCACCAATTACGTTTTGACAATTTAAAACATTTTTTTCGTAATGAATTAAACCGATAATGAGAGTGGAAGAGAATTAGAAGATTTTCGAAACAAACGGAAGCCTAATCATAAACAGGAAACAAGGAATAAACCTCTACTCTTATTCATTAGACCAGGGTGGAGCGTAAACCGGACGATAGTGAAAAAATGAATACAAACTACCGCAGCAGAAACTTGAACTCGGATCGTCAATTCTGTTTTATGTGCTATTCGCCATTAATTTAGTATTACCCGGGGTATGTATAAACCAATATAGAAGACTGTTTATTTTTTACGGTTGTTCAACCTTTTTGAGATTTATTTAAAACCGAAACATATTTTTGACTGATTTTTTTGTTGTTGAGATAATAATGATTTTCTGATACAAATTTTACTATTTAACCCATAGCTGGGTGGAGAGAAGGTGTATTCTTACCTTTCTCTATGATATTTACACGTAAGTGAATATAATGAACTAGACTGGGATTCGAACTCGGCTCTCCAATTTCTTATTCCGGGTCTTTATCCATTTAGCCATCAAAGCTTTCAATCCATGAGATTCCCGAACGGTCACCCATTTAGGCATTGACCAGGTTCAACGTTGCTTAACTTCGGTGATCGGACAAGAACCGCTGTTTCGACGTCATATGTCCGTAAGCCTCAACGTAGAAGATGAACAATGCTTTATCTCGGAAATTCAGACAAAAAGATTTTAAAAATCTTCTTTTTTTTTTTTTTTTAAAATCACTAAAAACTGTCATATTATTCGTTAAAACCCCGCAGAATAAAAAATAAAAATATACGTCGAATTCCAACTTCAAACCTGGAAGCCATTTTATTGGCATCTTTACATTGTTCGACTTAGCAAAGTTAATTAATCCTCACACATACACACATACACACACACACAAAAAAAGCACCATTTGATTTTTTTTTTATCAGCAGTTATTTTTTTTTTATGTTTAATCTTTCTTTGTTTTGGTAGCGGGGGTTTACAAAATTGTTAAAAATGAACATTTAAATTTGACGATATCAAAATAAATAAAAGACAAAGATGATACTGACATTAGAACTGTTTTAATTAATTTTTGGTACCATATTTCCAGAAGCAAAAAAAAAAAAAAAAGAAAAAAAGTTCAGTTATTAAATAATGACCACCTAGAAAGCTGATAAAATTATTTTTTCCTTCTATATTATTTTTAATTTTTAGGTGGGGGAAGAAATTGATCGCAGCACTGTCTGTTCTCTTATTCAATGGAGAAAAATAGAAAATTCAAGAATCCCAAACCACTCATCGTAAAAAATTATGCAATACCAAAAATCATAAACTAAATATGATTTATCAAAACACTCCATCTTTATTTTCTTTTTTTTTTTTTTTATAAACAAATACAATTTCCTTGACTGGCACATCGCCCGAATAACCGTAAAGTTTGAACAGATTTTCAACTTGAGACACCTTTGAAAATCTTGAGACGTTCATTTCGCGTCAGACAAAAGAGTCTCTCTTATCAAATTTCTCCAAATTCAGAATAGTTTAAAAACTGATTGGAACTAAAGCAAATAGTCTGGGGCTAGACAGATTAACCACAAAAAAATCTGTCTGAGAGGTCAACTTGACCAAAACGGGACCGGAACAGTTTTAGCTTGTCCGAAACGGGACCGTAACAGTTTTAGCTCTTCGAAATAGGACCGGAACAGTTTTAGCTTGGCCGAAACGGGACCGGAACAGTTTTAGCTTGGCCGAAACGGGACCGGAACAGTTTTAGCTTGGCCGAAACGGGACCGGAACAGTTTTAGCTTGGCGAAACGGGACCGAACAGTTTTAGCTTGGCCGAAACGGGACCGGAACAGTTTTAGCTTGGCCGAAACGGGACCGAACAGTTTTAGCTTGGCCGAAACGGGACCGGAACAGTTTTAGCTTGGCCGAAACGGAACCGGAACAGTTTTAGCTTGGCCGAAACGGGACCGGAACAGTTTTAGCTTGGCCGAAACGGAACCGGAATAGAGTGATTTTGTCCTATCAACAGTGGATTTTGTCAAATTTGAGTATATTTGCATATGAACGATGTTTTTAAGAGTAGTAAAATGTCACACGATACCAGTCTTCCTGTATGACAGTGAATGCTGTACAATCTCCTCAAAGATGAAGAGACTTGATGCAACAGAAGTGTGATTCTACAGAAGGATGCTGAGGATACACTGGATCGAAAATATTAAATCATTTTTTTAAATCCTCAATATTAAATCATTTTTTTTAAATCCTCTATATCAAATATTTTTTTTTTTTTTTTAAAATATGTTTAAAAAACCCATCATTTAAATGTTGCTCAACAGACAAAAATATCTCCAATACCGAAAGGTGTATTGAATAATCGAAAAAAAAAAAAAAAAAAAAAAAGCGGTTAAAATGAGATGTCAGTGTTATTTTCATGATTGCGTCATTTAGACGACAGTTTATGCATCGCATCCTGTATATCATTTAGTTAATAGTTGAAGAAGCAACTAAAATTGTTTCCAACTACTATGAAATGCTTAAGGTATTTTATCTTGAAAAAATATATTCAAAAAATACCAATGAAATGTTGATCAACTGACGAGAATGTCTCCAATAACGAAAAGCGTGTTGAATATAAAACAAATGCACATATCTTACCTTATGAGGAGTCATGACATAAAGATGTTCCTTTTCCAAGTCAAAGTACAAATCAGGAAATATCCTTTGGTGAGGGACGACGGTAATAGTCTCATAATGCGAGGCTTGAGTGCGAGATTCGATGGACACCTGCGAAAATATACAAACAATATGTTAACGGTTTGTTTCCTTTTAAAACATCAAAAAAATGTTACTCAAATACGATAGGGGAAAAAAGATTTGCAAGTCACCCGTCAGAAAAGTTATATAGAGACGTAATAAGAGATAATCGGGGATCTCACTGGCCGAAAAGAAGATTAGTCCGTTAGTCAGTCGTGACTGAAGTAATACAGTGGTCTAAGAAATGTTTTTAGCCTCGAGAAATAAACTACATCCAATTTCAAAATTTAATTACGTAATCCCCATTCAACATAAACAGTATTTGGAACTAGTATAGAGTATATACTCCATTTGCTAGTTTCAGTGCTTGTATTCGGTTTTTCATGGATTTCATCAAGTTATTAACCATCGTCTGATCCATATTTTGCCAGTCCTTTTCTTATGACAAATTTTCTACTGATTAATCTTCATAGCTCAGACCAGCCATTCCACGGTGTATAAACATCCCTATTGAATTCGTATTCATTTGTATTGGTTGAAATAAAGGAAAAAAACATAGAATAATCCAGACTTTGTAATGGGACAAAACTGCCTGTACAGAACAGTATTTGGAACTAGTATAGAATATGTCCTCCATTTGCTAGTTTCAGTGCTTGTATTCGATTTTTCATGGATTTGATCAAATTATTAACAATCGTCTGATCCATATTTTGCCACTCCTTTAGCAATATTTCTTTAAGGGTTGCCATTGACGTGATTTGGATTGCACGCTCTCGAACTTTTCAGACAAGGTGCTCCCAAACCTACTCTACTGGATTTATGTCAGGAATTTTGGCTAATCATGGCAGTGACTTGATTCCTTCCAGGCCTTTGTTACTTTGCTCGTATGACATGGCGCTCCATCTTCTTGAAAAAGGAAGACATTCTTGTCAATCTGATTGGTTTCAAATAGTGGGAGAAGTCATTTCTTTAATATTTTACAGTAATTCTGGACCATTCAACCGCTCATCAACAAAAATCAGCTCAGATTTCCCTCCAAAAACAGACAGCGCCCCACACCATTACACTAGTCCCTCCATGTTTGACGGTCGCCTGCAGACATTCAGTGTTCCAAGTTTCATTCTGATTTCTCCAAACATAAACCAATCTCGAATTACAATATTGGCAGAATTTACTTTGATCTAA
Source organism: Acanthosepion pharaonis (assembly GCA_903632075.3). Taxonomy (NCBI): domain Eukaryota; kingdom Metazoa; phylum Mollusca; class Cephalopoda; order Sepiida; family Sepiidae; genus Acanthosepion; species Acanthosepion pharaonis. Next base: position 623,501 of record CAHIKZ030005589.1, on the reverse strand, counting down.
CCAAATTACAGACTGCCAAAATTCATAATCTTTGCTCTGGAATTATCACGCCCAGTTCATACGAAGGTTCCTGTTAACATTTGCAAGGGCTTCTTTCTTGCAACTCTTCTTTGATAGCCGAGCTCTTTCAGAGTCTTTCTCACCGCATATGGTGATATTTCCATACTGTTGGCGACATCTTTGACGCTCTGATGACAGTTTCTGATGACTTCCCTATTCAATACCCTTTTCCTTCACTCAGATACGATGCTTGGTGTTCTTGAACGTTGTTCCACACGACAATGAACTTCATTAAATTTCTTGACATTATTAACCGTTTGATGATTAACTTGGAAAAACCTAGCAATTTCTCTATTTGACTTGCCACACTGATGCCATCCTATTATTTGCCCTTGTTGAAATTCACTAATTCCCTTACTTTCACGAACTTTCATTGCAAGATATAAGTCAACTATTGTTCATAGATATTACATAGAAGAAAAAAAAAGAGACTTCATTAGACTAAACGGCGCAGACGGAAATAGAGAAACACTGTGGGTTATTCGTCCGGTCAGTGAAATTTCTCTTACTGTGGTTATATTCAGTAAGAGAATTAGGGGTCAAACTTGATATTTTTTTATGGTTTATCAACTTTTTTCCAGTTATCTAAAGTCAGAAAATATTTTTAGATTGGTTGTGTATTTTGGAGATAATGATTTACTGATACAAGTGAATAACTTTTATTCATACTTTTCCCAGGGATATTACAATGAACTCGACTGGAATTGGAAATCGGCTCTTCGATCTCCAATTCAGAACCCTATTACACCACCTGCACGTCCAAGCTTACATCACCTGGTATTCCAAAATAGTACTGACCATACTAGACGGTGCTTAACTATGCTGGCTGCACGAGAACCGGTGTTTCAACGTGATACTGCCAAAAAAAAAAAAAAAAAAAAAAGTAGAATAGGCCGAAATTTTAACTCTGCATGCCGATTTCATTTTCAGCGCCTGTAACCGCTAGGTCACCCACACATCCAACGAAGAATAGTAAACTAGTCGGAATGAATTAACGGGTTATAGTAAAGAAAAAAATAACGGTTTAAGAGAGAAATCACTTAACTGAATAGTGAATAAACAAGACATTAGCCAATCGCATTAAACCTAACCAACTGACAGAAAGAGGGGTCATATACTGATGGATTAGGATAATAAGCGACCATTACAAATGTCCCCGTCTTTTCCTCTTACTCAACTCAGTTCCTTCAAGGTGAAACAATGTCCTTTAATGTTGTCGAACACATTTGGGGTCTGCTGCACAGATTAGGCTCAAATATATACAGTTTTCCACAGGCGTTTTAATCAATATCACCAGAAGACATTCCACAGCAGAGATTTCATCAACCGCAAATATTTATTTCTCCTCCTCCGTTCAATCTTGTCTTCTGTCCATCCAAAAATTCCCAACACGCTTGTCATTAAGCCTTGGTAAGTGTACACAGAATGTGCGCAGAGCGTAACAGCTATTGGTGCGAAAAAATTGACTCGGCGAAGCGAGTTCAAGTTCCGGCCGAGCCTGTTGCGTTTATTTTCGCAACAGTGCCCTTGGGAAAGACATTAACACAGTGATTCACAACCACTATCCAGCGGCTCACTAGAGTGCCGCGCGATCTTAAGTGTGCCGCGAAAGAGTGATTGGATTCAAAATCCCTACATAAATGGTTCCTTCAAATATTGGACATCAGTTATGTGAAAACGAAGAATTAGTCACCATTTCTAATGATGGAGGGCACAAAATAAAACATTTGACGGTATTCACTGAAACATTTTGGATTTCAATACAAAAGGAATATCACACATTAGCTAAAAAGGCCTTATCAGTTTTATTGTAATTTTCTACTTCTCATTTAGAAGAGAGAGAGAGAGAGAGAAAGGCCAAAGAGAGAGAGAGAGAGAAAGGGCCAAAGAGAGAGAGAGAGAAGGGGGCCAAAGAGAGAGAGAGAGGGCCAAAGAGAGAGAGAGAGAGGGCCAAAAAAAAGAGAGAGAGAGAGAGAAAGGGCCAAAAAAGAGAGAGAGAGAGAGAGAGAAAAAAAAAGAGAGAGAGAGAAAAGGGCCAAAAAAGAGAGAGAGAGAGAGAAAAGGCCAAAAAAAGAAAGAGAGAGAGAGAGAGAGAAAGAAAGGGCCAAAGAGAAGAGAGAGTAGTAGTATTCTAGTAATCAGTATTATTATTAAATAAAACATATCTGAGACGCTACTTGGTTTGAGAGAGAGAGAAACAAAGAAAGAGAGAGAGAGAGAAAAAAGAGAGAGAGAGAGAGAAAGAGAAAGAGAGAGAAAAGAAAGAGAGAGAGAGAGAGAGAGAAAAGAGAGAGAGAGAGAGAAAAAAAAAGAGAGAGAGAGAGAGAGAAAAAGAAAGAGAGAGAGAGAGAGAGAAAAGAAAGAGAGAGAGAGAGAGAGAAAAAGAAAGAGAGAGAGAGAGAGAGAAAAAAAGAGAGAGAGAGAGAGAGAAAAAGAAAGAGAGAGAGAGAGAAAGAAAGACAGAGAGAGAGAAAAAGAAAGACAGAGAGAGAGAGAAACAAAGAAAGAAAGAGAGAGAGAGAAACAAAGAAAGAAAGAGAGAGAGAGAAACAAAGAAAGAAAGAGAGAGAGAGAAACAAAGAAAGAGAGAGAGAGAAACAAAGAAAGAGAGAGAGAAACAAAGAAAGAAAGAGAGAAACAAAGAAAGAAAGAGAGAAACAAAGAAAGAAAGAGAGAAACAAAGAAAGAAAGAGAGAAACAAAGAAAGAAAGAGAGAAACAAAGAAAAAAGAAAGAAAAAAAAGAAAGAGAGAGAAACAAAGAAAGAAAGAGAGAAACAAAGAAAGAAAGAGAGAAACAAAGAAAGAAAGAGAGAAACAAAGAAAGAGAGAAACAAAGAAAGAGAGAAACAAAGAAAGAGAGAAACAAAGAAAGAGAGAAACAAAGAAAGAGAGAAACAAAGAAAGAGAGAAACAAAGAAAGAGAGAAACAAAGAAAGAGAGAAACAAAGAAAGAGAGAGAGAAACAAAGAAAGAGAGAAACAAAGAAAGAAAGAGAGAAACAAAGAAAGAAAGAGAGAAACAAAGAAAGAAAGAGAGAAACAAAGAAAGAAAGAGAGAGAAACAAAGAAAGAGAGAAGAAAAAAGAAAGAAAAGAGAGAGAAACAAAAGAAAGAGAGAGAAAAACAAAGAAAGGAAAGAGAGAGAAACAAAGAAAGAAAGAGAAGAGAAAAGAAAGAGAGAGAAAGAAAGAGAGAGAGAAAAAAGAAAGAGAGAGAAAAGAGAGAAAGAAAGAGAGAGAGAAAGAAAGAGAGAGAGAAAGAAAGAGAGAGAAAGAAAGAAAGAGAGAGAGAGAAAGAAAGAGAGAGAGAAACAAAGAAAGAGAGAGAGAGAGAAACAAAGAAAGAGAGAGAGAGACAAAGAAAGAGAGAGAGAAACAAAGAAAGAGAGAGAGAAACAAAGAAAGAGAGAGAGAAACAAAGAAAGAGAGAGAGAAACAAAGAAAGAGAGAGAGAAACAAAGAAAGAGAGAAAGTGTTTATTTTCTGCTTCATTGAAATGGAAAAATGTCAATTTCAAATCTTTTCATTTGTACCCCCTTACTTCTTAAAATAACGACCAGCATTCATATTTATGATTGTTATTGCAGTATATTGTTAAAGTTGTTAAGCTCAAATAATTAACAATGTGATAAGAGAAATTCTACGGATATTTTATTATCGTTAGACACGCAATGAGTTAATAATTCAATCATTAACTTAAGCATTAAGAATTACGATTCATTAGAAATTCCTAAAAGGAAAACCGTGAAACGGGTTTAAAATTTGGCTGATGTGAAAATGTTGATGTGTTAACAGAGCAAGATGGAGACACACAGACAAACTTCAACCTTACACGAATTTATAAATTTATAAAAAGCAAAGACACGGATTTTCTTCACTGTGACAATTTTATACTTTTCTCACTTACAATAAAAGTGGAGTGTAGTTGATATGTTTTTTTTCTCCCTTCACCTCACAGAAAATGGAATATATTTGGCATTTTTGACGGCTTCGTAAAACGTTGAACAAACAGGGCGACACAAATTTATGGAAGCTGTAGTTGTAGCAGCAGCCGCCGCCAACATAACCCAAATTTTCAACTATTCTGTCGAGTTAGCCTTGACATTTTGTTCAGACGTCTTAGAAAAAGAGGAAGGTAGAGAGGGGGGGGGGAATCAACACTTCTGTAATCTGTGTTTATAGAAACGTAAAGAATAAAATTTTAGTCGCATTTTTATTTTTTTTTTCTTCTTTCGTTTCTTTTACAACTGCTCCTAACATAGGATTTTTTTTTCCTTCATTTTTCTTTTTCTTTAGGACTAGACTTGTATGCAAACGACGAATCAAAATTCAAGCGAGTATGGATATTTAAGTTAAATATCTAGTGTTTTTAACAGAGGACGGAAAATTGACACTGAGATCAGAAGGTGCATTATGGGAGAAAAAGATGTCTTCCAAAAAAAAAAAAAAAAAAAAAAAAAGAAAACTGAACGCGGTTTGGTTTGTTTTCCGCCATATCAACCTCAATGAGTTATTTAATACCGACAAGATTTTTATTGATGGTAATATTTTTTTTCCTAGTGTATTGCTGGTAATATTTTTTCTTCAAAAATGCATTGTTAGTAATTTTTTTTTTTTTTTTTTCAAAAATGTATTGCTGGTAATAATTATTTACAAAAATGCATTTTTCGTAATAATTTTTCCTTCAAAAATGTATTCCCGGTAATAAAACCTATTTTTGTACTTTCATAGTGTTATGATCCTTTTGGGAAGGTTAACTATTTTCCCATAGCTGGGACCCTAACAGGTGCTACCACCCCGGTTCAGGGTTGACCTGAGAACACCAGCAATTAACAGCTGGTTCTACGTTTCTTAAAACCTGACAGAGGCATTGCTGCCGAAAGTAGTTTATCGTTTTACCTTAGCCAGGACGCGGATGTAGTTTATCGTCATACCTAGGAAAGTTTTTTGTTATGTTTTTTTAAGCATATCAACTTCAATGGGTTATTTAATGCCGACAAGATTTTCATTGCTGGTAATATTTTTTCCAAAAATGCATTGCTGGTATTTTTTTTTTACTTCGAAAATTTATTGCTGGTAATAATTATTTACAAAAATGTATTGTTGGTAATAATTTTTTCCTTTAAAAATCTATTGCTGTTAATAATGTATTGCTGGTAATAATTTTTCCTCAAAAAATTATTGTTGGTATTAAAACCTATTTTTACACTTTCATGGCGTTTTCACCCCCAGTTGGGGGGGGGGAGTTAATTATTTTCCTACAGTTGGAATCCTAACAGGTGCTACCATGGAACTTGCATCCTAAGTAAGACGTTAAACTACGTCCAGCAGCAAGGCCTCTGATCAGGAGGTTTTGAGGACCATAGGAACCACCTCTTAATTGCTGGTGTTCCCAGGTCCACCCTGACCCGGGGTTGTAGAACCTGTTAGGGTCCCAGCTATGGGAAAATAGTTAACTATTACCGGCAATACTTTTTTGAAAAACATTATTACCAGCAATACAATTTTGAAGGAAATATATTAACAGAAACAGATTTTTGACAAATACAGCAATAATTTTTTTGTCAGCATTAAATAACCCATTGAGGTTGATATGCCGTAAAACAAAATAAACCAAACCAATTTAAACCAAAGAATACATATTCTATTCATATGAATCTATCCTAAATATGTTGTCGGCATTAAATAACCCATTGAGGCGTTGATATGCCATAAAACAAAATAAGCCAAGCCAAACCAAATAAACCAGAATGGAACTTATCGCAGATTTGAATCAACATGCAACAAAGAAAAAGATGTTTAAATATAAAATATAAATATTTTTTACAACTATATCTTTCTTAGCGTGTATGAGTGTTAACATTCCTGCAGCTCTTGAAGTTCTTTGTTAGGATGAAAAGAAATGTGATTTTTTCGCGTGTATACGTGAGAAAAACGGAGGAAGGTGTAAGTGCTACATAGTTCGTTGAAGGAAGACAGGGGAATGAGTAAGGGAATTTATTTTAAACCGAGAATCGTGAAACTGTCTATAAAAAAAAATGATACAATTTCCTGTCAAGGAAAGTTCGAGAAAAATGGGATAAACTTTGGCGAAATTATCAATATATATATATATATATATATATATAAAAAAAAAAATTCACTCGACCACATTTTTTGACCAATTGGGTGTACAAAAAAATACGCAGTCGCTTCGTAAGAAATTTGTGGGGCTAACGCGCGCATGCGTGATTCCATCAGGACATTTAGAAAATGAGAATATTTTCAAACCGCTTTAGAACAGTTTACTTGTCGGGGAAGATGAACACAACTGTGTCTCACCAGCAGCCCGCTCCATACAATTATGTCTTACTAGAACCCACTCCTTTGACCACTGAATGAACAGTAGCAAATTGCGATTCTCAACTTGACGATAATGCTTTTTAACATCACGCGGCTGTTGATATTATTCTATAACTCTAGAACTAAGACTTAAAAAATAAAAACAAAACACGAACGAATAATTTTTGTTATCAGATATTTCCACAAGTTCTTGATCTTTAAAAATAAAAGGAATAAAAATTCATGTTAATCGTTTTCTATTAATACTAGTACCACTTTACATATCTGTCTGTCCTTACTGCCCTTGTTCATCTAGAAACTTTGCTTAAATACCCTTCAAAGGGATCACGAAGGAGGTTATTATTATTATTGATTGGAACGCGAACTCTGGCAGTGAATATTGGAGACTCTCCTCACAGACGAAAAAAAAACATTTGAAGTAATAGAAATATAGTTCTACAGAAGGATGCTGAGAATACCATGGTTTAGATATATGAGTGATGTAATGGAATAACCTGTCACCCCCATGAGTGACTACACTACAGGTAGTAACTACCTATAAATATCTGTTAAGTCAACGGACTACAGATTTGGACAACCGCACTTACTACCCACTTCTTTATTTACTCGACTGATTAGCCCAGATCACACACTCACTCCCAAAAAGCAGTAAGACCTGAGACTACTGAAGAGATACAAATGTCTGAGCAGGCGTCTACAACAGGGATTAGCTAGCCTCCCTTGTTGATTCCATAGTCTCCCGAGACTAACGATAGCCTCGTATTACTTTTTACGCTTTTGAGAAAAATAAATATAATAGGTAACGATTAGGTTCATGCCTTTTTCAAACGGATTTACAGAAGAGTTACCCCCCCCCCAAAAAAAAAAAACAACTTTAACATCCCAGATATTTTACTGGTTCAGTCTGGAAAACAACTGACTACAATTATTCACCATCCTCCAAAAAAGTAGCATTAGTGTTTTGGTACTTATTCGTGTGTATCAAATAAGTTGCGATGTCGGAGTCAACCCCTCCACACACACACACACCTCTTTATTTCCAGAGCATTGATGCATTTCAAATTTTTGATCCATTCTCTTGTTTTGTTTTCTCTTCCTTAACACCTTTGTGTCATTAGTTTACGCACCTGTACTCACAAGTCAGTGCGGACAGTGTGCATTGTGACCAGAATGTTTAATTCAAGGTGAGCACATTAATGTTCAGATCAAAGGGGAAAAAATAAATGTGGAAATAAGGCCGTTTGAAATTCAATATCTCTGCAGCAAGCAGAGAACGGCAAATTAATTGCATTTCAGCAAATATCCACCTGACATGGCATTTATTGGGGCCTCGTCAATTGCATAAATTTTCTTTCAATGGACGACTGTAAAGACAGGAACAGGCGAGAAAAAAAGAGACAAGGAGACGGGTCCCAGTGGAGAAAAAGAAGGGGCACAGAGACAAACGTTTAAGAGACGGGAGGGACACAGAGACAAACGTTTAAGAGACGGGAGGGACACAGAGACAAACGTTTAAGAGACGGGAGGGACACAGAGACAAACGTTTAAGAGACGGGAGGGACACAGAGACAACGGTGTAAGAGACGGGAGGGACACAAATAAATACACCGGCGTATGAGAAAGATATACAGACTTATTTTTCATAACGACGCCTTTTTTCTACTTTCATCACAATAGATAAATGAAATAAGATGCTATAATTGTTTCGTTTGTCGATAAAACAGCATCCTGCCTTATTGTGCCTAGTAGTGTATATTTGTTGTTAGAAGATTACATGGTAACGGTAATCTTAGCCTTTTCCTTATAAGGAAATATTCGGCATTCATTGCCAGCTGTCAGTTGAAATTTATAAAATGTTTCTCTTAAAATAGCTTTTTCAAGTCGAGTAGCTCTTTCCGGTATTGATGGGGGTTTCCTTCCTAGCCTTTTATTTGAAATGGTGTGGATTGTCAACATCTTTATTGTGCCAAGCTTGTATAACGGTGGCATTTCGGGACAAAAAATAAGAGCCGACAGAGATTCCACTTACCATAAAGAAAGGCACTTCATCAACGAACACTTGAAGAAGCTGCTCGTGTGGACGTTATATCACAAGGAGGGAATGAGGGTGGTTCACTAAAATGGGTGTGGTATGGCGGGTCTTAGCGGTGATTGTTAGAACTGATGGAACTAAAGAATGTAGTTCATTCATAGAAATAGCTGCTAAAGCGGCGAGAAGCTTGCAACATTTCATCTGTGGGAAAGGGCTTGCAGAGTGGGAAATAATTCATCACCCACAGGGACGCGGGGGCGCTTTTGAACTTTAACGAGATTGGAAAGTGAACACAGGACAACTCCTACCCGTATATGACAGCAGTACTCCATTTTTAGTTTGATCCGATTCTAGTACATAATAGCCGGAGTCTGGTACTTACTGGAGCTGTACAGGGAATAGACCAATTTTCCTGCCATCTTCGGCGTTGGATCGTACGTACGAGATCCTCTTGAAGTCTGGGGTAAGACTTTGTTCCATTAGGCACTCAAGATACGGGGGTCTGCCTGACAGAATACTTGTTCATCACAATTATTCCAAACTCAGATTCAGTGCGGTGATTGGGGGGGGGACGTCACAAGTTTTAATTCTATTGCATTGAATATGACCAGCAACTTTTTACCCCACTGAGCTGTTCGTCCTAGGTAAGACATTAAACTACATCAGCTTCCTGGGTAAGACGATAAACTACGTCCAGCAGCAAGGCCTCGGATCAGGAGGTTTTGAGGAGTGTGTAACCACCTCTTAATTGCTGGTGTTTCCAAGCCCACCCTGACCAGGGTGGTAGCACCTGTTAGGGACCCAGCTATGGGCAAATAGTTAATTATTGCCAGCAATACTTTTTTGAAAAAATTATTACCAGCAATACAATTTTGAAGAAAAAAATATTACCAGACACAGATTTTCACAAAACAAAATATTACCAGCAATAAAAAAATTTGTCAGCATTAAATAACCCATTGAGGTTGATATGCCGTAAAACAAAATAAAGCAAACCAAACCAAATCACTGAGCAGATAGAGTCAGATCAGAGGCGAGATCAGCTGCCAGGCTCTGGTATTCCTTCAATACCCACGGATCAAACTATGTTGAGTGGTCTTTAGTTTCTGGAGGAAAACTCATTATCTCCCGAGATCTGTAGTCGAATATAACCAGTATGCTCAAACACACGATCACGATGACTTGTGACTTCGTGCAAAAAAAAACAAAAAAACCGTCGACGGATTCTCAACGCTTAATTTCATCTGAATCAACGCATGGTATAGTTTTCAGATATTTCTCAACGTTGACGTAAGCTGTAATCATCCCCCCAATGCTTTTTTTTGTTTTGTTTTACGGTACATCAACCTCAAAGGGTCATTTAATGCCGACAAGATTTTTATTGCTAGTAATATTTTCTTTTCCAAAATCTATTGCTGACAATACCCTTTTCCCTTCAAAAAAATCTATTGCTGCCAATACCCTTTTCCCTTCAAAAAAAATCTATTGCTGACAATACCCTTTTCCCCTCAAAAAAATCTATTGCTGACAATACCCTTTTCCCTTCAAAAAAATCTATTGCTGACAATACTCTTTTCCCTTCAAAAAATCTGTTGCTGGAAACATTTTTTTCAAAAATGTATTGCTTGTAATATTTTTTCTCCAAAAATTCATTGCTGGTAATATTTTTACAAAAATATATTGCTGGTAATAAAACCTATTTTTACACTTTGATAGTGTTTTGTCCCTAGTTTGGGGGTTAACTATTTGCCCATAGCCGGGACCCCAACAGGTGCCACCACCCCGGGTCAGGGGGGAACACCAACAATTAAGTGGTGGTTCCATGCTTCTCAAAACCTCCCGATCAGAGACCTTACTGCTGGATGTAGTTTATCGTCATACTTAGTACGGCATATCCCCATGGTTGAGATGCTCAGGTTTTAATCACACGGCAACGTACCCTTTAGATATATTTTCATAAAAATGGTAAGGATATTTTTTGACATGTATTTTCTCCACTGAATATGTAATTTAATGTTAAAATCAATACAGGATTATCGATACAGAAAGTAAAATCTGCGAAACGAGTTCAAATTTCAACCACGTCTCTTATGAATACATTGCGAAAACTTATGAATTTGTCTCTACTCCCCTAAGCTATTGATTAAATAGCAAAGTAGACAGGACTCTATAGCCTTGGGTGGCAAACAGTTTAAGAATCTGCTTTCAGTTCAAAACCGTAGATAAATCAACATTAAACTATTTTAATATTTTCCCCATGAAATCATGCTAATTTACAGAAAATCATGAACAGGACGTTGTGGAGAGCCATGATCCTTACATCCTGAACAAACATGATATTTAAAACCGGAGAAAAGGCAACGATAATCTTATCTTTGCCAAAGAAATCATAGCAATTCACATATAAAGAAAAAAAGCTGTGGAGAGCCATGAACATTCATTTCAACCAACGCATGGTATAGTTTTCACACATTCTCAACCTTGACGCACTTTAATATTTTCCCCCAAGAAATCACGCTAATTCACAGAAAACCATGAACAGGAAGTCGTGGAGAGCCACGAACGCTTACGTACTGAAGTAACGTTGGATTTAAAACCATAGAGAAGGAAACGAAAAGTCATTATATTTGCTTTTCCAAAGAAATCACAGCATTTCAGAGATAATAAATAAAAGGAAGATGTGGAGAGCCATGAACAGCCACGTTATAAAGGAATATGATATTTAAAACCTTGGAAAAGCAACGGGAAACCATTTTACTATCAGTCCGATATAAAGTTATAGAAATTCCCTGATAATAATGAAAAGAAAGCTGTGGAGAGCCATGATCACCTACGTTCTGAAGGACCACGGCAATAAAAAGAAAATCAGTACTAAATGTCTAGATTGCCATTATATTGAGGATCTACAGTCGAAGAACATAAGTACGTTCAAACACTCGACCACGATGACTTGCAACATTGTGCTAACAAAACCGTCGACGTCTTCGCAACACAATTTCATTCATAAGGCTTGGATCAATGCATAGCATATTTTTGGGCATTTCAGAACAATGACGCTTGCCGTGGTTGTGTTTGTTTAGCGGCATATCAACACTATATGGGTCATTTAATGTCGAAATTTAATTTCCTTGGGAACGTTAGTAAGAAAACGGTGGTACTATGTTTTTAAATGTATTACACACACACACACACACACACATATATATATATATATATATATATTGCTGGTAATTGTTTTACTATGAAAATGTACTGCTGACACCTTTATGAAAAAGGTGTCTTTCTACACTTCCATAGCATTTTGACCTCAGTTTAGGTGTTAACTATTTGCCAATAGTTAGGACCCTAACAGTTGCTACAATCCAGGGTCAGAGTAGACCTGGTAACAACCGCAATTAAGAGGTGGTTCCATACTCCTCAAAATCTATAATCTCCCGATCAGAGACCTTGCTGCCAGTTGTAGTTTATCGTCATACCCAGGACGATTCCATGATACCCGTTAGATATACTTTCATATAAATGATAGAATATTTTTCGATGTGTTATTTTCTCCATGCTCATTCTAATATGCGAATGAACAGGATCGATAACAGTTGACCGTAGACTTGAAGTAGTTAAAATTTTAGTAATCGGGACAGAAAGCCATCGGAAGTACTTTTCATAAAAAAAAAAAAATAAAAAAAATAAAAAAAGGTTCTTAAGAAGTTGCTCGAATGCAACTTCCTCCTTACTAATGGAATACGAATAAGAATGAGGATGATTTGATCCTCTGTATAGCGAGTTTTCACTTTCCACCAGTGGAGTTAAGTAATGTCTTTACTAGAAATCACATTGATGGAGACAGACCTACCAAACAAAATGATTACTAAATCATCCTTAAAAGATTCTGCTATTAAATAGTTCCTGTATTTTTATGATAAAACTAATATTTTATTTTCGTCGGGGAAAACCAGCACTTCCTAACATGTCTGTAAGTGTATGAATTTACACCTGTTCACGTAAATTGATTCAGTCAACACCAACACCGTATCCGCTTTTCCCCATATCTGAAGTTCCGGGGCTTATCCAAACCATAATCATTGCATATCCATTATCAGTAATTAATTCCATTTGATGCTATCCACAAATTGGGGATTTGCTTTATTTTCACACAAAATTACACACAATCTAAACTTCTTCAAAGTAATCCTATGGGGCGAGTTATTTCGAGTTATTGATGCCTTCCGAGATTTTGCAATTGCTACGAGATATTCGTTATTAACACAATGCAATGATCGGTAATTCTTATCATTTCCTGGTCTTAATTTAGATTGCAATTGAGCTGTTATTCTCTGACAGTGTTGGGTGGTCACAGTCGGGTTTGGCGCCAACAAGAGACACAGATATTTCAATGTATCCTTGTTCTATGAATTGATCTGGCTAATGTCCTTAAACATTTCAAACCTAATCAGAAGTACGACAAAGAAGAAACGAAAGCCCCCAATATATTTAATCTTTTCCTAATTTATGTATAGCGCCTGTACAAGCACAGATGGGAAGAAAAGTGTCATGATCATTTAAGTATTTCATATCGCATCGAAAACGAAACTTTTAATATTGGTCCTACCCACCACACCATTTTCTCGTGGATTAACTTAACGCTTATAATTTATCAGTTAATGAAACTTCAATATTATCTCATCTTAAACTGAATATTCCGGCTTATGTGCTATCTATACATTTGATATTCATTGTCTGGAGATAATCCCATTTGATGCTATCCAAAAATTGCAAATTTGGTTCATTTACATACAAAATTACAAATAATCCAAACATCTGTAAGATTTCAAGATAGCTGCTAAGCCGAATATATTCCATCATTCCAAACCTCACCTGTGTTTCGTCCAGAGGCCAGTGTACCAGTAATGAGCAGAGCTATGCTGATGACATAGTTAAGGAATACCGTGCTTGGTCAGTACCTAGATGGGTGACTGCTTGAGAATACGAGGTGCTGTAAGCTTGGGTGTGAGGGTGGTGCAATATATAAGCGCTCAGAATTGCTAATCGGAGCGCCGAGTTCTAATTACGAAAATTAAAAATATGTAGGCAGTGTTTAAGCAGAGGACAGAAAATGTGAGGTCGAAATCCGAAGATAGCGAATGAAATAGAGAACGATGCCTTCAAAAAGCTAAACAAAGTATTAAGAAACAGGAAAATTCCATTGGAAAAATGAGTGGCAATCTGTTGCGTAATATAGAGTTTATATATTATATTTCTGCTATAGATTTGTTTAAAATTTTAATTTGACTGGAACTAATATCAGTTAGTGTTTACATTTTTGTAGATGCATAGATCTATTTCTTGTCTAAACACGAATATCCACCATCGTACCTACCTAGATGCCTACTTGTCTGTTTATTAAGATCTCTCATAAAATCTTTCTATTTTCCACTTCGTACCGACTACCAACTTGCAAATGCTAAATACGATGGATATTGATTGTTTAGTCATACAAGAAAAATTTTCCCCTCATTACCCCAGACTGACGAAATGATCGCTTGGTCATGTCTGACAGCCAAAAATAAACATTATCTTTAACTATTTCCAAACCTCTTTACACGGACAATTCGAGTCTTGCTTGCGCTCATTATCCGGGTGTATATCAATAGCAAAAAACATTCTCGATACTATAGGGAGGGCTTCAACACCACCCTTATTTGCTGGAACTTAAAACCCAAAATCAAGATTCACTTTGGCCTCAATCTTTGACAAGACAAAACAAGATTCACTTTGGCCTCAATCTTTGACAAGACAAAACAAGATTCACTTTGGCCTCAATCTTTGACAAGACAAAACAAGATTCACTTTGGCCTCAATCTTTGACAAGACAAAACAAGATTCACTTTGGCCTCAATCTTTGACAAGACAAAACAAGATTCACTTTGGCCTCAATCTTTGACAAGACAAAACAAGATTCACTTTGGCCTCAATCTTTGACAAGACAAAACAAGATTCACTTTGGCCTCAATCTTTGACAAGACAAAAACAAGATTCACTTTGGCCTCAATCTTTGACAAGACAAAACAAGATTCACTTTGGCCTCAATCTTTGACAAGACAAAACAAGATTCACTTTGGCCTCAATCTTTGACAAGACAAAACAAGATTCACTTTGGCCTCAATCTTTGACAAGACAAAACAAGATTCACTTTGGCCTCAATCTTTGACAAGACAAAACAAGATTCACTTTGGCCTCAATCTTTGACAAGACAAAACAAGATTCACTTTGGCCTCAATCTTTGACAAGACAAAACAAGATTCACTTTGGCCTCAATCTTTGACAAGACAAAACAAGATTCACTTTGGCCTCAATCTTTGACAAGACAAAACAAGATTCACTTTGGCCTCAATCTTTGACAAGACAAAACAAGATTCACTTTGGCCTCAATCTTTGACAAGACAAAACAAGATTCACTTTGGCCTCAATCTTTGACAAGACAAAACAAGATTCACTTTGGCCTCAATCTTTGACAAGACAAAACAAGATTCACTTTGGCCTCAATCTTTGACAAGACAAAACAAGATTCACTTTGGCCTCAATCTTTGACAAGACAAAACAAGATTCACTTTGGCCTCAATCTTTGACAAGACAAAACAAGATTCACTTTGGCCTCAATCTTTGACAAGACAAAACAAGATTCACTTTGGCCTCAATCTTTGACAAGACAAAACAAGATTCACTTTGGCCTCAATCTTTGACAAGACAAAACAAGATTCACTTTGGCCTCAATCTTTGACAAGACAAAACAAGATTCACTTTGGCCTCAATCTTTGACAAGACAAAACAAGATTCACTTTGGCCTCAATCTTTGACAAGACAAAACAAGATTCACTTTGGCCTCAATCTTTGACAAGACAAAACAAGATTCACTTTGGCCTCAATCTTTGACAAAACACAAGATTCATTTTGACAATACGTATCATTTGTGCGAAAACCTACTTACTGTTAATTTTCGAATTGAATAAAACCTCATCTTAATTTTTTTCCTGAAACATTAGTTTCTGAAACATCGAAATAAGTCTAATATGGATAGCGGTTTAGGATGAAAAATCGAAGATCAGTGTTCAAATTCCAATTGGCTTTGTCATATTCAATGATTGGAAAGGTGTGAATCCCTCTCTTCCGCAGGTTATGGGTTAAATAGAAATATCTGGAAAAATCGTCATTATTGTAAAATATAATATTCACGGGAAAAATTTAGACGTAATTAAATTATGCGCTAATTATGATGATGATGATGATGTGTGTGTGTGTGTGTGCAGAGAATACTTAGAATATTGCTGCCACATATCGTCTGGTGACCCTATTATTTACCTCGAGTCCGTTGCTAAAAGCAGAGTCAGCAATGTTATGTGCCTTAATCTGGCATATCGACTACAGTCACTTTCCCACCACCGAAAAGTTGCCTCTGTGTCTTTTCTATAAATACTTTCATGGTAAATGTTCGGATGAGCTCTTCAATATTGTAGTTACTGGGGCTAGTTTTTAAATTGGTGTTTTATTCTCCTCACTACAGACAATGAATTGTACATATAGGTACTAGGTACGGTTTTCATAGAGACAATGAGGTATTATGGTGGATGTAGTAAGAAAACCCTTCTCTGCCTTCCATCAGCATGGCTGATTCTAACCTCTAAAAAAGTGACTCGTTGCATCTTCTCGGGCAAACGTTCCCAGCTGACATGAATTGAAAAGACTATATTAAATGCATTGCTAGGTCAGCTGCTAAAAAGTTGGTTTACTGTGTCGTACGAGACAATTTTTCTCTCCAGAATCTATCTTACATATCTATAAGTCTATGCTTAGAATATTATTCCTTTTTCGGCAAACGTTCCCAGCTGACATGAATTGAAAAGACTATATTAAATCCATTGCTAGGTCAGCTGCTAAGAAAGTTGGCTCACTGTATCGGGAAACTATTTACCTCTCCAGAATCTATCTTACATATCTATAAGTCAACAATTCGTCCATGCTTACAATATTGCTGCTATATATTGTCCTGTGCACTTGCTGTTTCCCTGGAGCTTCTTGATAAAACCCATTGAAGAATCTGCAATATTATTGGTCCTGATCTGTCATTTCGGTTTCAGTTACCTTCCCACAACTGTGTCTTTCAATAAATACTTTCACGGATGAGCAATGCTAAACTGGCATCGAGATCTCATCTATTTAGAGAAGAGCTGTCTAGATGTAAATGTAAGGTCTATGCTAACAGTCTCTTTTCTCGCACTTCTAGCTTGTGGAACTCCCTTCCGGCTGCATGCATTCCAGCCAACTTTAATCTTCAAATATTCAATGCCATGTCAATCGCTATCTACATATCTATATCCTGATTACTTTTTCCTCTTCCCGCTCATTATTAATGTTTCTGTTCCTAATTCTTCCACACCCAGTAACCCCTTGTGTCTTAGTGGCTTTACTGCCTTGCTTATGGAACTCCCTTCCGGCTTCATGCTTTCCAGTCAATTTTAGTCTTCAGATATTTAAATGCAATGTCGATCGCTATCTCTATCCCTTGCCTCTTCCGCTCATTATTATCAATGTTTCTGTTCCTAAGTCTTCTACACAACGTAAATCCTTTACTGCCTTGCATGGGGTGATTATATCCACTATAATTGAGAGAATAGAGCAAATAACATTAGAAAGATTTTTAGAGTGGCATGAAAATAAGTGGATCCGACGTTTGAAAACGCACTATCCAGTCGGGCTTAATCACAAATTTAACAATATAGATAGTATTAATATATAACCCCACAAATCAGGACCTACCCACATTTCTCACCCACACAAGACAGACATGCTTACGGAGCTGTTGAGGCCTCACACTTATACACACACCCTCAAAAATATACACACTTTCACGGATCATACTCACTCACTCCCTAATAAGCTAAATAATAACACACACCCATAGTAATATACACGCTTACACACATCATACTGAATCCTTAAGAACCAAATAACACACACACTTAACATAGACACATCCCCATTCCAGGAACCAATAAAACTGTCAAAATGACCAAGGGAATTCAGAGCAGCATGAATCCATCCCTCTTATCTTAAATAACAACTTAAAAGAGGCTGTTTGACCAACACAAGGACTGACCAAAATTCATCTTAACAAAAAACAAATTAAAACTACAGACAAAAGTTCATTTTCACCATCAAGACATTCATTTCACTGCTACTAATAAGCAGAAGTTTTTTCCCCTGAAGATGGCCATGTTGGCCGAAACTAGTCGAGGAATCTAACTGAAATGATAAAAACGAAAGAATATTAATCTACAACCCAGTGTATCTGAAGATTTTAATTTTTTAATAATTTTTATTGTTCAAAACATTATATATATATATATATATATATATATATATATATATATATATAAATAATGAGGCAATAATAGTAAGACAAGAATGGATAATAACAAAGCAAGCCCTGAAGCTTTCAAAGTGGACAAACAAATCGATAGCTTTCTCGTGGAACTTTGTTTCATCGGGCAACAAAATAAAAACCAAAGCGCCCAGGTTTTGAAGACTCCTGTATTTATTTGATATTTACATCTGTCCAAATATTTATCTACATCCATTGACATATACATATATTCAAGCACCAGTCCCCCCCCACCAGACTACCATCGAATGCCAATCATTCTTCACCGGCATTCCTCTTTGCTAGCGACGAAGCAAAACAGAAAAGCTAAAGTGGGAGATAAGAAATGTCACCAAAGACGTGGAGACAAAAGAAGCCAGGTTAGCAATGGCAACACTTTAATTGAATTATATATTCCAGTGGTTCTGGGTGGGGAGCAGATGGGAGGGCACAGACGATAATTTGCCAGGCACGAGGTCTTTGAGGTTTTGCCACAAAAGCTAACCCTATTGAAAGTACCCGAGAAACTAGCATCTATATCTATCAAGTTAAATACAAACTGTTGACCCAACTCCGTAGCCAAAATCTGACCATACATTAGAATTTTCGTTTTGGAATGTCTTTTGTTAATTTTTCAGTACTGTTCTTAATATGCTCGGAGAAGAACTTTTTAAAATAATTTCACCCGAAGCAAGATAAGCTTTTAAGACGCAATTTTTTTTTTTTAATTACAATAAATAAAATATACTTAGGATTAATATGGTTGTTAAGCTCAAATATTTAACAATGAAATAAGGGGATTTCCAAGGGCAGCTTATCTTCGTGGAATTTCGGAGGACCTTATTCACTCAGAAAATTCAAATAGCAAAAGAGTGAAGTTTTCACGATTATTACAAAGAAGAATGAGAAGAAAGAGATGAAAAAAGTAGAAGAACGAGGAGAAGAAAGGAAAAGAAGAAGAAGAAGAAGAAGAAAGGAAAAGAAGAAGAAGAAAGGAAAAGAAGAAGAAGAAGAAGAAAGGAAAAGAAGAAGAAGAAAGGAAAAGAAGAAAAGAAGAAGAAAAGAAAAGAAGAAAAGAAGAAGAAGAAAAGAAAAGAAGAAAAGAAGAAGAAGAAAAGAAAAGAAGAAAAGAAGAAGAAGAAAAGAAAAGAAGAAAAGAAGAAGAGAAAAGAAGAAAAGAAGAAGAAGAAAAGAAAAGAAGAAAAGAAGAAGAAGAAAAGAAAAGAAGAAAAGAAGAAGAAGAAAAGAAAAGAAGAAAAGAAGAAGAAAGGAAAAGAAGAAGAAGAAGAAAGGAAAAGAAGAAGAAGAAGAAGAAAGGAAAAGAAGAAGAAGAAGAAGAAAGGAAAAGAAGAAGAAGAAGAAGAAAGGAAAAGAAGAAGAAGAAGAAGAAAGGAAAAGAAGAAGAAGAAGAAGAAAGGAAAAGAAGAAGAAGAAGAAGAAAGGAAAAGAAGAAGAAGAAGAAGAAGAAAGGAAAAGAAGAAGAAGAAGAAGAAGAAAGGAAAAGAAGAAGAAGAAGAAGAAAGGAAAAGAAGAAGAAGAAGAAGAAAGGAAAAGAAGAAGAAGAAGAAGAAAGGAAAAGAAGAAGGGAAAAGAAGAAGAAGAAGAAAGGAAAAGAAGAAGAAGAAGAAAGGAAAAGAAGAAGAAGAAAGGAAAAGAAGAAGAAGAAAGGAAAAGAAGAAGAAGAAAGGAAAAGAAGAAGAAGAAAGGAAAAGAAGAAGAAGAAAGGAAAAGAAGAAGAAGAAAGGAAAAGAAGAAGAAGAAAGGAAAAGAAGAAAGGAAAAGGAGAAGAAAAGAAGAAAGGAAAAGGAGAAGAAAAGAAGAAAGGAAAAGGAGAAGAAAAAGAAAGAGAAAAAGAAAGAGAAGGAGAAATAAGAAGAAAAAAAATGAATAAGGAAAAGAAAAAAGACGAAAAAGAAAAAAGAAAAAGAAAAAGAAAAAAAAAGTTAAAAAAAAAAAAAAAAAGAAAAAGATTAATAGTAAAGCACCGACACTGAAAGACAAAATTTGAGTTCGTCTTCCTTGCCGGAAAAAAAAAACTACATTTTATATATATATATAATCTCATATCACAAAGTTTCTGTGAATGGTTCACCTTGTCTCTTATCGAACTAGACTGGAAGTCTGGAATAACCATTTAAGCCTGTGTCCCTCATTAAATCAATCAAGTAATTAATTAACAGACGCTTATTAATTATTTCATGATAAGCATAATGCCTGAAGTTAAAAAGGAGAGAAAAATTATCCACTTAAGATGATTAAATGCATGGCATGACTTAAATATTATGTAAAAAGTGGAATCCATTATCTGAAAACGTTGCTTGTCATAGAATATGCTGACTGCTTCCGACAGAAGATAAGACCTCCTCCCACCTAAAAAATAAAAAAAAATTAAAAAGGTTCACCTTCCAGGTAGATACTTGCAGACCGCTTATATATCAGTGTTTGGAAACTAGATTATTCTTCTATTTGCCGTGTCCTTTCTCTCCACAATTTTCTATCCCTTGTAGTAGACTTTAGTAAGGTTTATCTTTTTGCCAAGGCCCTCGATCCTGTTCCGCTATCCATTTACAAAAGATTGTCAGGTAGGTCGTTCGATACCTTCCTCTGTTCCTAGATATGCCCCGGGAGTATCAAATTCACCAAACCTCCTTTCCCCATCATAAAGGGATCAGTTCGACATTTCAATCAACTAAAGAAGGTCGGAGTGTACAACGGCCGAAATGTTATAATAAATATGGCGAGAAAGATAAGGACAATAGTCCGAATAATGTAAATAATCCCCCTGAAGTGTGGACGGAGAGGTCTATCTACGAAACTCTGGAGTCGGGATGCTGAAGGTAACATCAATCAGCTAACTGATGAACTTTTACTTGCATTAATCATTATATATATATATATATATATATATATATATATATATATATATATACACACACACACACTGATAAATATAAAATACAATGAATGCATATTATGTTTGATCATGAGCCGTTCTAGACTCCGTATATTTGCTTTAATTTCGGGTGAAAATAAAGACAAAAATTGTTCAACATTTGGATATTTTTAATAGTTCCTTGATCTAACCTTTCGGCTTGCATGGGCCATCTTCAGTGGTTATACATAACAGATATTCATTGACTGTTATATTCAACAGCATATGTTTAAATAATGATCTGCTGCCCCCATACAATATATATATATATATATATATATATATATATGAAGAAATATAGTCTTAAGATGTGCTATATTTGTGGGATAAAGTGCTCAATATCAGAGATAGGGCGTGTGTAAATAAAAAGTGAACATAGAAGTCAACATTAGAGATATGACAGTGTTTCATGCTGGATGCAATCGTCAGGCTTGACGATTACATCTAGCATGAAACAGACTGTCGCCTCTGTTTATATATGAAGAACAATACTGTGGAAAATGTATAAATAAGTGGGGAAAAAATTCCGTTGTGGGCAAATAGTTACCCCCCGCAAAAAAAAAACTGGGGTCAAAACACTATGAAAGTATATATATATATATATATATATATATATATATAAAACAATTGTTTTTTTAAAAGAAATTACTCCCAAGAAAATTAAATTTCGGCATTAAATGACCCATAAAGGAGTTGATATGCCGCTAAACAAACAAACTAATTGTGATAGAAATAGTAAAGACAAAGTATGTTTTTATATCGTAAATATCACTGTGGTCTATATCACCCTGGCCATTGGCTACTCGGTGGCATCTAGCGGGCTTCAGGAAAAATGTTTCCTAGTTAAGGTGTCGGATCATTGAGTAGAGACCCTGAAAGAGGCGACTGTGCTGTGCATTCCGTCATGGTGCCTTATTGTTTACGATGGCCGAACTGCTTATGCTGGAACCGAACGAATCAACCCAGGGATAGACGTCCTTATTCCTCAGCAGCATTTTGTGGATCCTGATGACGACACCATCTGTACTCGAAACGTGAAAGCGTAAACTGCGTTGACAATTTGGAACTTCTGAGGCCTTGTTCAACATTACATCTTCACGAATTCGTTTGGTGTCAACGGTACAAGAACAGATCCGTGTTTTCAGCATTTATCTCCAGCGTAGCGGACATTTTCCTCATGATGACGACGTCCATTTTGGATACTCGTCAAGCTGTGTCGACATTTTGGAATTTGTGAGGCGTTGTTCAACGTCGCATCTTCACGAATTCGTGTGCTGTGAACAGCACAGGGACAGTTACTTGCTGCCTCGTCCACAATTACTCATTGTAATAACGTTTAATCGTAATAAACTTATATACTTTAGTCTTATGGATTTTACGCCGTCCGTGGAATGGCAATTTATTTTTACGCCGCTTAATTGAAGGATTACCTGTTCTCGTTCCCCTGCCTATGTCTAAGGATAGATCGACTATTTCTTATTTAGCACTTCTCAACTGTCGCTCGCCATGTTTCCACGGAGTCTAAGGGATTGAACTCGCTAACTCAGAAAGTAAAAGGAAATAAAATAACGCGCTAAAATTGAGCCAGAAGGAAAACCAAGAAAATGAATAAATTCAAGAAATAATGTCCTAATTTGAAAGAAAGCAAGAACGTTTGGCCCCTTTTATAAGTGGTTGAAACGTGAACACTTCCCACACTAAGTAACAAAATATATAAAAAAAAATGTTATTGCTTTAAAGATGGAAATGATAAAATAAATGGGAGATGAGTTGGAAAGGAATTTTGGCTAAATTCTACCCCCACCCCGACACCATATGCTAGTCCATCCTTATTGCGTTTATAGTTTCACTTCTAATGAAAATGATTTTAAAAAAATTTTAAAATTGCATCTGAGGCGACAAAGGATTTTTTGAAATCCCTGCTGAAAGAGAGAGAAAGAGAGAGAAATAAAGAACTCTTTCAAAGAGGAGAGAAAGTAAGAAAAAACGGTTTTATTCATTTATTTTTTGGTTTCTTTTCGCAGCTGAAGACGCGTCGTTTGTGGGAGGGACGGGAGGAAGAAAGATTTTATTTCATTTTAATTTTATTTAAAAAAGATAAAACAAATATATATATATATATATATATATATATATATATATATATATATATTGTTTTTATTGTTCAAGTTTAACAAGGACGAGCCGAAATAGTCCGAAGCTGAATAGTATCGATAAACCAGTTATGCAAATGAAAAGCTCATCTTGTTAACAAAGATCTTTCAGAAAAATGGATCAACATGAAAGGTAGAGCTGGAAGAGTCAAATGGACGCCCAGAAAGCAGAATATTTCCATTACAATACAGAAACATTACTGGCATTGCTATCAGGATAATGTATTTCCGTGAACAACGATAAAAATATTTAAACCAAAAGCCGATGTTATGTACACACACATGCGCGTATTATATATACTGCATATATTCACATATCATGCAACCTTTGAAGACCTTATTTTGAAGCTAATTTTAAGAGGGTCGCATCATACATTAGATATAAAATTAGCGTATGTACTGCTGGCCCTGGCTATGCTATTGACCAAACTATATATTCATTTACTGTAGTCAAAAAATACAGCTGTGTTTTCTCTCCGTATGTGGTCAGCCACGTCTGATTTTTCCACTCGTGTTTGAAGAACTTGGAGAGGTGAATTAACAGGAGATAACTGATAACTGACATCTATTAGACATGGCACGTGGAACTAGAACAGTCTACACCAGCGAGCGAAATAAAGGGTTCAGTTCGATATTCCAACCACCTGAAGAAGGCCGGAGTTTACAACGGCCGAAACGTTGTGATAAATATGGCAATAAAGATGAGGATAATAGTCCGAATAATGTAAATAGTGTACATAATACCTCATATCAGAAATATAGAAGTATATACAGGGTGGTCCAAAAGTCGGTGGACTGTTTGTGGTATAGGTTTATGTATCAGTTATATTATTACAACTGAATATCTTGATGAAACATTACCTGAGAAATGGATTGGCCAAAGAGGTCCAATTGATGGCTGGCACGTTCACCAGACTTGACCTCAATGGATTTCTTTTTTTTTTTTTTGGTTGGGGGCGGGGGAGTTCTCAAGGACAAAGTTTATAGTCGAAAACCAAGAAGTGTCGGTGATTTGAAAAATTACATAAGAGATGCATTTCAAGAAATTAATACCCAAAACGACTTGTGCCAAAAAGTTTGTCGAAATGTTAGAGGTAGACTTCAAAGGTGTGTAAATTAGGATGGAAAACAGTTTCAGCACCTGCGTTGATAAAATTTAAGGGCTTTTGTATTATTGTTCACAAAATTTAAGGGCTTTTGTATTATTGCTCACAAAATTTAAGGGCTTTTGTATTATTGTTCACAATAAAATTTTATTGTCAATCTAATAATTGTGTTAGTAAATATAATTGTATGTATATGTAATCTCAAAATATATGTAATTATTTACTGTCCACCTACTTTTGGACCACCCTCTATTTCTATCATGAACTGCTTTTAAGAGAAATCCAAATTAAAATTTAATAATTTTATTTAAAATGTTATTATTCATATTGTTGTTATTACAAATATGATTTACAAAAATAAATTTAATAATTTATTTATTTATTACAAGATATTATTATAATCTTTATTTTCTTTTTTTATCCTGGAGTTTCCAATTCCGTAATTTTCCAGCTTTTATCGTTTTAAACAGAATAATAATAAATAATATCCATTTTTTCCCAAGACAGTCTGACAAGTGGCTTCTACGTCACTGAATTGGCGACAGGCAGTTTACCAAGGAAAATATTTATAGATTATTATTCTATGGACTGTAGAGACACATTCTTAAGTGTTTATTGAGTATTACAGACATAAAAGGCAGATATAGACGAGTATGGTCGAGAGAAGGGGAAAAAAAAACACACGCTATGAAGCAAACACGTTTTCTGACACAGAGAAAAGTCCTGTCGTCCGACCACCTACAAAATCCGAGCAATGGCTGAACAAAACATTTAGTCACAATTATTATTTGTGTTTCTGTCAGTCTATTTGCCAGTTAAAAGTCATGATAGCGGATTCGGTGTCTAAATAATATCTATTTTAAACTACCCTGCTTTCGAGACACATCCACTATATATATATATATATATATATATATATATATATATATATATATATAAACTTCAAAGCACCTCGTTCGGGCGGCATTTGAGTTAGCTGCTGCGGTGGGCACTTTGAATTGATCACGATATGTAGGGAAGGGTAGATGCGATATGCAACAAACTACCAAAAAACTCAAGATTGATCGCTGCATTTAAGTATTGCATTTATAGGTATCTTCATGGGATCGCTAAAAGGAAAGCATAGCATGATGAAAAAGACGCTAAGCTTGACGAAAACAAAATTTTAGCGTCTAAATGTTTGTTATTATTAAGAGGAAAGATCAAAGTATTTTTTTAATTATTTTTAAAATTTTTTCCTTCTTTTTAGAACATTCTAAATTTTGATTAAAAAAACAAAAACAACCTTGTTTCTCTTTGTGTCACCGGAACTAGTAAAATAACATTTTTTTCTGTATGACAGACATTAATTTTGAAAATCTTGCAAAAATAAAAATAATTGTCGGGTTTTAATGAAACTTTCAGAAACTATTCACAAATGATGGAACTTATAAATATGTTTTCCTTTTTTAAAGTCATGGCAAAAATATTTTTTCATATGTATTACCCCCCTCCCATAACTAATTGTACGAAAACTCTATAATTTCAATTTTGGTCAGGTTAGTGATTATATTAATTAAAAGCACAAGGCTTTGAGGAAACCAAATCATGTTTTTCTGTTTTTAGTTGGACCACCTCTACTTGAAAATCATCTCTGAATTGTAACATACAAAACTCAATAAAACAAAAATATTTAATTTCAAAAGCTTTTAATTGCTTTTATTTATTTTAATGAACATGGACAATATTTCGATGAAAAATGAATTTTTAAAACAATTATTTTACAGATTATAATTTCCAAAGCTTCTTACAAACTAACGAACAACAGTATATAAAAAAAGTATAATTTCTGTCAATAATAACACTGTAAATCAAATCTACGGAAGACCGGAAGTATCATGCGTGCAATAAAAAAATAAATAAAAACGTCACGTGGATTGAGTTTCTGTCTCGTATTTAACTTAAATACTGAATTTTTAACACAATTATTTATTTCTTTAATTATAATAGATTTTTACATTTAAGTTCTTAAAATATTATAAAATTAATTAATAGCCGCATTCTGTTTCGTAAATCTCCTTTTGAGATAGATTTATTTTTGCAAAACACGTGTGGAGAAGTTAATTTGATTTTTCAATTTCAACTGAGAAGGGTACCTACAAGTATCAGTATCATCTTATGAAATTTAAATTTGTATTTTATGTACACTTCTGATAAAATTTCATAAGAAAGGTACCTATAAATTAATTAGATGCCTTTCTTATGAAATTTAATCTCACTTTCAACAGTCTTATTTTAATTTCTTTATAATATATTTTCCATAAAGCATCGTAAATGTAAAGGTGAAAGCTAAGTACAAAAAAATTTTAAAAAATGGAGCACTGAAAGTTTTCCTTAAAAATAACGAGGTAAATGATTTGTTCACTTGAATCTAAATAATTTCACTTCTCTCCTTCCGCAGAAGGAATTATCCTCACGTAAGCTATCAAAACGTCACTTTTCATGTGACGCGAAAGGTCATGACCTGCTTTGTATTATTTTCAAACTATGTCTTTTCGACGCAGAAACTAAGTTAAGCTTGGTTCAAAATAAACATTATAATTTGTGATTTTCTTAAAATAAGTTTTGAAAAATTATAATTGATTTTTAAAAGAATATCAAAATGAGATTTTCATTTTTTTTATAAATTGGAAAAAAAATGGCACACATGATTGATTATCTGTCAATTTTGCCGACTAAAAAAAAAAAAAAGATTTTTAACGAAAATTTTGGCCGTGCTAGAACGATTAAAATATATATATATATATATATATATATATATATATATATATATATATAAATATACCCCGAAAATACTTTGATCTTTCCTCTTAATAATAACAAACATTTAGATGATAAAGTTTTGTTTCCGTCAAGTTCGGCGTCTTTTTCGTCATGCTATACTCTTTTCAGCGATCTCATGAAGGTGCCTAAAAATTTAAAATTTAAGCTTACCTTTTAAAAGTTCGACAATTCTTCTACCGCCACTTAATTTAAAGACAATTTGATGTACGTAGATCCTTATTTTCCATACGAACAATTATTTTTATTTCATGGGTGACAGAACAGGAGATAATTTATAAGATAAAATTAATATAGTGTAAAGATTCGTTAAAAGATAATTCTTCTGCTGCCACTTAACTCAAAGACAATTTGATGTACGTAGGTCCTTACTTTTTGTACAAACAATTACTTTTATATCATAGATGACTTTCGCTGGATTTCGCAATTAATTTCAATTATTCCGAAATTTATTTCAAGTTATAAAAATTGTCATCGTACAAAACATTCATTGCAAATTAATCGCCATAAACAATCGCAGTAATGAAAAGTTTGGGAATCCAAAATTTCAGGCTTGGGGGTCTGGATCCGCCCCGGAATGGTTTTAATTTACGACATGATACCAAAATGGTATGATATGTTGGGCTGTGGCCTCTAGGAGTAAAGGTTTGAAAAAGTGTAACACTGACTTTCGCATTTATAATACAAATATATATAAATATATAACCGGAGCTCCTCGAGGTTATCAAGCTTGTCTCGCTGAAACTATTACGAATGAGTAGTGAGTTCGATCCTCACTGGGTGCCCCTTACTTTCGGCCTTATGCCACATCCAAGCTACGCTTGGAAAATCACTATGGGCACCTCGAGGTGGTCTAATGGTTAGCAAGCTTGTCTCGCTAGAACAATTACGACTCAGTAGCGAGTTCGATCCTTACTGGGTGCTCCATACCTTCGGCCTTGTGCCACATCTGAGCTACGCTTGGAAAATCACTATATAAATATATAATCGGACAGCAACTTTTCTTTTAAACAGGTTTCCTCGAATAGGACAAAAAAAGAAAAGTTAATCAATTTAAATTTTTTTTTCCATGCATGCTCTGATTTTATTATTATTAAATGTAAAGGTGAAAGCTAAGTACAAAAAAATTAAAAAAATGGAGCACTGAAAGTTTTCCTTAAAAATAACGAGGTAAATGATTTGTTCACTTAAATCTAAATAATTTTACTTCTCTCCTTCCGCAGAAGGAATTATCTATTTACATCTAGTACATAATTGATTACAGAGAATCTACTCGAAGATGTGTAAACATTAAAAATAACCTTTAAACAAACGAACTATCATCAAAACATGTCGGATTTAATGCATTTTCTGAAAGATCTTTATAACAAATTCGAATGTCAGTGTGTCACACTTTTTCAACTTTATTCCTAGAAGTCATAGCCTAACATATGATACCATTTTGGAATGAAGACAACACCGTGAGCAAATTAAAAATATCCCGGGCCGTATCCGGACCCGAAATCCTGAAATTCCCAAGTTTTCATTGCTACGATTGTTTTTGGACTCCGCCATCTTGGTTTCTGTTGCTAAAAACAATTCAAGGGACGCAACTCTTAACTTTTAATGATCAAATTAAAAAAAAAAAAAATTACTGTTCTTAAATTTACAGCTTTTCAAAATAAAATTGACCGTGTTTTCAACTTTAGTCCTTGAGGCCGTAGCCCAATCATATGATTTTGGAACAAGGCCGACACCTTTAGTTAAATTATAAATATTCCGGGCCGGATCCGAACCGGCAATCCTGAAATTTTAAATTCCCAAATTTTTATTACTGCGATTCTTATCGGTGATTTCATTACGTGAGTTTTTTGCGACGAATTTTTATGTACGATACCAATTTTTGTAACATAGAAATAAATTTCGGAATAATCGAAATTAATTGCGAAATCCAGCGGAAGTCAACCAGGAAATAAAAATAATTGTTTGTACGGAAAGTAAGGACCTACGTTCATCAAATTTTCAAATAAATAATTTCAAACAAATAAATTAAAAATATGCTGGATTTAATTAATTTCCTAAAAAATTGTCTTTGTTTACGTTAGGATACAAAAACATATGTATATTTCGAGAATCGGGAAAGACATGTGTTCAAAAGTACTATTCGGGCTTTGTTTGATCAGGTTGTCCTACGTGGCCGAGAGGTCAAGTCACGTCAGATTTAATGATAGTTTCCTGTAAGGTTCGAATCCTTACGGAGGGCAAATATTTTCTCGAATACAATACGCAATCATGAATTCCAATTTATATATATATATATATATATATATATATATATGAGTTCAACAAATGCACATGACTTTTATACAAGAGGCGGTTGTAATCGACCCAGATTATTGCAATTTTAGTATCTAATTGCTGTACATTTAATAAGCTGACCAACCTATTTTTATTATTCAACATTAAAAATGGCAGTATTAACAGATCTTTGGAAACACCCTACTAAACATTCTTGTCACAATTGACTAGTTTATAGAATGCAATCTTAGCGTGGAAACAATACTTGATAGAGAAATGATTTTTTTTAAAAAAAAATCCGTTTTTAAACAGACACAAATGCGTGATGTGCAATTCATAAAAGCAAAGTTATCTTTACATTAACCCCTTCGCCGCTAATTATTTCGGGATAAACGTCTCATTTCAGACGACTTTTTAAATTTGTTTTCAATATAGTAACTTAGAAAATGAGTCACCTTGAAGTACCTGAGGTTTGGCTAAGACCTCTACCAGACATTTGAGTTGACAAGTGAACTCGTTACAAGCTCAGAAGGGCAGAAAAAGAATCAAAATCGACTATAAACAGAGGCACCATGAAGTACCCGAGCGATGGCTAAAACCTCTGCCAGACGTATGAAGTTAACAACTGGACTCGTTTCAAGCTCACAATGGCATAAAATAAATCAAGATCGACTTAGAAACTGAGGCACCTTGAAGTACAAAAGCGGTGGCTAACACTTCTACCAGACGTTACAGTTGAGAGCTGAACTCGTTACAAGATCAAAGGGCATAAAATGATCCAAGATTGACTAATAAACTGAGGCTGGGTTTTGAACGTCATCCTTTAGACGTGTTTATACGTCCATGACTGAAAAGAAACTTTCGGTAAAAACGTATATACACGTCTCCGCCGGGAAAGTGGTAATTGTAATTACGTATGAAGGGTTGGGGACGCTTTATGTTTTTTTTATAACAATACGTGTGGATATAGTCTAATCAATTTACTTTTGTTTATATTTTTATCGCTTTTGTTTTTATTATCTACCCCAAATATATATATATATATATATATATATATACACACACACACACACACACACACACAGAGTAGATATGTTAGTTAATAAAACAAAGGCAAACGAAAGTGTACCGATGTGATCAGTACGAAAAGCATTAAGCACGGAGATTAAGGTTCCAAGATCGTAATTTTCGGACACGCCTGTGACCTTCATCAGAGGATGCAAGAAATAAACAGAGAGACGCTTGAGACTCACCATCAGTTCTTGAGGCTTGGAAGAATTCTGTTTGTAGACGGAATTACTAGTAAAATCCGATCTCTGTCTGGTTCCTCGCTATGTGAAACTTTTTGTGAAAATAACCTCAGATTTAAAAATGGGGATTGATGGTGGGTGGAAGGGGAGTGAGATACTGAACGTAGAAGAAAAAAGTGTTATAAGACCTGAGATGGGGTGGGGAATATGTTAGTGCTGAGAGATTCGCTGCAATAAGATAAAATGAGGGAACAGAGTGATATATATATATATATATATATATATATATATATATATATGAAATGTTAATTTTGATTACATGCAAAATTGTTATTTTTACAGATATATATATATATATATATTAGTGAGACCCGGATATAAGAGAGATTTTATCTGGTTCAAAATTAGAGCCTGTGTTAATGTATATAAAATAGACCAAACCCGAATATAAGAGACTTCTTCTCCGGTCCCGACAACTCTCTTATATCCGGGTTACACTGTATGTATATATATATATATATATATATATATATATGTGTGTGTGTGCGTGCAGCATATTTACATTGAAACAAGTTTGGTTAAATAATTTAGACGTATTATGTCTATTTATTTTAGTTATAATCCTTTTGAGTCCACGAATAAATTTCTTGGCGGCTGTAGAAAATTGATTAAGAAAAAATCTAAAATTATTTTGAAATAATTTTTATTTTCACAAAAGTTAACTGAAATAAAAATTTTGGTATTTTTCTTAATCAATTTTTTACGGTTACCAGGAAATTAATTCGTAGACAATTTGGACAATGTTGTCTTTTCCGTAATCAAAGATTTATCCATTTTGAATATACTTATGTCTACATATGTTTAGTAAATATGAATAAAAAAAAAACTTTATTAATTATGTTTCAAATAAAGTACGTCGTCTGCAGAATTGCAATGAGAAAAGATCTGACTTGTTTAGTGGTTACCACTGATGTTTTACAGGCATTATATATATATATATATATATATATATATATATATATATATATATATATATATATATACACACATTTTTGTGAATGAGCAGATGCCATATTTTTGATGCAATGAAAAACGCAGTTCTGTTAAGTATTGCATATTCCTGTCCAATGGCAGGAAGTCTGAAAGAACGTACCAATCACAGACCAGTGAATGGCAAAACGCGGAGAATGAAAAAAAAAAAAAAGTCATACGCGAGCACTTGTAAAAGCAAATTAAAAAAAAAGTTAGGAAAAAAAAACCCCTGAAGAACAAGAGAAAGACAAGATGTTTTCTGATGGTATGTGATTAAGTTATGACTCGACTATTCAGATTCTTCCCCCCCTCCCCAGTGCAATACACGATGCAAACCAATAAGTTGCATTTCACAGCAATAACAAAAAACAGATGTCACCTGCTTAAACAAGATTACTACTTCTAGCGCTTGTATTGCGGTGATATATTGATGTAAGCACGTTTATATATTACGTAAGATTTTATTATGCAAGTCAATGTTGTCGTGATAATATTGGTATTAATACTGCCATTGCTACAAATGTATATACAGACAAACCTCTCATCAACGGACTAATAGGGGGAAGAGAGTGGTGGTCCGTTAATGTCGATTGTCCGTAGATGTGAAGAGATTGTGTAGCGGAGACTTACCTCGGCGACCCAAAAGAGACAGAGTCGCGTTCATGTTTTGCAATGAAGTGTGGGGACAGCGAATTAGCGAGATTCGGACTGAAGGTGAATCGGGCAGCACTTCGAGTGAACGGAAGTGGTATTGTCACTTGTAGCCATTTTTATTGGCTGGTTCTGGGCCCTCATTGGCTAAGCGATGATTCGACCAGGTACATAAAAGCACGCTACGTTCATTCAAAGGACATTTTTGTTTTTAACGAGGAGTTGTGTACTTCAGAGTGAAGGGAGATAATAGTGAAATTGATTTGCCTATTGGACCTAGTGAAAATATATATATATATATATATATATATATATACTATATATATGCAGCTTTGCCCGTGCTTGATTCAAAAATCGTACGACTCGTACAACAATCGCTATCACTTGACTTAAAATATTTTTGCCCTTCCTTGCCTTTAAAGGAGTGCCATTTGCCATGCTGATGTTGCTACATGCCTAACTTCTTGCCTATCTCACACTGCGAATTATTTCTAAGCTCTATACTAAACATTAAATCTGTTACAAAAAAATAACTAAATAAAATGAACACAAAACGATCAGCTTTAAAAAATGGACTCGTAACTGGAAAAACCGAATGAAAAAAGAATGTTAACAACAAATACTTTTTCACACTTAACCCAGTTCTGCGGAATCAGAATCAACGTTGTCAGGACAATGAGTATGGATAAGTGGGGGAAGTACAAATGAGAGCTAGTGAATGAGCTAATTGGAGTAAAGTGCCATGCAGATTTAAATTTTTCCCACTTGTGACGAATTCAGCTATCGATTTTTTTTTGTATGCTAGCATGCTAGTTAACATTCGTGTAAGTCAGCTGTTGGCTCTCACTCTGGCCAGTACAAAATGACCACAAAGTACATGAAAACTGCTGTAGAAGCATGAAAAAATCGATTATTTCCACTATCGATGGGAATTGGGAAATGCAAAGTCGGTCTTGGCCGTCCCGCTAACTTGGAGCATGTGCATGTAAATTTTGGTGCAAATCCGTCGAAAATTGCGGCCGTGCATTCCTCACACACACATCCTGCCTTATATATATATATATATATATATATATGTGTGTGTGTGTGTGTGTGTGTGGAGTGTACTCCTGGCCAATTCTCAAAGACCGCAATGTGTGCATCTTTAACACACCACAAAGAAAAAAATTACGAAATATAATACAGCGTTGGTACTTTTATATTCCATTGCTTAACACCATTTTGAACCAAAATTCGATCAGAGATCTTACCATCTACATTGGCAAGTGCTTTTACTAAAGTTAAGGTACATAAGGAGTTGATATTCCGCTAACCAAACAAACGAGGGTCAAATGACATCAGTCCTATTCGCCCTGAATTACTCTCTCACTTCCTCTTTCCTTACAATCTCATAAAATAATCCTCTACCTTGAGTGGCTCTTGGGCCTTGTAGTGGAGACTTACCTCGGCGACCCAAAAGGGCCAGAGTTGCGTCTATGTTTTCTGATGGACTATGGAGACGGCCATTTGGTGCGCTTCGGACTGAAGGTGAATCGGGCAGCACCTCGTGTGGACGAAAAAGGTGGTGTCATTTGTAGCTATTTTTATTGGCTGGTTCTGGGCGATCATTGGCTAAGCGATGGCTAGGACAGGTGCATAAAAGCACGGTACGCTTATTCACGAGGAGTCTCGTTTCTGAGGAGAAGTTGCGTCGTTGAGATTGAGGAACGGGGATAATTGTGGACTTGACTTGTCTATTGGACTTGTGGAGTAATGGATAGTGGCTCGGGTTGAGGAATCGGAGAGCCGGGTTCGAATTCCAGTCGAATCCATTACGTTCACTTACGGGCTCGTCTGGTTTCCTCTCCGCCCGAAGACAGAGAGTCCAACAAGTCCTAAGAGCTTAGCGCGCGGCTCTCTCTCACGCACGCGCTAATGTATCGTACTTTCCGCCTTTGTTTACAATTGAAAGGCTCGCTACTGGCGCCAAGCAGTCATTTGAGATCTAATATGACATTAAACTACAGGAAAACTCAAAATTGATCGCTGCATTGAAGTATTGCATTAATATCTAAGCTTACCTTTACAAAGTTCAATGATAATTCTTCTGCCGCCACTTAATTTAAAGAAAATTTGATGTGCGTAGGTCCTTACTTTCGGTACAAACAATTACTTTTTTTCATGGCTGACTTTCGATGGATTTCGCAATTAATTGTAATTATTTCCAAATTTATTTCCAAGTTATAAAAACTGTTATCGTACAAAACATTCACCGCAAAAAAAAAAAAAAAAAAAAAAATCGACGAAAACAATCGCAGTAATGAAAACTTGGGAAACTAAAATTTCAGGAATGCGATTCTGGATCCGATCCGGAATTTTTAATTTGCTCACAGGGTCTGCCTGATTCCAAAATGGTATGATATTTTGGGCTACGGCCTCTATGAGTAAAGTTGAAAAGGTGTGACACACTGACATTAGCATTTATTGTATAGATGGTTGTGTGTGTGTGTGAGAGAGAGAGAGAGAGGAATAAAGAATATTTGGATAGATTCATAACACCAAATGATTTTTAAATGTAACTATCTTAGAATGATGCTTACGGTCCTTGAAAAGAATCCACAATCAATTCTTGGAGATGATGGATTTAAAACAAAAACAAGAAAATCATCGAAGAATTCAAAGAAAAGCCATACATTTCTCAACCCGGAATTGCCGAGATTTGATCTTTGAAGACAATTGGTTGTGCAAAAAAAAAAAAAAAAAAAAAGATGTTACAGATAAGTTCTAAGAAAAATTATGAATGATTAATAATAATAAGGCATTTTTTTCCTAAAACCAAATGTTAGATTTTTGTTGTTTTTTTTTTAAATTTCAATTTCACGACAGATTCCAATAATCTATCGATAACCGTTGATCAGTATATTTCCTGAAGGCAAATTCAATTTTTTTTTTTTATGGTTTAAATAAATAAAAAAAAAATAAATGAAATAGAATAAATTCCTATTCAATAGACAATGTCAGATTGTCTATAATTTTTACTGTTAGGTAAAATGAAACGAAAAAAATAATTCCATAAAAGGCGAGAAAAAAATAAAATAAAAAATAATTAGAAAAGCGCTTCTGATTATCAACAGAACCAATCAATTTCGGAAAAGTTTTCTCCGGAGAAATTTTGACAAAATCAATGACGTTATTGACGGATATTCATGTAACTAGTTGATACAATAAGTTTATTATTATTAAAAAAAATATAGAAAAAAAAAAACTAGAAAAAAAAACAAAAAAACGACCAGTCACATTGCCTTTATGATGAAGCCGACATAAGGCATCATTGATATTGACCTTGCTATTTTCCATTGAGAAAAACCCTCGGGATGACGAACTTTTCTTGTTTACTCTTATAATGTATTAAAATCATTTTCATTAACTATAGAATGTTGAATTCACCACATACAAAGGGTTACAGGGTGGGGCAAGAATTAGAAAAAAGAAATTATTAAATAAATAACGACTGGCATTGCATTTAAATTTTTGAAGATTAAAGTTGACTAGAAAGCAAGAAGCCGGACGAAAGTTCGAGAAATACGAGAAAATAATTAGTCAGCACAGAACTTAGTTACATCTGACCAGTTCAACTAATCTAATACTGCTCTTAAATTCATAAAGCATAGCTACGATAAGAGCTCATTTAAACAATTTCCATTAAATTATTTATGGTTTGTCTTCGTTTGATTC
The DNA here is from genome assembly GCA_903632075.3 of Acanthosepion pharaonis. Lineage (NCBI taxonomy): Eukaryota > Metazoa > Mollusca > Cephalopoda > Sepiida > Sepiidae > Acanthosepion > Acanthosepion pharaonis. The sequence goes on along the minus strand of CAHIKZ030005589.1, from coordinate 587,721 downwards.
GTTTTATGGCATATCAACACCTCAATGGGTTATTTAATACCGACAAGGTTTTTATTACTGGTAATATTCCAAAATGTATTACAGTAATTTTTTTGGAGTGTCTATATTTTTGAGATGAGATATTATGTACATTATTTACATTATTCGGACTATTGTTCTCATCTTTTTCGCCATATCTATCACAACTTTTCGGCTGTTGTACGCTCTGGCCTTCTTCAGGTGGTTGAAATGTCGAACTGAAGCCTTTATTTCGCTCATTGGGGTAGAGTGTTCTAGTTCCACGTGCCATGTTTGATGGATGTCAGTTATCAGTTATCGCCTGTTAATTCCCTTCTCCAATTTCTCCACTGCCTTAATCGGGTATTGAACTCACTCTTTGGGTCCTTTTTGAAACATTATAACTCTTATGTAGCGAAGGAATCATTTTTAAACAAAAAAAATTATTATTATACTAAAGTATATATATCTATACATTACTACATAAAATATATTCTAGAACAGGTATATTGAATTTGACTTGTATAAAAAAATACGTATGCTGTTGACACACTGAATGATTTTAAAACCCTAAGACAGCACATAGCAAAAGGTTGCCGACACCCGCTATTTGATTCCGTGTAGGTCGTACCCATGATTTTTATCGAAATTTTGGTAAAAAATAATTTGACCAATCCTTGAGTATATGCGGTAATAATCTTATATTCTGTTAAATAATAAATATATTAAAACAGAATGGGTGCTTAGCGAAACTGTCAAAAACTAAATAAACAGATAAACACAAAGAAAATATGGATGGAGTGATTTGATCCAATTGATGAATTCAAACGATCCTGTTAACGTTCTACCAAGAATCGGTCTTTGAACTCCTTGTAGGTTAGATAATTCTAGTCCCAAGAGGAAATTCCAATCAAAGACAAGTGAATATATATTCAGCATTTCAAAGAGCACGGGTTATCGAAATTAGGCGAAACGGATTGGGAGGGACATGCTGTGCGTTGGCAGTGGGGGAGAACGGGGGAGACCTAAATAAAAATGTAGATTCAATAGATAAAATGTAAATACGTCTGGGTAGAGATAAAACTACAATGAAGATGAAAGACGAGCGAAAATAATAATAATAATAATAATAATAATAATAAGAATAATAATAATAATAAGAATAATAATAATAATAATAATAAGAATAATAATAATAAGAATAATAATAATAATAAGAATAATAATAATAATAAGAATAATAATAATAATAAAATAAGAATAATAATAATAATAAGAATAATAACAATAATAATAATAATAATAATAATAAGAATAAGAATAAAGAATGGCTGAAGCAAAGAGAAGGGGAAGAGAAATGAACAGGAGTTAGAGAAAAGATGAAGCCAGATAATAAATTAGGGGTTGGGGCCGGAAAGTGGGGGGTAGCTAGAAAGAGAAGAAGAAAAAGTTATATGGAGGGGGTGGGGAGGTTTAAATGAAAATGTAGATCCAAGAGGCAATAGATAAAATGTAAATAAGTCGAGAAAACTACAGATGAAAGACAAGGGGTGGGGAGGAATGAAGAAAAAAAAAAGATTGGGGAGAGAGAGAAGGGAGAAAAGAGAAAGAAATATAAAGCATAAAGCCAAACAAAAACAAAAAAATTGAAAGAAAACCAAGAATTAGGGGGGGGGATTCTTTTAAAAATGAAATTACTGAATTGTAGAATGTGGTAAACTTGACCCTGAACATAAAATTTATTTATTCGGTCGAGTCAGCTGGGACACACGTGAGTCTATCTCGTCAACCATCACGGCCCTACATAAAGATCGGAAGATCATTAGGTGGCGGGGGTGAATTCTGTGTCATAACGTAACTGGTCAATGTAGGTGGTTAGCAGGCGACCAACCCGTCTTGAGCTACGGCTAGTTATCTAGAACAGTACTGGATAAGGAGAGAGAGAGAGAACAAACACTGGAGAGAGAGAGAGGAGGAAGAGAGAGAACAAACACTGGAGAGAGAGAGAGGAGGAAGAGAGAGAACAAACACTGGAGAAAGAGGAGGAGGAGGAGAGAGAACACTGCAGAGAGAGGAGGAGGAGAGAGAACAAACACTGGAGAAAAAGGAGGAGGAGGAGAGAGAGAACAAACACTGGAGAAAAAGGAGGAGGAGGAGAGAGAGAACACTGGAGGAGGAGAGAGATAGAACACTGGAGGAGGAGAGAGAGAGAACACTGGAGGAGGAGAGAGAGAGAACACTGGAGGAGGAGAGAGAGAGAACACTGGAGGAGGAGAGAGAGAGAACACAGGAGGAGGAGAGAGAGAGAACACTGGAGAAAGAGGAGGAGGAGGAGAGAGAGAACACTGAGAAAGAGGAGGAGAAAGAGGGTATGAGAACAAGAGAGAGCAGTAGAAGGAGCGACAGAGAGGGTGACAGAAGAAGGAGCGAGAGGATAAAGAGAGGGGAGGGGAGGAGAGAGAGAACAGGAGAAAGAGGAGAGAGGAGAACACAGGGAGAGGAGAATACTGAGAAAGAGGGGAGGAGGAGAGAGAACAGAGAGAGAGAGAGAAAGAGGGTAAAAACAGGAGAGAGTAGAAGGAGCGACAGAGAGGGTGACAGAAGAAGGAGCGAGAGGATAAAGAGAGGAGAGAACAGGAGGAAGGAGAGAGAGAGAGGTGGGGAGGAGAGAGAGAGGAGGAGGATGAGCGAGAGAGAGAGAGAGAACAGGAGGAGTAGGAGCGA
>CAHIKZ030005589.1:542500-580000 GCA_903632075.3 Acanthosepion pharaonis | reverse complement strand
AGTGTCACCTCTCAGATTGTCCCATGTGTTATTTACTAATGAAAATAATACATGGGACAATTCGGTGAAGGTCTCATGTTTATCTGCATTTGACCCTCTGATATTACTTCATCTGACATGAAGTTAACTGGCATTTGAAAGAAATATGGGTCCACCTGTTAAGCTTGTAAAATAGATTTGCACATCGGGTCATGAAACTGACCTTATACCTCGAGATCATTATAAGACATGCATATTGAGAGCGAAACAAATACAATTGTTAGTGAATAACTGTCTTTTGTTGTTAAGGGCTTATCAAAATTTGTAATATTTTTTTTCCACTTCTATTTGCAACCATAATCTGAAGTTATTTGGAAAGGGCAATGCGAATTTGTGTTAAATGTTTACATATGGTACTTTGCTCGTAGAGATGACAGGTCAATTTTCTCCAGAGAAATATTCTTGTATGACCAACATATTTTTATGCTTTTTTCCCCCCTTTTTTTTTTTTTGTTATTATCGACAGAATTCCCACAGCCTGCCAAGACAAGAGAATTGGAATACAACATTAATGTATCACAAATTGCTTTTTGTCGAGAAATGTTTTTATATATATGCGTGTGTGTGTGTGTGTGTGTGTGTGTGTGTGTGTGTACTCACATGGGTAGGTAGGTGAGGGAACAGGAATAACGATTATATATTTATGTAGATAAACAAAGTAATGACTTATTATAGCCTCAGATAATGTTATCAAATGATTATTGCTATTGAAATCAGTCAGTCTCTAAGACATTATTTAAAATGACATAACGATACTTCTCCATCCCTTCAGAATATAAGAGATCATGACTCTCCATCACTTCCTTTTCTTTAGTGGCATGTTGCTTCAGGATGTAAGCAATCATGGCTTGTCGCAGATTTATTTTCTCTATTTTCTTAATGCTATATTGCTTCTTGGTGTAGGTGATCATTGTTCTCCACAACTTCCTTTTTTTAATGCAACATCACTTCAGGAGATACACTATCACGGCTATCCACAGCTTCCTTTTCTTTTTCAAGGTCCTAGCTGTTTAGGATATAAACAGTCATGGCTCGCCACAACCTCCATTTATTTATTTATAATGCCATGTCCCTTAAGGATAATAGCTCTTCACAATTCATATTTATATTGTTGGACAGTTTATCCACAAATTTGATCATAATACCGACACTTTATTCAAAAATGGGAAAAATACAAAAAAAATTTAAACAGAAAAATCAAACTTGTTTGAAATATATATATATATATATATATATATATATTGGTTCTTTTGTGTGTGTGTGTGTGTAACTTGTGTGTGTGATGAAATATATATATATATATATATATATATATATATTATAAATTAATGTTTAAAATATGTTTTGTGTTCCAACCATGTTTCAAAAATGTGTTAATTTTATTTTTTTGTTAAAAGCATTATATCTTCAAGCGAATTTTGGAGTAACTTTTAAAATTTACCGTTGAAAATTTTTTACCGTTAACAATTTTTTTTTTTTTTTTTTTTTTAAATTCAGACGACATCCATTCAACCGACGTCAGGTTTCAGTGTAAAATACATCCTGTTTACCAAAATGTGTAGCTAATAACTGATACAATGATACTGTCATAAGGAAAATCTAGACACCCCGTGTTCAATTTGTAGAATATTCTGTAACCATGGAAACGTGATTTTAGCTGTGTATTTAAAACCCGGTAAATTTTAAAAGTTACTCCAAAATTCGCTTGAAGATGAAATAGAACTAATGCTTTTAATTTATTTGCAAAAATAAAATATTTTATATTTTGGATATATATATATTTTAAATCAATTAATTTATAATATTAATGCTCTGTAAATTTACATTGAGCACTATTTTGTAAAAATAAAATATCTATAAGAACACCGGATTTTAAATATCTTGATTTATATGTATATATATAAATATATGTGTGTGTGTGTGTGATATATATATGGTGTGTGTGTGTGTGTGATATATAGGTTTGTCATATGTTTGTGTGTGCGTTATATATATATGTCAAACCTAGAGAGCCAGACAAACCTACCAAGGTTTGACTAGGTCTGCTTTAGTTAGTTGATTACTCTTATCGGGTTTTTTTTTTTTTTGGGCTTTGGACTTGTATGCTGTACGATTATTTTCGACAGACGTTCATGTTCCTAGCTCTTCCTTTTTTTAAAACCTTCATTTCTTTCGAAATTGATTTGATCATTAGCAAATCAAGAAACCGAAGGTTTTCCGAGACGAGTGTAGACGTATATATATATATATATATATATATATATATATATATATATATATATATATATAACAATGATAAGAAGAAAAAAAAACACAAACAAACAAAGAAAATTTTAAAAAAAACCTATATAAATATATTTATATATATATATATATATATATATATATAAAAACAAGTAAACATTCAATTGCCGATACCTCCTAACGAGTGGACAGAAGGACTGCTGGAGCATCCATCTCCAAAATTCGAGACTCTGGATACTGAACAAGACATCAATCAGCTAAGGGACAAATTTCATATTTCTATTAATCCTATGCATGTATGCAAGACAGACAGAGAAAATAAATAAATTTCAACGTATCATCTTCAAAGAAGATTTCGATGACAAGACCAATGACAAAACATGTTTTTCAAGGAATAAAGCCAATTGCTTTTTTTTTTTCTTATTTAACAAGCAACAGAACGATAATGATAATGATAATAATCAGTAGTTTTAAAAGTAGTCCATGATACAAAATGATGAGGACGGAATATTACCAATTTTATTATTAATAATACCTATTTTAATTTATATTTGCAATATGAGTTATTGTAATAATTATAATTTTGTTTCTTTCGTCCTTCGTACGACAGCTATGTCCTGCCAATACTCCATAAATAATGGACTATTTTCTTTTGAGTGTGGTGAAAAAAGCGAAAGACGCGACTTGGTTTCAGTGAAAAAACGAAAGAAAGATAGAATTGGAGAGGGAATCAGATTAAGTTCATAAAACAGTTACAACACATTGATCTTAGGTAAACTATAAAGAAGTGATGGGAACCACGATATTCTGACATTTTTCAGACCGACAATATCAAATGACGGAAACAAAGCAAGCAATCGCCAAAAATCCAATAACCATGAATTAAATAAAATAACAATGTCTGCTGAATTACTTTTAAATTATTATTATTATTATTATGAGAAATGTTCGCAAGATGGCGGTTTGGCTAGAAAGAAAGAAAGGAAGATGGAAGTGTTTAAAGTCTCCTGCCAGGACCTCATAAATAATGGACAATTCCATTTTAATTGCGTAGAAACAAGAGGAAAAGACACTACTTGGTTTCAGTGAGAAAATGAAGGGAAGATAGAAGGAGAGTTAGAATCAGATTAAGCTGATAAGAACAGTTACTACACTTTGATCTTAGACAAAATCATGCAAAGTGGGCTTATCGTGATAAATGCGCCATTTTTCACATGTACATCATTGACTCAAATATCTAATTACAATAGATTGAAATAAAACCATCGGCTGAAATATTTCAAAATTATTATTAAGAGAAATGTTCGTAAGAAGGAGATTTGGCTAGAAAAAAAAAGGCAATATAGAAGTTCGAATACCTAAGAAATAATGGACTAATGGGCAGTAGCTGCCCAGACCCTTCTTTCGGGTCTTGATAGAGTTTAAAAGTGTCTCTGAGGCATTGTTGTTGAAGAATTATTTTTTTTACACTCCAACCTCCAATTTATTTCCTCCAGGTCTATGCTTTTTACCTGGTTCATCAGACGGTACTTCCAAGGGTGAAAAAATGTTTTAAATTTACATATAGCTTTTTATACACTTTTGAAGGGTAGTTTTAAGTTGATGCAAGGTGATATAGACAGAGGAGGCGTACGAAATTAGAGAGGGAAGAGAGAGATAGGAATAATTTTAAATCTATTTTTATTAAGATATTTAAGAGTAAGTGAGGGGAGTGGACCAGACATTGACCTATTTAATAAGTTGTCTTCACAGGAAACGAGAATAAAGAGAAAAAAAAGTGAGTAGGGAATAGGAAAGTAGAGGGGGAAAAACAGAATTTGAGAAAGAAAAGAAAAAGAGTTTATAAAAGATAAAGGAAAGGAAGGGTAAATAAACATATATAGGCATATTGTGGTTAATTTAAAAAAAAAGATTTTTCTATTTGGCTGTTAACGTATGACATTAAGCATTTTTAAAGTTTTACAACAAAGTACGCTATATATATATATATATATATATATATATATATAAAAGGCAGGATGTGTGTGTGTAACGAATGCACGACCGCAATTTTTGACGGATTTGCACCAAAAATTTACATGCACATGCTCCAGGTTAGCGGGAAAGCCAGCACCGACTTTGCATTTCCCAACTCCCATCGATAGTGGAAAGAATCGATTTTTTCATGCTTCTACGGCAGTTTTCATGTAGTTTGCGGCCATTTTCTACTGGCCAGAGTGAGAGCCTATAGCTGGCTGCCACGAATAGGCAGGAAGATTCTATTGGCCAGCGCGAGAGCCAACAGCTGACTGACACGAATGTTAACTAGCATGCTAGCATGCAAAAAAAAAATGATAGCTGCATTCGTCACAAGTGGGAAAAATTTAAATCTGCATGGCACTTTACTCCAATTGGCTCATTCGCTTGCTTAAACTCAACGTTGATTCTGATTCCGCAGAACTGGTTTGGATGTGAAAAGTAAAGGAAAGTGAAAATGTATCTGTTGTTAACATTCTTTTTTTCATTCGGTCTTTCCAGTTACGAGTCCTTTTTTAAAGTTGATCGTTTTGTGTTCATTTTGTTTAGTTCTTTTTTTCGTAACAGATTTAGTATAGAGATTAGAAAAAATTCGCAGTGTGAAATAGGCAAGAAGTAAGGCATGTAGCAACATCAGCATGGCAAAGGGCAAAAGTATTTTAAGTGATAGTGTTTGCTGTTTGAGTCGTACGATTTTTGAATCAAGCACGGGCAACGCCGGACCATGCTGCTAGTATATATATATATATATATATATATATATATATAAGTGAACATTGAAGTCAACACTTGGAGGCAACAAACTGTTTCATGCCAAAAGCAATTAGGCCACCTTTATGTTTATACTTACATATACTGTCTATGATATTGAGCACATTATCCCATAAATATACCATACCTTAAAACTAATATATAATATATATATATATATATATATATATATATATATATATATATATATATATATATATATATATACGTGTGTGTGTGTATTGCATTTTATCTTTTTGGATATTTTCATTATAAACTTTGTCATAAAGAAGAGACCTCAACATGCTGAATAAAATGCAGAGATTGTGTACAGGACTGTCCTTTTTCCCTTGCAAATCGAAAATCGGTTGAATTAAAAAAAAGAATTTTTCTGTCACACCAGGAAAGAAGCAAAATTTACACTACTATTGAGGGGATGAAATGTGTATGCGGACGCAGATAAGGGTTGGGGGCTGATGAGTAGGCAACCATTTGCAATATTTGCAAAGAATTGCCTGCAGACTATCCTTAAATCAATTATGTCTATTGTCTGTCTTCGGCATTTGAAAAACTGATAATCGTCACATTTCTCACTGCTTCCACCCTTGACCCAGCACTCGCTTCTCGCCTTCCCACCTTCGAAAAACCCAACCCTTGCTTCACTGGATTAATGACATACAGACGTGAAAGAAGGCCAACCACTTTGTGCAGCTGACCGCGACTGCTCTAAGACTTCCTTTGAAACAGAGCTTAGATGACATTGGTTCATTTAAGAAACACGTCGTCCGTACCTTCAGGCCATTTTCACAGCCCTCTGATTAGGTGTCCTCAGGTTTAGCTCTCGTTAGGGTCAATGATGAAGAGAATTAACACAATAAGTGATCGGTTTAAGGCCAAATGAGGACAATTTTCAGGCCACCCAGTCCAGTATTTCACTTGACCTTCTTACAAGGCAAGTCGACACCTTTGGCTGATGGTCAGTGATTAAGATGTTACTGGACAGAAGAAAGTCGTTATGAAGTGGAATGACTAGTATTTATTCATCCGGTAGCCAAATTTGGTGCCAATTCCTCGAGGTGAGAGAAAACCAAAAGCTGAAATACTCTGGTATTTTGACTGTTTCTTATAACCTAAAATTTCCTGAAAGATAAATCAAGAGGTATCTGGTGAATAAAGCAGTCAATCTTCAGAAGTTTTGTGACCTTTGAGCACCGGTCTTAATTGCCATCTACAGCGACGGCCCTAGGGTTGCTGGCACCTGAGCAAGCTGAACTTCGGCACCCTTACAAGTATATTTTTTTAATGTTCACAAGAAGAAAAACAGAAAATATAGAATAACAAATTTATTACAATATACAAGTTAATACAAACTAAAGAAAACATTCATTATTCTACCTAAAACTATTTGTCTCGCCTTTCTGTACCTATCTTTACAAAATTATTTTCTGTTGACAAAATAGCCAGAGAATTTAATATATCTTGAGTTATGGTTGACCACAAGTATGTTTTTATAACTGTGGGAGTTGCCAGTCCCATAAACATGGCCCTGGTCATCGGGTAAGACTTGTGGTGCAATAAAGAAGAAAACCAAATCTCACCTTGGAAAAAAATTTATATTCTTTGTGCTATCAAAAAATATAATATAGAGAGGTAGATAGGCAAATTAGATAGAGACGAGAATGAGAGCGACGAGATAGAGACGAGAATGAGAGCGACGAGATAGAGACGAGAATGAGAGCGACGAGAATGAGAGAGACGAGAATGAGAGCGACGAGAGAGAGAGACGAGAATGAGAGCGACGAGAGAGAGAGACGAGAATGAGAGCGACGAGAGAGAGAGACGAGAATGAGAGCGACGAGAATGAGAGCGACGAGAATGAGAGAGACGAGAATGAGAGCGACGAGAATGAGAGAGAGACGAGAATGAGAGAGAGACGAGAATGAGAGAGAGACGAGAATGAGAGAGCGAGACGAGAATGAGAGAGAGAGAGCGAGACGAGAATGAGATAGAGAGAGACGAGAATGAGATATAGAGAGACGAGAATGAGAGAGAGAGAGACGAGAATGAGATAGAGAGAGACGAGAATGAGATAGAGAGAGACGAGAATGAGATAGAGAGAGACGAGAATGAGATAGAGAGAAAGAGACGAGAATGAGACAAATTGATAGATAAACATGACACCTATAATTTTACTGCCAACACTTTTAGTCCTAAATACTACACCATCTTCCCACTGTTGTTTTCGAAGTTGGTTGACAATTTCTCATACTTGTTCCCACTGGATTTCTCTTCCAGTTTCTTGCTCTGCTGCCATCTATTATCTGCAAAATTTTAAATGCAATGTCAGTCGCCATCTTCTGTCTTCCTGAAACCTGTTCGTTTATTGTCCGTCCTCCTCACTAAAGTCATCTCATTCTCTTTCACTCCCAGTAACCCCTTGCGTCTTAGTGGCATTATCGCCATCTTTTGTCTTTCTGAAACCTCTTCTTTTATTGTCCTTTCTCATCACTAAAGTCTTCTCATTCTCTTTCACTCCCAGTAACCCCTTGTGTCTTAGTGGCACTATCGCCTTTCCCAGGAAGACATGATTAAAAAGAAAACTTTAATTAATCCCCTTACTTCTATCCATTTTTTTTCCACACATCGTTAATTAGTTCAGTGTGCAAGAGCAGTGGGGGGTGAAAAAATAGGAAAGGACAATGAGAGACAATTTCTGGCCTGTTTGTGCTGTTTCATGTTTGTCCGAGTAATTCACAGGCTACAAAAGATTTAGAAGACAAATTCTATCCAAAGAAAATTAGGTTCAAATAAATAATGACTTTAAAACTTGACAGTGCATGAATTAAACTCAGTATTGTGTTTGGATTACATGGGTGGGGTAGAGATAAGGCTGGGGAAACAATGAAATGGAAGTACATTGTCTTTTCTCTTAACTTTTATTCAAATAACAGTTATCCTCATTTTGGTTGTTTAGAATCTTATTTTATATTTGAATTTCTCAGGTGAGGAATTATTATTATTATACGCTGATTTATTGAATCTGTTATCCTCATCTTGTTTGTTTTAGTCTCAATGTTTCGAATCTTATTTTCTATTTGAATTTCTCACATGAGGAATTATTATTATACGCTGATTTATTGAATCTGTTATCCTCATTTTGGTTGTTTTAGTATCAATGATTCTGAATCTTATTTTCTATTTGAATTTCTCAGATGAGGAATTATCATTATTATACGCTGATTTATTCAATCTGTTATCCTCATTTTCGTTGTTTTAGTCTCAATGTTTAGAATCTTATTTTCTATTTGAATTTCTCACACGAGGAAGTATTATTATATACATATATTATTGTCACAAATGAAAACAAATGTGTTTCTACAGAAGGATGCTGAGAATATCATGGAATGGATATGTGAGCAACATCACAAAGTTTTAGAGAAAATGAGAATAAAAAGACGCATATACTTGGAATCAGAGGCAATTGAGAAAAGAAGGCTTGGAAAATTTGACACTCATAGGACATAACCCACAAGGACAGAGGAAAACAGTGCATTACCTACTTAACAAGCTTGTAAACATGGATGACTAAGCGCTACAGCGAATAGGAAATTGTGGAGAATCGTAATCGCCAACATCCTGACGTAACATAAAAGTATAAGAATCATATTTGTATAGCCCTTTTGCCATTCAATTTGCTGGACATGGGTCAGCTGTTTCGGTCGTTCTTTTGGAAATGACATTACAAAACATTGGAGCCATATTTTTCATCAAATGCTGACCTCTGGCAAAACTATTCTAAAAACAGAACGGCAATCTCAACAGATCAAGATCAATGGTGACTTAAAGTCTGTCGAAGGGTGATGCATTCATTGCTGGAAGCTGGGAGAAACACATATATATCGACCTTCTGTACAATAGTAAATTCATATATAGACTTATGGAAATTTACACACTTCTATAATTTACAAGCATTCACACTTTCTCGTTGTTTTGGAATATGTCCCAAAAACCCAAAACTGATGTCGGAATTTTTGCTAAAGCATCAACATTACAACAACTTGGCCTTCTTTCTAATTGCCTCAACAATATACTAAACTGGTTACTAAGTGAGGTGTTGTACCTGACAGCTATTTTAGGCATAATGCATATGTACTGGGTTTGTGTCAACCAGCTTCAGATAGTTTTAACGTCACTTTTGGTCCATTTGTAGCATTTTTAAATTATATCAAGACGTTTATACAGAACTCTAGCACAATGAACAGCAATCGTAATAAACATATTTGAAAATCAGTTCGATGCTATGTACATTACTTCGGTTTACAGATAGTAAATGCTTTAGAATTCTTTATTTTTCACTTAATTATTCCTATTCAGTTTGAAAAAATGTACCAACGAGTTTTTTTTTTTTTACTATCATTCAGGAGCAGCAACGAGAAAACTGCCAACCAGGTATTCTTATAATGAAAAGTGGCAACCACTGATCAATTATATCATTAAAAAGTTAGGGCACCTCGGCGTGGTGTAATGTTGTCTCGCTAGAACATGTTACGACTGAGTAGTGAGTTCGATCCTCACTGGGTGCTCCATATTTCCGGCCTTGTGCCACATCTAAGCAGCGCTTAGAAAATCACTATATCATTAAAAAGTTAACACAGTTAAAACAATATGGCACCCGTAAACCATATCCTAAACAGGGAACAAAGGATAAACATCTACTCCTGTTAAAGTTAAATAAACACAGAGGGAGTACTGACCAGCTGGTAGGCGAACCTGTCTACTCCTATTGACCTTAGGATGGTCACTTGTATTGAAATACCAGCTCTAGGAATACTTTTGTTTTGGAAACTGTAGTAATATCATACCGAAAATTGATATTTGGAATTTTTGTTGAAGCATCAATATTATAACCACACGGCTGCCTTTCTAATGGCCTCAGTAATATATTGAAATGGCCACTAAGTGAGGTGTTTTACCTGACAGCTATTTCAGGCATCATGCACGTGTATTGAGTTTGCGTCAATCATCTTCAAATAGTTTTAACGTCACTTTTGGGCCATTTGTAACATTTCTAAATTGTTTTAGTGTGTTTATACAGAATTGTAGTGTACTGAACTATAAACTTAACATACAAATTAAAAAGTAAGTTCGATATTTGGTACATTACTTCAGTTTACAGATTGTAATTTCATTTTGATTTGTTTTAAAGAAAATGTAGTCATGATCAAATTTTTCATACAATACTGACTAGCTGGAGTATTAAATTTTTTTTTTCTTGATGAAATTTTTATAGCCGGTCATAAATGATGATGAAAAGTCAGTCAGATCATCAAAAAGTTAAAACAGCAAAATCATTACGTCTATGAAAGAAAGAAAGAAGCGGTAAACCATATAAGTGATAAACCTCTACGTCTGTTCAACAAACATAGGAGTACTAACTGGGCGATAGGTATAACTATCTACTCCTATTAATCTGTTCACAGCACAAGTGGCTAGGTGGATTATCGAAATCATCAAACACAAAAATACTCGCAGATGGATGTAGAGAAAGAGCCATTTTGTTTAATATATTACAGCCCTAAGAAGAAGGAGAGTGATAAAAGATAAATAAATAAATAACAGAGTGCAATAACGAAAGTCAAATGCACATGAAAGAATTGTCGGGGGAGTCAAGAGATAAGACATTTGCAATTCGGAGATTTCCTCAAAATAAACACCGAGGTCATGCATATGTATATTAGAATCTTTTCGACAAAGAGGAAGATAGCCAGAAACAGAGAATTCATTGATAGCAATAGCAGAATTTAAATTAGTTCCACAAAGTGAAAAGACATTAGAAGACCACTACATAGATTAGAACGAATGCCATGAATACTGTAGACCGAGAGGTTGAGGGGGATAGGTAATTTTTTGTTTACATATATCTTTTTATTATATCTATCACGAGAAGATTAAAAGAGAAAATAATTATCACTGTCCATCGTCTACAGCAGCACAAACAGGCCAGAAATTGGTTAAGACTAAGGAATAAAGTGGCCTCAGGATCGCCTACTGGAATAACATGCAGGGACACCTAACCATGGACTTTGGGGGCTTACAGTACCAGGTGTTCCCAAGCGGTCCCCCATCTAAGTACTGACCTGGCTCTACGATGCTTAACTTCGGTGATCGAACGAGAACCGGTGTTTCAGCGTGATTTGACCGTAAGCCAACCCTTACCTCACAGTCGGTGGGGGTGGTGCAAACGGTAGTGTCAGAGCTATGCCGCCCGGAACTTCGTTCCTGGTAGGGCCACCCAAGGCGGACAGGTCTGACACACACGCCGGCTAACAAGGGCTCTGGTGAAAATCCAAGGAGCGTCTGCATCGGTAACCGGCGGCTTCTGGTCGTTCCTGTCTCTACGTCTGTGGGAACCCCGCGGCAAGCAAGAACGTTATCCAAGTAGGCCTGGGTACCCTACTTCTGTAATTTATCCCAAGAATCTTCTTCTCATAACAGGAAGAAGCCGGCTCAATCCGCCCAGGGTGAATGCCGCATCAGTACAGTACACCTAACCATGCCAGACATTACAAATACCTCGATATGCGACTGTTGATAAGAGCTGCATCTCTAAGTGTTACCAAAGAGTTTGTGCTCCTTACTACCAGCGAAACCAGAAAACAGCCAACCTGGTATCCACAAAATGGAAAATGGCAGTTAATGATCAGTCAGAATACCCAAAAGTTAAGACAGTTAAATCATTATGTCTATTAAAAAAGAAACGGTAAACCATATCCTAAACAGGAAACAAGTGACGAACCTCTACTCCTGTTCAATAAAAACGAAAGGAGTACTAACCAGGGGAGGGATAGGTGGACCTATCTACTCCTTTTCACAGCACAGGTGATGGGCGCTTTTATATCTAGGAAGCTTGCCGAATAAGGCTCAAGACTCCTTCTTGACCAAGGAGAATTATTAAATTTTAAAACTTAAGTTTGTCCCAAGAGTTGAAATCAGAGTAATATTAACATAAATTAGATCATTTAATCTACTTAAAATTAATAAAAGTTCCAAGTTTAAATGTACATGCACACACAGAGGGGTATTTTACACAGGACATCCGGACAGGGATATCGTTGCCAAATTCACCATTTATTCTTATTAATATCATAATTTCTGTTTGAATGATGAATAATATTACAAATTAAAAATTATTACAAGGATTGTATGCTATTGCCGGATGGCGGTTAAGCCTAAAGAATAATGTGGTTTTAGAATACGTGTAGGGACACCTAACAATGTGCGACATTACAAATACCCTGATATTATGCGACTGTTGATAAAAGCTGTCTCTTACCAAAGAGTTTCTGCTCCTTTCTACCAGTCGGATGCAGCGACCAGAAACCTGCCAACCCGGTATCCAGATAGTGAAAAGTGGCAGTTACAAAGTTAAAACAGTTAAATAATTATGACTATGGAAAAAAAGAAGCAGTAAAACATATCCTAAACTGGGAACAAGTGATAAACATCTACTCCTGTTCAATAAACATGGAAGGCGTACTAACCGCGCGGCGATAGGTGGACCTATCTACTCCTATTAACCTGTTCATGGTACAGGTGAGTGGACAGTTTTTATTAAATGCCATCTCTAAGAAAGCTGCCAAATACAACTGTAGATTCCTTCTACGTTAAGAGGGAATTACTAAAGTGTTAAAACTTCTCTGACGTTTGTTCTGGGACTTTTGAACATATTTAATGAACATGACGAAACAGATGGCAGGACAGAGCTTAGAAGAAATAAAAGACAAAGTTTATTAAGTACTACAAGAGACAATAATTTGTGGAAAGTAATAATCGCTTACGTCCTGAGGGGACACAGTAGAGAATTGTACTGAACAATAAACAAACTCATTCAAAAATCAGCGCCATTTTCTGTAGATTAATTTGGTTTGCATTTTGTAAATACAATTATTTATTTTTCCTTTTTACTTTATTAATTTTGATTAATTTTGAAGAATGAGAAAAAAAAGTCGTAAATTTTCAAACAATATACAATAGCATAGGGTTGGATTATTTTTTTTTTTAATGAGGTTTTATCACTGATTGTGTAAATTAATGGGTCGTTAAAGAAGTCATTGAGTAAAGAATGGCTGTATAACAAGTGCAATTTCAAAATTGCTTAAATATAGCGGCTATTTTTTTAAGCAAACAGTAGCGTCTGCTTTCTTTGAATATTTTAAATATATTCTTAATTTCAATGACTTAAAGAAAAAAAAAATTCTGCATTTTTTTCTCCTATAACAAATTAATATAAATGGGTGATAGGATTTATGTGTGTGCCCTCGTGAGTATACTTATATGTAGAGGCGTGAATGAACATAAATTATTCTAATTTCGTTTGATTAAAAGCATAAGGTTAGACTTAAAGATTTATTTTATAGTAAGAATAATTAATTTTTTGTTTTAGAAACAGTAATATAAGTAGTAAGTAAGGTTTAGTTATCGAATTATGCGATTAGTATTTAAAACGTAAAAAACATAGGATTAAACTATGCAAGAACTAGTCCAGCTTACCTCGTTATGGATTCTAGGGAAATGGATCGAATCAAAACCAAATGGAGCAAAAAGACAACACTATATAGGAGGGAAGCATGAAAAGACTTTATTTCATTGGCTGACTTATGTCAATAAGAACCGTCGGAATTATAGCCATATCTGAATTTTTTGTAATGTTGAGGTGTGTAACACGACGTTATCAAGGAGGCGGCCCGATCCTTTTTGGAATAAAGTCGGGGTTGCTGTTGGAGCCGATATGATGCAAAACCCAAAATCGGCAATGAAGACAGTGCATCACTGAAGACCACCCAATTTATATCCACAGTTTATATATATATATTATATATATATATATTATATATATATATATATATATATATATAAATGAACTGAGAACAAATTAAACAAATTCAAATATCATACATATATATATATATATATATATATATATATATATATATATATATAGAGAACAAGAGAGAGAGAGAGAGAGAGAGAGAGCGCACTAGCTGTAAGACTAGTGACACTTGGTCTGAAGATCATTTAAGGCATGAAACTGACAGCCACTGAGTTTATTCAGGTGTACACAATAAATACATTATATATATATATATATATATATATATAGAGAGAGAGAGAGAGAGAGAGAGCGCAACTGTTCTGATGAGTTTTTCCCCCTTGTTAAGTCTACTACATGAATTCAAACGTGCTACTTGATTGGCAATTAGGTCTCACTTTTGGATAAGCTAAATACAACTGCTACTTCTATTCTAGCAGTTTCTTTTCTTGCAATTCTCACCTGTGGAACTCCCAATTTTACTCCACAGGTTGAAAAACAAATCCTGTCAAAAAGCAGATGAGCTTCTTATGATCAACATGATATACATATACACACACCTTATATATATATATATATATATATATATATATATATATATATATATATTTCGTGCCAGCGAGAGCACACACAAATGAAATGAGAATGAATTAAATATAAATTCAAATGTTCATACATTCATTTTAAAATTGGACTTGATAGTAGAGTGATAATTCTTTCTTATAGGGAATGTATTAAATCTATCATATTGTTATTTTGTTTAAATGTTATTTTTGATAGAAGCTCTGTTTATTGATTAAACGCTATTTTTTTAATATCCAACTACATCTACCGACCTGAATATTTGAGAAATCTTGTCAGAAAAATATATGACCCCAGCAAGATTTGAACCTGCATCTACTTGGGGGAACCATTATTGGATCCGATGTGCCTAACGATTTGGGCCACATAGCACTCCTAGCCCCCCAAAAAAGCTTTCCTGCTATCAAAACATCCATATCTGCTCTGTGTCCCAACCTAACATAAACAAAATATATTTTTAGGAATGGATTAAATCTGCCATATTGTAATTTTTTGATTTATTTTGTTTAAACGCTATTTTCGATGGCCCAACAAGTAGTTTTTTTTTTTTCATTTTAAAAAAGAGAAAATTAATATACATGTTTAAAAAGAAAAAAGAAAAGAAAGAAAGAAAGAAAGAGAAAGAAAAAAGAAAGAGAAAGAAAGAAAGAGAAAGAAAGAAAGAAAGAAAAAAGAAAGAGAAAGAAAAAAGAAAGAGAAAGAAAAAAGAAAGAGAAAGAAAGAAGAAAGAAAGAAAGAAAAAAGAAAGAAAAAAGAAAGAAAAAAGAAAGAAAAAAGAAAGAAAAAAGAAAAGAAAAGAAAGAAAGAAAAGAAAAAAGAAAGAAAGAAAAAAGAAAGAGAAAGAAAGAAAGAAAGAAAAAAAAAGAAAGAGAAAGAAAGAAAAGAAAGAAAAGAAAGAAAAGAGAGAAAAAAAGAAAGAAAAGAAAAAAAAAAGAAAGAAAAAAAGAAAAGAAAAAAGAAAGAAAAGAAAAAAAAAGAAAGAAAAAAGAAAAAGAAAGAAAAGAAAAGAAAAAAGAAAAAAAAAGAAAGAAAAGAAAGAAAAAAAAAAAAGAAAAAGAAAAAGAAAAGAAAAAAGAAAGAAAAGAAAGAAAAAAAAGAAAAAAAGAAAAAAAAAGAAAAGAAAAGAAAAGAAAGAAAAAAAGTGGGTCATATTTTTTATTAGAAATGACAGGAAAAAAAAAGGATTTTATGATTAAATTTTACCCTCGTCAAAATATCCCCTTTTAGCCTTGATTACTGCAGCACATTTATGGTTTGGTTTGTTTCATGGCATATCAACCTCAATGAGTTATTTAATGCCGACAAAATTTTTATTGCTGGTAATATGTTTTTCTTCAAAAATCCATTTCTGGTAATATTTTTCCTTGAACAAATCTATAGCTGGTAATATTTTTTTCAAAGAATGCATAGCTGTTTGTTTTGCTAGTCCTTTTTTTTTTTTTTAAAGTATTGCTGATAATAATTTTTCCTTCAAAAATTATTGCTGGTAGTATTTTGTTTTTCATTACAAGGTATTTCTGGTATTAAAACCCATTTTTATACAAGTTTGAGTGTTAACTATTTGCCCAAAGCTGGGACCCCTAACAGGTGCTACCACCACGGGTCAGAGTGGACCTGGGAACACCAACAATTAAGAGGTAGTCCCACACTCATCAAAACCTCCTGATCAGAGGCCTTGCTGTTCAACATATCGTCATACCCAGGACGGGCACATTTTTGGCATTCATTTCTAAAATTTCTCAAAGTATAAGTTTAATAATTGATTCCATTAATTTTTTCAATAACTCTAAGAGCTCTTGTTTTTATGTTTTCACTTTTCTGTAAAGTTTATCCCATGCTAATTTTGATGGGTGACTTTGGAACTGTAGTGTAAAAAGACAAAAACAGAAACTATGTAGACTTATCTGGCCCTGCAGCAAGAATTTGTTAGATATTTTGACGGTCGTTTCGAGTATAGAATCCAGAGGTTAGCAGTGAATATTTGGAGCAAAGTAGGAAAGCGTAGTTCTTCCTTCTGTCACATTCGCCGGACAAGTTGGCACTGGTCATTCGGGTAAGTTAACAAAAAAGGCCGCCTTTATACACGACGGATACAATGTTCTGCGGCTTCTGATTGGTTAACCTTCTATTGGTAGACTATAAAGGGAGTTAAGTCATTTGAACTAACTCACTAGTTACATAACGTATACACAAAAAACTGTAACAGAATTAACTGTATACAATGTTACAGTTAACACAACACACTCAGTCCCATTACTGTTCAGACAGACTTTGTACACCAGGAAATTAGTAAATCCTACTAAATAAATACTAAATACAAACCACAAGAATGCTAAAATTGTTAATTTGTCAAAACACAAATGAATGACGCCCATATTGTTGGAAAATGATTAAATCTAGACACATCAGACACCAGAAAGTTAAAATTTAAACTTAAATATTTCCGTATTTTTGTGCTCTTCTTGATGATTAAGTTGCTTCTCTGTGTCATGCCAGAAAGTTTTTCTCGTCTGAGTCCATTCTTCAAATCTATAAATCAACCATTCGTCCTTGCATGGAATATTGCTGTCATATATGACCTGGTGCTCCCGCTGTACGTCTCGAGGTCCCTGAGAAAATCCAGAGACGAATATGCAATATGATATGCCCTGATCTGGCATCTAGTCTACAATCGCTATCCCATAAATATGCTGTGGCCACCCTCTGTCTCTTTTACAAATATTTTCCTGGCAACTGTTTCGACGAGCTACTGTCGCTGGTTCCCAGACTGGATGAATTTAAACGAGCTACCAGGCTGCCATCTTGGTCCCACCCTTTCACTGTCAAAATGGTTAAATGTAACCCTCTCTTCTTCTCAAACAGCTTTTTCTCCCACACTTCCCGTCTGTGGAACTTCCTTCCCTTTACTTGCTTCCCCAATGACTATAATCTTCAAATATGCAAGTGTAATGTCTATCGACATCTGACACCCAGAGCTTGTTCCCCATCGTTCTTTGTATCCTTTCCGCAAACGCACCTCTTTACTAGTGTTATCAATCCTCTGTAACCACTTGCGTGGCACTCTTGCCTTGCTTGGGATGAATTGCTTTGAAAAAAAATTTTTTTCTCCATTTACAAAAATATTATTTATCTGAAAAAGTTCTTTTGAAGAGTGAAAGATGCTACATACTATTTTTTTCCGTTTTATCATTCACATGACCACCATATTTTGATTGCATCAAACTGTGTGGAACAAGCGTAATCACCAATTCTTGAACAGTGAGATGTAAAGGCAATACCCTCAGCTCTTCCCAATAGAACATTCTCACAAAAGTATTTATCACTTTCCCTTGGAGTTAAACGTTATGCCCCTTCAGGACGAAGGCAATTATGACTGTTTTTCCCTTTTAATATCTGGGAACTGCATTGCAATGATTGTTCTTGGGAAAGATAAGGAATGGTCCACCATTATATTCTGTTTAGTTTAGAATTCAAAGCTTTCCTCACAGACTGTCGACAAAGGCCAGAATGCTCAGTTTGTCAGGGTGAGCAGGACAATAGGTACATTATGAAGATTAGTCGTGTCAATACTCGAGCCCGGAGACAGGCATTCGTTCCGGCAATACCCGAGACCGGAGACAGGCATTCGTTCCGGCAATACCCGAGACAGGCATTCGTTCCGGCAATACCCGAGACAGGCATTCGTTCCGGCAATACCCGAGACCGGAGACAGGCATTCGTTCCGGCAATACCCGAGACCGGAGACAGGCATTCGTTCCGGCAATACCCGAGACCGGAGACAGGCATTCGAATCCGGCAATACTCGAGACCGGATCCAGGCATTCGTTCCGGCAGTACTCTAGCCCAGAGCCAGGCAATATTTGACCTGATAGGTCATCATTTGTCAGGGAAATACTTTGAACCTATAGATAAATATTTGTTGGGGGCAATACTTGAACCTTGAGGTAAATATTGGGCGTGGATTTACTTCAATGAAGAAACAAAGTTTAATTATTCTTAACCATGTGTTCAAGTACCCGCCTGCTAGGTAGGCTATTTGGGGGTAACTTACTCCTCTACTGGAGACGCAGTCAGTCTTCCCCATCCATCGGTAGTCTAAGGGTTAAAGCTGAAGCATTTCTGATGGAAATGTTTGAAAAGTCAAACGGCCTTCAGCAATATAAGGACCTTTTCAGGGCACAGAACAAACACAAATTGAAAAAAAAATAAAAATAATAATCAACTCTTCTCCACCAGGCGTTTTAGAAGCTGAACAGGGCTGGGTAAGGCCTGAGAAATGGAGGTCGGCAAAGTAGACACATAAAACAAAAACAGAATGTTAGAGTAAATATTGACCGAAAATGAATAAAAACAACCACCCCTTCTCTGCAAAGAATGGTACTCCACAAGCCTCCGCCACCCAGCGCCAGAGAAAATAATTCACAGGGAGAAAGACAGGCAGAGCCAACTGGTGACTTATTGAGGCATCAGTTCCTAACCTCTGAAGTTCTCTCTCAACATTAGCAACATACCAGGGAAAGGTTATATGGCTTCCTCATCCAAGCTTGGAAAGCCAGTCCTGTCACCAGAGCAGGGGGAGTGCGGGGAATGAAAATAAAGGCAGGACACAAACAGAATGGAATTAATTAGAAGACAACCATATCGCCTTCCCCACCCAACACGCATAATGAAACAATAATGAGAGAGAAAATATATATATATATATATATATATATATATATATATATATATATATATATATATGTGTGTGTGTGTGTGTGTGTGTGTGTGTTTTTTTTCAATCTCTTATGGAAGCTTTAATAAAAGTGAAACATGTTAGATTGATAAAGGTTTCCTAATGTGTTCTTTGTCTTAAAAGGGGGGGGGGAACGAGAGAGCAAAACGTATTTGGATCAGTTAAGAAACGATCCTGGTTTGAGAAGTGAAGAACTAATGAAGATCACTGGAGACAAAAAAAAAGGGAAAGAATTCATGAATGGTATTCAAGTTTACTTGAAAGAAAGAAAAAATTATGTATATTTATATATATATATATATATATATATATATATAAATAAAATGGACTCTCCTGTCGGTTTCGACGTATGAGGATCTGACAACTTAATTGATTCAGTTATGAAATTTTGTGCGATAATCTTAAGTGGCATTTAAGACTCGCTAGTGATTTACAAAGGAGGCCACATATGGAGCAAGTGTGAGGATGAGATCACTCTTAGATTGGCTGACATTTTAGATCTTGCTCTCGCTTCTTGAAGATGATTCAAACAAGCAGATTGAAAATTGCTGAGTCCGCTAAAACACGTTGATCTCCATTCTACCCGCTGCAATGCTAAGCGCTCAAGAGTGTTATGTGGTATATTGACTGCTGACAACTTGCTTTTCAGCTTGTCTTTGTATCTTAGCCATGGGTGTTCCACATTCCTGTAGCCCTGATATATATGTTATTAAAGACTGCGGAAATTTTTCATTTAATAATCTTTCTTTTAGTTTTTCTTGTTTTATATTTGGTTCTAAGTTGCTGAAAAAAAGTCTCCAGTCCTTGTATTTTTGCAGAGCACTTTCGATTGTCGTCTACCATCATCATGGTTGTATGTTTTGGTCTGAATTAGGTTACTTTTTTATTCTTTATAGATAATATTTTGGGGTATTCAGGCAATGTTGTCGGGTTGGTTCATTAGCAAAAGGGAGGGAGTGGTAATTATTAGTTGGAGGATTAGTTATTAAATATACCAATTTTTAATTTTCTATATGTACTTAATCATGAAAATAATAAAAAAAAACAACTAGCTATCATTTCTTAGGTCTTTGTAAGTTTATGCTTTCAAAATTGTTGGTTTTAATCTATACTGAGAATGATTACAAAACATTTCCACCTTACTTTTTATAGGCAGAAGCACACAAATGCATGCTGGGATTTTTTCCTAGACAATAAAATAGGCCAGTTCTCAGTTTCATCTGACTCAGTCCCGATCTGTCTTGTTTGGAAGGCAGAATGCTAGGTTTGCTTGTCCAAACTTGCTCTTACGTGTCAACCCCAATTCTTAGTTTGGAAACTTTTGCCTTATTAGTGTTGCTTTGCCTTATTACTGTTAATTTGCGTTGTTTATATTGTTTGCTTGTTTTAAATATATTTTTTGACCTGTTCTTTTCTTTTTCTTGTTATTGCGAACTTTGTCAATTCTGTTTGTTGGGCAGTTCTATCACGTATTTTACATTTTACTATGGCTACTCACTCCACAGGTTATGAGCCCAGGAATAGACTCTTTGTCAATTCTGCTTGTTGGACTGTTATGTTACTTATTTTGCATTTGACCATGGCTACACATTCCACAGGTTATAAGCCCAGGAATAAACTCTTTCAACAGTAATGAATCAAAATACGAACAATAGGAGATAAGACATGTGAATCCAAAAATTATACGAAACAATCTCAGCAATATTTGATCATCCCAATGATGAAGGGTACTGTGAAAAGAATACAAATACGTTTGCTAAATTAACCCAATTTTTCAATGATTGAAATCTGTCTTATTTTTTGCTCTATACATTTTCTGGTTATTGCAAACAATTGTTTTTTTTTTTTGGGCAGTTGCGTTATTTATTTTACATGTGATCTACTTTTTTTTCGTTTTTTTTAATATAAAAAAAAAGAAGTGAAAGTTTTATTTACTTCCATATAGTCAAAATCATTTTATAGCAATAGGAGTAGATAGGTTTGCCTATCGTCCAGTTCACACTCTTTCCTGGGTTTTGGGGCAGGAGTAGAGGTTTCTTCCTTGTTTAAAGTCTACTTTAACTCTATACTTCAAACTATACTTTTATTCACTAATTAAATATTGATCTCTTTAAGTCTACAGTTAGCCATTATCTTTCCTGCAAATCTCCAATTCTTGCCCTTTCTTACACTAATACAACACCTCACAGTAACCCTCTACCTTGAGTTGCTCTTGGGCCTTGAATTAGGTGAACATTAGAAAAAAATACTAAAGATCATGGACAATAGAAAAATGGAACAGATTAATCAACGGTGTTCAAGTTTGCTCAAAATATGTAACAGATATAGTCAGTCTTCAAAAATACAGAAATACACACCATCTATATTCAAGTTTATCCAGTGTGTCGATCAGCCTTTGATTCTGGGCCAAGCAATTATTAATTTATTATATCTCACGTAGATGTTGCCTCTCCCCCACCCCATCACTAGTTATTCACCGTAATGGAACAATAAGTCTGACTGACAAAGCATTATCTACATCTTGTGATGACGAGGTAGGGGGTCTGCATTGGCTGCAGCTTAAACGTTGATATCAAATTATCAATATCAAAATATCGATGTTGATTAAAATATCATGTGTGAAAATATCAAAAAAAAAGCTTTCAAATACTTTCCCTAGAGCCCTGGTTGGTTTCTGTCAAGGCTGACAATGAATGTAACAGTATTTGTTGCCAATTCTTGTTTGCAAAGATAGTTATAGAAGAGTGGTTTTCATTTCTTGACACAACCAATCCAATTTGGCATGTCGAGAATCAAATTCATGCTTTTCCCAAGGAAATTAGTGCTAAGCAACCACGAGCAAGCAAAATGCACTTGGAAAAAGCATGAATCCATCTCCTTTTCCCCCATTTATGCGTTGAACAGCAGGACAAACTGGATTCTATGGCCTTGATTGGCAACCAGTCTATGATAAGGACAAATCTGAATTCAAAATCTGCAGAGAGTCGTTTATAGACCTTTTAGCATACGGTGCATTCAAGAACATTTTTTGTCTATCGGATTAGATATTTGAGAAATTTTATCAGAGAAAATTATGTACCCTCCAGCAGGACTTGAACCAGTGACAGGAGGCAAAGAGTGTTAGTTCAATATATATATATAAAATCATAAAGAATATCTCCAATAAACCATGTCTCCCTCCATTAAAATTCACCCTAATATTTTAAGAAAAGTACTCTTGTTGTGCACCACAGAAGTTTCTTTCTATGACGATAAAAATAAGATATACGTACAATGCGATGGTGTCGCTATGGGTTCCATTCTAGGACCAACTTCTGCATGATTAACTTAAGAAATAACATACTTAATATCACACAAAAAAAAAACTCCATTTACATAAGATATATCGATGACATTCTCATTTCAGTTAAAGACATAGACGAAATACATGAACAAAATCACTTTAAAAAATCCGTACTTAAGATCACATATGAACTTAACAATGATAATAAAATCTCGTTTGTTGATGTATTAAGAGACACTAATAATAAAATATTTACTACCTCCCCTTATAAAAAAGCAACTAGCATAAACACGTGCACCCTCAATTATAAAAATTTATGTCCTATTACAAAATACCCATTATATTGATTTTCCAAGCATAGCTTAGATGTGGCACAAGGCCAAAAGTAGGGGGAATCCAGTGAGTGTCAAACTCACTACTCTGTCATAATTGTTCTAGCAAGACAAGCTTGCTAAAAATTACACCGCCTCGAGGTGCCTATAAAATAGCTATTATATGAAATTTAATAAACCGTGCAAAAGCAAACTCCTCAACAAGATTTTCTATACTGAATTAAAAAACATTAAACAAACCCTCATTAATAATGAGTTTCATTAGGAATATAAACAACTAAAAATGAAAGTAATACATCATCAAATAATGCTAAACATATCAATCTGCCATACTATAATGAAATGCATTCTAACAGGAGGAAAAACTTCTAAAAAGACTCATAAATACTAATATACACCCACCAATCTCAGTAAAAAAAAATAAAATTAATTAAATACCAAATTTAATTCAGTCAACCTTGTTGTCCAAAGTAACTCTTCTACATCAGTTAGCATCTTAAAAAAGACCAACATTGTACATCAATTTAAATATCCTTTGGGAGATTGCATATCTGATAAAAGTATTAATACATCCATTGGTTTTGCAACAATGACAAGAAGGCTTACATTTTATTTGAATGATCATAATTCAATCTCAGAACATTTAAAGCAACACTCATGTTTACATTCACAGTTTAGACATATATTAGTCAAAAATACATCAGTGCTTCATCAAGGTAGGCAAAAAGTTAAAATTCTGGAAGGTTTCTGTTGTGGTAAACCCACCTGCAGTAGAGGAGCAGTGGGGTGTGCAGCGGAGACGCAGTGTTAACCTACCGTTCGGATGTACACTTCTAATCTGCTTAATGCAAACACTCTTGCTTTGTATATATTCTGTATTTCAACACACTTGTTCAACCTACCTACATCTTCCATGTCATTCTTTCTGGCCCGTAAACAGGCTACAACAGTCTTTATATAAGAGAATTGCAATCAAAAAGAAAGTCAACTATCAGTATAGCAACAAAGTACTTAATTGTTTGTAGCAGCAAATTATTATATAGAAAATACTAAATTAAAATACTAAAGTATCTGTCTATATTTCTGAGATGAGGTATTATGTACACTATTTACATTATTCGGACTATTGTCCTCATCTTTGTCGCCATATTTATTGTAACGTTTCAGCCCTTCAGAATCTGTCTATATTTCTGAGATGAGGTATTATGTACACTATTTACATTATTCGGACTATTGTCCTCATCTTTGTCGCTATATTTATTACAATGTTTTGACCCTTCTGTATCTGTCTATATTTCCGAGATGAGGTATTATGTACACTATATCATCCGGATTATTGTCCTTATCTTTGTCGCCATATTTAACACAACGTTTCGGCCCTTCAGTATCTGTCTATATTTCCGAGATGAGGCATTATGTACACTATTTCCATTGCTCAGACTATCATCCTCATCTTTGTTGCCATATTTATCACAATATTTTGGCTGTTGTATGCACCAGCCTTCTTCAGGTGGTCGGAATGTCAAACTGAACCCTTTATTTTGCTTGCAGGGGTAGACGGTTCTAGTTCCACATGCTATGTCTAATGGATGTCACTTATCAGTTATCTCCTGCTAATTCCCCTCTCCAATTTCTCCACCGCCTTAACAAAGTATTGTCCTCGTCGGGGACACATGGCACAGTGGATAAAGGCGGCGTTAGATCCAGTGACAGGACCCAAAGAGTGTGATTTCAATACCATATATATATATATATATATATATATATATATATATATATATGGTAAATACAAGGATAAATAAATATGCTGTTTAATAAACAAATGGAGCATCTACTGAAATATGAGTATCCACTAAAAGTATATATATATATATATATATATATATATATATATATATATGGTTTGTTTTTACAGCATATCAATCTCGATGGATTATTTAATACTGACAAGAGTTTTAGGATAGGTTTGTATGAATAGAATATGTATTCTTTGTAAGAAATCAGTTTGTAGATTAGGTTTCATTGATTTATTGACGTTGATTATTTTATTTTTCAAAAATGTATAGATAGTAATTTTTTTTTTAAATGTCTATATGTTATGGAACCTTACCCATAATAACATAATGGACTACCCCATACGTAATAAATACTGCGCCACAAGAGGAAGCAGGGAGCTCAGTCCGAAGTCGGGCGACCGGCTGAACTCTCTGCCTTCGGGCGGGGAGGAACCGGAACGAAGCTACGCCGAAGGGCGTAGTCTCTTTCGGGGAGGTAAAACGACCCTGAACCCGTGTATACCGCTTTAAAGGGCATATTTTTGGCCGAGCCCACGGACTCGGAGATCCCACGTTAAACCGGCCTTGTGCCACATGATGCCCTCGTGGGTGGGTGGGTGTGGACTAAATACTGTTCAGTCTGAAGTCTGGAGTGAGGTCCGTCAGAACTGTCAGTCAGTCGAGTCAGAAGCAGTCCGAAACAGAGTCGCGTTCAGACAATTACTACTAAACCTGATTGTTCGTACTAACACTTTCTACTTCTCTGTATATATTCCTGTTTGTAATATATCTGTGTTATTCCATACCTGTGTTCGAGTTCTTCTTTATTGGTTCTACCTTGGACTATCACCGTGGTACAAGGAACCGGACCATAACACTAACACCTTAAAACTGTTGGGGACAAATTATAAAAGAAAATATTTTAAATTTGCATTGTTTATTGAAAATCACACTAAAACTATTGCACTGTATAACATATTACATCATAATATAGCTAAATTGCTCAGTATAATTTCCCTTTGAAGTAAATGAAGGTCTTATTTGATGGCACAATGATTAAATAATAATGTCCTTGTGCCATGCATCTTGTCCATATTCAATTTGTATAGCTTCGGAAAATTATAAATTTTATAAGGCTGTGCTATAAGGCTTTCACTGATCACCAGAATAAAATTTCAACAACACGACTTTTAACCTAAATGTAATCTTTAAACTTATTTCCTCAAAAACCATTACTGATTTGTAAAAAAATATTTTGCGTTTTTATTTATCATATCAAAACCCAACTTGTAAATTGAGTGCAATACCACAGATCCAAGATTGACTGGCTCTAATATACATGTATATGTGTCAGTTTTCCAGCTTCATAAATACAAATATATATGATTAGTTAGTATAGTAAAAAGCGTGAAACAAAGATTACATAGTCAGTCTCTCTCGGTATATTTCTTCTTTGTAGTATTTTGGCTGCTGTAGTGGGGGTGGTGGTATGTCCTGATACTAGTAATGTCTATCAATCGTGCTGAGACCAGATACTAGACATACACTTGCAATGTCCCGGATAACCAAACATGACCTTTCCAGAAAGCAGCACAAACAGAATAAATAGATTATCAGAGATGGGCACTTAATTTGAATTTCAAGAGCTCCATTTATTGGCCATGGCTGGGGTGGATAGTCATCGGGGTGGAAGCGATTAGTCGATCAGGATTGGAGCTGGGGTTAGTGGGGGGGGGGTGTCGAGGTGAGATAGACATCTAATTTATCTGACAAATCCATACTGAATTCTGGCCAAATACAGTGACAATGTCATTTTTTTTTTTAATTTGCAATCGCTATTCTTACCATTTGGCTGTCCCGGACAACCCGATATTAATATTTATGTTGCACTTTGCCCCTCGCAACCAACTTTTTTTTCTGTTGAGATGAACTGAATGCAAATGTTAAGCTCCAAATGAAGCGGGTCTCTCAGGATGGGTTAATGGCTAACGAGCCAAATTCAGTTGACTATTAGCACTATATAGTAACTTCTATCCTCACTGGGTACCCCTATACAAAATTCAACATTAAATAACCCGACGAGGCTCATCATATTGTAAAATCAACAAACATCACTCAACAAGGAAGAATGTTTAACAATCTTTTCTGGTTGACCAAGATAGTGAGCACGATTCTCATATAAAATTCAATATTAAATAAAACATAAAAAGATTAACATGTCATAAAATCACCCACCCTAATCCTGAAATCTCTGGCAATGCATTTTCCTGGTAAGAATCATTTGCAGGTGCCCTGCCATGAGAGTAACGGTTAACGAGATCCCTAGGCTAACCTTTACTACATCCTAGTCATTTTGATTCTCACTATGTGGCCCCGTACTAAATTCAACATCAAATAACTGATAAAGTGTCGACATCATAAAATCAACATACCTAATTTGGTATGGGATAATGGTTAACGAGCCTAGTCTGGTTATCCATTACTACTGAGTATTAAGCTTGATCCTCACTGGGTGCCACATAAGAAATTCAATATTAACCAAATAAATGCTGACCCGTTATAAAATCGTCCTACCTAACTCAGCATTGTGTGATGTTTAACAAGGCTAGTGTTGTTCACCACTAATACTAAGTAAGGAGTTGGATCCTCATTAAGTGCCCCTATAGACAATTCAACATTAAATTGCTGAAATAGTTTGAGATATAAAATCAACCAACCTAACTCAGACTAGTGTCGTTAACCACTAATCCTAAGTAGGGAGTTGGATCCTCAATTTTGATATAAAAATTGTACTCTAATTAAAAGAGAAAATAATTCACTAAGATGAAAATGTCTAGAAAGTGCTTTAATTGCGAGTTTATCCCAAGTAAATTTGCATCCAGGGGTCTTAGGTTACATTATTCTTGACAGATCTTCTGTTAATAACAGAGATGATGGAAATAAAATAAAAAGAATCTCATTGGAATTGGCTAAATTATATATAAAAAAAATAAAATATATATATATATATATATATATATATATATATAAAAAGACATACCTTTATCTAGAATTTTAATTTCCTAGTGTCACTGATTCATGGACTTGTGTAATTACATGAATGTAAACAAAAATTGTTTGATGAAGTCCTAAAGGTCGAAACACATCACCCAAAACTTTTTCCACTGTCATACATCTTCCCTCCCAAATTGTTCTTGATATATAAAAAATTATACAATATTATTCCATATATATATATATATATAAAGAAATATAGATTTTAGGTTTGCTATATTTATTTGATAAAGTGCTCAATATCAGGGAGAGAGTATGTAAATATAAATATAAAAGTGAACATTAAAGTCAACATTAAGAGACAACAGACTGTTTCATGCTAAATGCAATCATCACACCATATGCATTGTTTTTTCTCAACTATTTATATATATGAGTCAGTGGTGAATTGTGGGTAGTCTATTCTAATGGTAATTTTGGCCAGAGTAGTTTGTTAATTCGTTTATTATTTACTTTATTTGAATAAATTTATTTTACTTGTTTTTGCTTATTTATTTTTATTTATCCTTTTCAGTAATAAAAATTAGTTTTTGTGTCTGCATTTTGATATTAAACATTGCCTCCACTGGGTGTTGACTTCAATGTACACTTAAACACACACACACATATATATATATATATATATATATATATATATGAAATGGTTGGTCCCTTGGGCTCAAGGATACCTGTCTACTGGGGCAGCTAGCTAATCCCCGTTGCAGACGCCTGCTCAGGCATATTTGTTTTTGGTCAACACCTAGAGAGCCCAACTTTGGTTTATACTGCTACTATGCTGAGCGGAGCTTAGTTACAGTTTCTGAGAGGGGAAGTGTTATCTAGCATGAACAACAGTCTGAACAAGGCCAGCACACTGAAACCCTCGGTCACGATGGCTTGTGATTTTGTGCTAGCACAACCGCCAATGGCTCCGAAGGGTTCCATCTACCCAATTTCACTCACAATCTGAGGTATGGTTGTCATGCACTTTCCAAAGATGACACATGCTGGGATCGACTCCTCCAGACCAATAACTTTGAGAAAGCTACCTTCCTGACAAATCAACCATGGTGAGATTTGAACCAAGGTCTCATGATCAGTCAGCAAAAGTTCCAACCACTTGGCTATGTGTACTGTTCTTACATTTGTGTTTGAGTGATTTTAATTCCACTTATTGTTTTCTGTTGCCATAGCAGGAGATGACAACACTATGAAATTCAAACACACTATTGTTCAGGGATTGGTCACCCTCAGTGACAGGATAAACTTTTCATACAGCAAATGAAGTTTCATACATGATAAAGTATATACGTGATAAAGGTTAACTGTCATTGTTAATTTTCAAGAGATGGATCGAGAGGTTATGACTTTGAAATAAAATAAAAACTTTGAACTCATGTTTGGCACGGTGATTAAGTATATCAGCCAAGTGTATTTAATAATTAATA
Source organism: Acanthosepion pharaonis (assembly GCA_903632075.3). Classification (NCBI taxonomy): domain Eukaryota; kingdom Metazoa; phylum Mollusca; class Cephalopoda; order Sepiida; family Sepiidae; genus Acanthosepion; species Acanthosepion pharaonis. The sequence goes on along the minus strand of CAHIKZ030005589.1, from coordinate 550,894 downwards.
CATAAATGCATAATAACAGAGGTGGCATTTGATCTGTTGGAAGTGGCCTGCAAATAATGCCATCAGCTTATCATAGAGAGATATAAAAGGATTGGACTCTTGTTGCAGTGGAAATGATTTCAGTGGATAGTCAGTGGTCAGGAATGAAGGCAAGCATGATAGTTTGGTTTGCCTTGTTTTATAGCATATCAACCTCAATGGGTTATTTAATGCTGTCAAAATTTTTATTGCTGGTAACACACACACATATATATATATATATATATATATATATATATATATATATATATATATATTTTTATATATATATATTTTTATATATATATATATATAGAAATGGACAAAGTCCGACAATTTATTTATTAAATACATTTTTATGTTTAACGTTCTTTCTTTTTATAGATGGTATTTATCAATTCACCCACAGGAATTGAATGTGGCACAAGGCCTTTTTAATGTGGGTATGTCCGAACCCTGTAGGCCCAGCCAAAAAATAAAACCCATCTAAACCCGTCCAAGCAGGCTAGTTCCGTCAACCTCCCCGAACGAAACCCCACCCTTCGGCGGAGCTTCGTCAGGTTCCTCTCTGCAAGCAGAGAGTTCGACAGACACCCGGCTCGGCAGCTCACAAAGCACAGATACTACACTTTGATCCTAGCCACCGGGCCGAGCGGGTATTCTTTTTTAGATGGTATTTATCAATTCACCCACAGGAATTGAATGTGGCACAAGGCCTTTTTAATGTGGGTATGTCCGAGCCCGTAGGCCCAGCCAAAAATAAAACCCATCTAAACCCGTCCAAGCGGGCTAGTTCCGTCAACCTCCCCGAACGAAACCCCACCCTTCGGCGGAGCTTCGTCCGGGTTCCTCTCTGCAAGCAGAGAGTTCGACAGACACCCGGCTCGGCAGCTCACAAAGCACAGATACTACACTTTGATCCTAGCCACCGGGCCGAGCGGGTATTCTTTTTAGATGGTATTTATCAATTCACCCACAGGAATTGAATGTGGCACAAGGCCTTTTTAATGTGGGTATGTCTGAGCCCGTAGGCCCAGCCAAAAAATAAAACCCATCTAAACCCGTCCAAGCAGGCTAGTTCCGTCAACCTCCCCCGAACGAAACCCCACCCTTCGGCGGAGCTTCATCCGGGTTCCTCTCTGCAGAGAGTTCGACAGACACCGGCTCGGCAGCTCACAAAGCACAGATACTACACTTTGATCCTAGCCACCGGGCCGAGCGGGTATTCTTTTTTTAGATGGTATTTATCAATTCACCCACAGGAATTGAATGTGGCACAAGGCCTTTTAATGTGGGTATGTCCGAAACCCGTAGGCCCAGCCAAAAATAAAACCCATCTAAACCCGTCCAAGCGGGCTTTTTTGAGTTCCGTCTCCCCAACCTCCCCGAACGAAACCCCTACCCTTCGGCGGAGCTTCGTCCGGGTTCCTCTCTGCAAGCAGAGAGTTCGACGAACACCCGCTCGGCAGCTCACAAAAAGCACAGATACTACACTTTGATCCTAGCCACCGGGCCGAGCGGGTATTCTTTTTACATTCTTTTTTTGAGATACAACTATTTAAGGCAATGCTATGTTTATAATAAACAGTATTAAATAACATTTACTGGCCTGAATATCGAGAAATTTTCATAGAAAATATTCGTCCTTTGACAGGATTCGAACCTGCATCCTATACAGAACCGTCATTTACGCTGACGTGCCTTGACCGCTCGGCCACAAAGGATCGTTCGGTTGGCAAGGTTGGTGAAGGCACGTCAGCGTAAATGATGGTTCCGTATAGGATGCAGGTTCGAATCTCTGTCAAAGGACGAATATTTTCATGAAAATTTTTATTCAGGCCGGTAAATGTTATTTAATACTGTTTATTATAAACAGAGCATTTACTTAAATACTTGTATCTATAAAAAGAACGTTAAACATAAAAATATCTTAATATATATTTCAAAAATGTATTGCTGGTAAAGTCTTCTTTTTTTTTTTCAAAAATGTAATGCTACTCATAATTATTTTTTTTTACAAAATATTTCTGGTGTTAAAACCTATCTTTACACTTTCACAGCGCTTTGACCCCAGGTTGGAGGTTAACTACTTGCTCATAGATGAGACCCTAACAGGTGCAACCACCCCAGGTCAGGGTGGACATGGGAATACCAGCAATTAAGAGGTGGTTCCACGCTCCTCAAAACCTCCTGATCAGAGGCCTTGCTGTTGGATGTAGTTTATCATCTTACCCAGGACACGGATATAGTTTATCGTTATACCCAGGACAGGCAAGCATGATAGAAGTGGGATATTATGTGTATAATATAAATGAATTACCAATGATATTAAATAGCAGATTGCATGCAACAGTGGCCACATCCTGGTAAACTGCTTTGACTAACAGGCAAATCAGGTGAGGGTGGTCAACGGGTCCAAATTCTTGATAATTTGGGATCTGTCAGTTGTATTGCATGTGGAAATTGATTCCTGGTAGAGTGGGCGGAGGAGGTCATCCACAGATCTAATGGCCTTGAAGGCAGTGTCAGTAAATGCTGTGGGGTGCATCACAGTATGGATGTGACAGGCAGAAGACATGGTCATCTTCTGGAGTCCGGAAGTCTGCGGTTCCAATAATTTCAAATGCCACCAGATAAAGATACCACAGGCCAAGAAAATAGGATTATCTCAGTCCCAGGATTATCCAACTAAAAATGTTCTGCACAGGTCTGGTTGAAAATTCATCCAGACCCACTGATTAATACCAGTAGAAAGTCTTCTCTTTGTGCAGGAATGAAAATTATGGTGGTGATGATAATTAATAATTTCATTAAAGAAATACTTTGGAAATTAGGAAGAAAGGGATTGTCAGTGGTCAGGAATAAATACATGCATTACTGATAGAATAGGGCTATTATATGTATAATGGAAATGAATTATTAATGATTATACTATAGGAATGCATTGAAAATGAAGAAGAAAGGGATTGTCAGTGGTCAGGAATGAAGGCAAGCATTACTGATAGAATAGGGCTATTAAATGTATGATGGAAATGCATTGCTAATGATTTTACTATAGGAATTCATTGAAAATCAGGAAAAAAGGGATTGTCAGTGGTCAGGAATGAAGGCAAGCATTTCATTGAAAATCTGGAAGAAAGGGACTGTCAGTGGACTGGGATGAAGGCAAGCATTACTGATAGAATAGGGTTATTATATGTATAACGTAAATGAATTGTTAATGATTATACTATAGGAATGCATTGAAAATGAGGAAGAAAGGGATTGTCAGTGGTCAGGAATGAAGGCAAGCATTACTGATAGAATTGGGCTATTATATGAATAATGGAAATGCATTGCTAATGATTTTACAATATGAACGCATTGAAAAATCAATAAGAAAGGGATTATCAGTGGTCAGGAATGAAGGCAAATATTACTGATAGAATTGGGCTATTATATGTATAATGGAAATGCATTGATAATGATTTTACAATAGGAATGCATTGAAAAATCAATAAGAAAGGGATTGTCGGTGGTCAGAAATGAAGGCAAGCATTACTGATAGAATTGGGCTATTATATGTATAATGGAAATGCATTGCTAATGATTTTACTATAGGAACTCATTGCAAATCCAGAAGAAAGAGATTATCAGTGGTCAGGAATTAAAGAAAGATAGAATTAAATTTAAGAACATGAATAAACCTTTTTTAATATTATTTCCTCAAGTATTTTGTTACCAGAAAGTAATCCTTATTTTATAAAATGCAACTTTCATTTGATCTGTCATATTGCAAATACCAAGATATTGGGTTCCAGTTCATTTATTGCTTAATCAATCGCATCCTATGTATTGTTCATCAACATTTTAGAATCATATAAAAGAAAATCATAAAAATAGAGAAACGCATACTTAATATAACCTTCACTCGACAGAATATTCAAAATTATATAAGCTACAAAAGTTAAAAGACAAAATATTTTCCATGCTTTTCTTTAGACGAGAGAAATTTTGGAATACCATTACATAACAATTCTATATTCAGGCAGGTGTCTTCAGACGCTGTTACCAGTAATGGAACGATTTCCAATGATTGCGTCTAACAATAACACCACCAAGATGAAGTCTCTTTTCCTTGGTTCCACCGTTCCATGTTTTAATACAACCAAAATACATTTTTTTTTTTTACTTTCTCAGGAAGGAAAACCCACACCTGCCCATGGGGAAATGTAAGCTTAAAAACTGTGAATCTGTCAATAAAAAGAATTGAAAAAAATCTCTACAACATCTCAAGTAAGAGGTGTTCTTAGTAAGAATAATTTTGTTTCTAACTTACACTTTAAGATTTCCTGAACACAATGCATGTTAATTTTCAGAGTATTAAAATCTTGCAAAAATCCACTGAAAACTAATATATATATATATATATATATATATATATATATATATAAAAAAATCTAACAAAAGGAGATACCTCTTAATAAAGGTTTACAGTCACAAGATGTCGAAACACAGGGCCCTGTGTGACATCAAGCGACGTTCAGTACCTAGGTGCGTGAACAATGCCAGTTGCTGTAAGCTTGTATGTTTTTGGTGTAATTGATAATAGCTTGGTTTTATTAATTGGAGAGTCAAGTTCCAATTCTTGTTGAGTTTGTTATATTGACTTACCCACAAATACCGTTTGGAAAGGTATGAATAAACTATTTGTCCCCAGCAGCTACAAATTAATTATCAAGTCTTGTATCAAACTATTATTATCTACCAAAAATAAAAAAATTGCTACTATCTAAGAATATTTTAGTTATTTTTTCCATATATATATATATATATATATATATACACAACATATATATATTAAAACATATTTGGTTGGATTGATGTGAGTTTGTTAGCTCTATCTCTGATATTGAGCACTTTCTAATAAGTACCACGCATATAATATATATATATATATATATATATATACACACACACACACATACACACACTTTTCACATATATTAAAACATATATTCTTAAATGTAACAGACAACCTATGTCTATTATGTTTTGTCATGAGACTTTCCAAATGTCGTATAATGGCTTTAGATTCAAGAGAAAATAAAAAAAAAACTGTCCTTGTTTACATAAAAGTATTTTATGCGAGATATATATATATATCTCATATATATATATAAATAATATAATGCCAAAAATAAGGAGACATCTTGATAAAAGGCTTACAGCCACATCATGTTGAAACACCAGTTCTGTACAATCACCGAAGTTAAGCAACGTTGAGTCTGATCAGTACCTACATGAGTGGACTAATTTGATATACCAGGTGCAGTAAGTTTGCATGTGTGGGTGGATAATGTAATGGATAATAGTTTGGAATTGTTATACTGGAGAAGTAAGTTTCAATTTCCCCTGAGTTTGTTATATTCACTTAGGTGCAAATACCCCCAGCTATGGGTTAATTAGTAAGACTTGTATCAATAAACTTAAGCCATTTTTTGAGCAACTATACATTACACAACCTGCATAGCCAAGTTTACATCATCTGGTATTCCCAAATAGTCACCCATCTAGGTATTGGCTAGGATCAACATTACTTAATTTCGATAATCATGTGGGAATCAGTGTTTCAACATGATATGGCCCGAAGCTTATAAAATTTTAAATAAGTCCAAGTTCAAATAAGAAACATTAGGATTTATTTTATTTAAAGCAGGTAAAGTTTTTTTTCTGTGTTGCAAAAAAATAGTGTTTACATAGGAAATTTTAAATAATTTCAAAACTGTAGCAGAAATTAGGCTGAGTGATATTTGGCCGAACAAACATTTCACCAAAAGAGAATTCTAATCAAATTTTTTGGGGTCAAACATGACACTCAGTAGAAGAAAATCTGCCATGTGTGTATTTAAAATTCCCTTTTTTTTTTTTTTTAAGTAATTTTTTTATTTTTATTTAAATTAAAAATTTTCAGCACCCCCCTCTCCTTTATGCACATGTGTAGCCAAATCAACATTTAGTCTGATGATGTCCTAAAGAATGAAATGTGTTACAGGAAAACTTTCTACTTTGTCATAGTTTTTTTTCTCCATAAAAGAGTTCGGTATACAAAGATCATTTGAAATGCTAAATTTAACAATAGTCAAGATTGTAAAAGTACACAAAAAATAAAAGTTCAAATATGTGGCAGGACATCTGGCCAAATGAACATTTGGTCAATGGACATTTCAGCCAGAGTCATTTGGCCAAATGGACATTTGGTCGATGGATATTTCACCGAAAAAGTACAAGTAAAAATAGTAACAAGCAATACTTTAAGTATTTTAATTAGCCGTATTATAAGGTAGAATAGGACTAATAATTACTAATGAATTTCAAGTTCAAATTACAAAATCAACATTTAAAGTTAACTTTTCTTATTTCAGTATTTGTTTATTGAGATTAGTACTTTAAAAATATTTGAGTATTTGGGTAAAATGTAGCGCCTAATTATTTAAATTCATATTTAACAGTAAAATAAAAGCTAGTTCATCCCTTTAAGATAATGATCATTAAAAGCAAAATTGAAAGATCTTTCGCATCGTAAAAGCTGAAGATTTTTGCTGTAGTGAAATGTGTTTTTCTCAAAATACTTATCTTTTAAGTAATATATAAATAATAGATCAAATATATACAGAGTAGATTTTAAAAAAGCCTGTCAAAATGAACCAAATTTATTAATTAATACAGTAAATAAATGTAAATATATATATATAGCACATTATGATAAAGAGTGTGACAGACACATGTAAGTACGCCACTATATTTTCGGTTAAATATCCATTCAGATATATGCGTCGGTTAAAAGTCCGTCGGCCAAATGTCCAAGTACCTTTCAAAATATCCATGAAATACGGTATCACATTTTTCTTTTATTATTATTAATTCCTTTATTTCTACTGGAATAGGGGGATCAATCTACAATAGATTTGCGTAGCAAACTGAACCCCCACTTAAAATTTAGAAAAATATTTTTCTTCAGTGTTTGTGTTCTATAGATTATTTCTTTGAAAAAGATTTTTATGAAAGCATCTGATGTTGTGTGTGTGTTTCAATAAATATTTGCATCATAGTTGTAAGAAACTTTTCTCCTCGACCACAAGAATTTAAGCATAGTACTAGATTGGTAACGAGGTCTCATTGTTTTACTGTATTATTCTAATAGTTTCTTTTTTCGCACTTCTCACCTGTGGAACTCTATTCTGGTTTCTTGATTCCCAGCCACCTACAGCCTTCAAAAATTTAAACGCAATGTCAATTGCTATCTTATGTCTTCTTGGAACCTGTTCTTTTATTGTTCTTTCTCCTCACTAACTTTTCATTCACTTTCACTCCCAGTAACCCCTTGCATCTTGGTGGCATTATCGCCATCTTCTGTCTTCCTGAAACCTGTTCTTTTATTGTCCTTTCTCTTCACTAAAGTCTTCTCATTCTCTTTCACTCCCAGTAACCCCTTGCGTCTTAGTGGCATTATCGCCATCTTCTGTTTTCCTGAAACCTGTTCTTTCATTGTCCTTTCTCCTCACTAAAGTCTTCTCATTCTCTTTCACTAAGAGTATCTCCTTGCGTCTTACTGACATTATGGCTTTGCTTGGGGTGAAATGATTTAAAAAAAAAAAAATTATATTTATTTCAACACAATAAATTAAGCCATTGATAAGATAGAAAATGCGCTGAATATATCCTTCAGTATGCAGTAAGAAAAAATTCTTTTAATGTAAAAATATTTTCTGGCTTCAAGTAACCTGTAAAACTGAAAATACTGAGCACCTGTTCAATTCGATAGACACACGGAGTCAAAGAAATATCGCACTATGTAGAACGTACACTAGAATTCTGCCCTTATTTGCATAAAATGTTTATCGTAATTACTTGTTGCATGCACAAGACTTACACATTTTGCCAGTGTTCAACAACAGACAAGAAAGATGTTTTTTTTTTCCGTTTAAAACCTGTTTTGAAACAAATTTCCTGTTTTTTTTTTTTATTTTACAGAAGGTATTTAAATATAATCAGCAATTTTGGCAAATTGCCCAGCAAGCAAGAAAGGGAAAGAGAGGAGAAGAAAGACGTCGTCCATGGAGGCGACTGCTAAAGAGAAAGCTGAAAGTATTAACAGTAACATTATGCGGTGGTGTGACAGATTTTAAGGGCACGGGAGTGACTCATCCATCGTCGTCGGATCAAGGAGGAGGAGGAGGAGAAGGAGGAAAGATGATGTGGATAGAGGAAGAACAGAAGTACAGGCAGTTGGGATGATGGTGGAGAAAGGTGGAGAATTGAGTTAGGAGCTGGTAGGGTGAGGATGGAGAGAGAGAGAGGGAGAGGGAATGAAAAGGGTGAGGAGAAATAAAGGCG
>CAHIKZ030005589.1:532500-537500 GCA_903632075.3 Acanthosepion pharaonis | reverse complement strand
ATTCTGAACTGAACCCTTTATTTAATCTACGGTGGCAAACTGTTTTCATTCCACTGCCCATGTCTAGGGATATCTCCTCTAGTTCTTATTTTTAGTACTGCTCATTTATTGCTTGCCCTGTATGTTACCCGGATCAATATATTCAGGGAATTCTGAACTGAATCCTTTATTTAATCTACGGGGGTAGATTGTTCTCGTTCCACTGCCCATGTCTCGGGATATCTTGTCTAGTTCTTTTTTTTTTTAGCACTGCTCAGTTATTGCTCATCCTGTTTCAAGTGAGTACACACTCCCAGGCCAAGGGATTGAACTCACAATTACTCTATCCTCATATGTGCAGCCGCAACAGCATCATCAGGTAGGCTAGGTTTAAGGCTTCAAGTTCTCCACAGAGAATTGCCCCATGGGGCAATAGCCTGGTGCATTAAAATGTCAGTTCGCTAACCATTTTCAAGAAATTTTTATTCTCCTGTATTAAATGGTGTGCAATTGTTGAAATACATACTGCTTGTTCCAAGGATTGAACTTCCAATTACTGCATCATCAAATCCACATTAAGGTCAATGTAGCCTTAAACCCAACCTGCCCACTGACAATAAACAACTTGTCAAAATGGTCAGAATGCTACAAGGAATTTTTATGCTCGGTTTTGAACAATTGCATTTATTTATTGACAAGTGAAGAAATGTCATCGTAACAACTTTTTTCTCATGTTGCGTAAAGTTGATCCTGCCATAACACCAGAGATGACAAACCACTTAATGAATCATAGTTTGCCAAGCCCACAGAAATAAATGCCCCAACACTGATGAAACTATATAAACGATCATCTCTGACAGCATTAATTTCATAATTAACAGTCAACAGTGATCCAAGTATTAATTATGGAGGCTTTGCTTAGCTCCGGGAAGACTGTTGTATAAATTATTACTGTTCAGCTGACGAGCGAGTAATATTTGATTGTTTTTGAAGCACCGTTTTGTTTTTACAGCTTTTGTAGATTGTTTAAAGCCAGAAAAATATTTTTTAGATTGTAAGAATTGTTTTGGAAATGATAATGATAGGCTGATACAAGTTTTACTAATTAACCCATAGCGGAGGGTAGATGTAAATTCATACCTTTCCCAAATATATTTGTGTGTATGTGAATATAACAAACCCGATTGGATTTTTTTTTTAATCAATTCACCCCAAACAAGGTGATAACACTGCTAAGACGCAAGAGGCTACTGGCTGTGCAAGAGAAGGAACTAGAAACTGAAACCTAAACAGAAAACAAGGGATAAACCTCTACTCCTGTCCAAAATTCTGCGGCAGAGTGTAAACCGGACAATAGTCAAACATTAGTCCAAATAATGTAAATAGTGTACATAATACCTCATCTCAAAAACATAGATCAATACTGAAGTAAATAAATAGCAAATAAAATTTCAGAATTCTGGCAGAGCCTCTCAAGGTATAGTGCTAATGTGTGGAGTTGTATTAGTGTAAGAAAAGACAAGCGTTAGGAGTATAAAGTTGAATCAGACTTTAGAAGGAAACGGAAATCCAATCCTAAACAGGAAACAAGGGATAACCCTCTACTCCTGTTCAAAATACCAAGAAGGAGTATGAACAGCTGTCATTCATTACACCCCATCCGCACATTCAAGCACCTGCTATTTCAAAGCAGTCACCCATCTAGGTACTAACCAGTCTCAATGTTGCTTAACTTCAATAGCTAACATTTTGGAGAAAAAACAGCAAAATTCATCAGTTTTTTTCTTTTTATATTTAAATGCCATCTTGGGAAAGAAAACTGAAAGCTTTACAAGGCCTTTACTACAGTTCTAAATACCATAGTTTCAGAAAATTGACAGTCATGGCCCTCCACAGTTTCCCTTTCATTATTATGTATGAATTTTGATGACGACTTGTAAATGGTTTCCTGTGAAATTCTGCACAACTATAAATTCATCTGAGAAATATAAAATAAGATTCTAAACACTGAGACTAAAACATGAAAGATAAGGATAACAGATTGAATAAATCAATGTATAATAATGATAATTCCTCATCTGAAAAATTCAAATAGAAAATAAGATTCTAAACATTGAGACTAAAACATGAAAGATGAGGATAACAGATTGAATAAATCAGTGTATAATAATGATAATTCCTCATCTGAGAAATTCAAATAGAAAATAAGATTCTAAACATTGAGACTAAAACAATCACGATGAAGATAACAGATTGAATAAATCAGTGTATAATAATGATAATCCCTCGACTGAGAAATTCAAATAGAAAATAAGATTCTAATCATTGAGACGAAAACAACCAAGATGAGGATAACATTTATTACCAACTTTTTCTCATCACCAGTCTAACAAAGTATCCAAATAGGAAAACCCTCTCTGGTGATTAGTGAAGCAGGCTGGACCAATCCATGTTGCGATAAAGGCGTTGACCATGGTCAGGATCATTATCTCAATGCGAACAATCCTTTCCTTATCTGCATACTATATGCTTACCAAGATTACATACAGTTTTGAATTCAGAGTTTTCCTTCTCCTAGAACAGTTTCCACCCAAGGCTACAGAACCCAGTTTGTCATTACTATTTACCCATAGTTGGGGGGGGAATAGTTGGATTGATACGTTATTGAAGGGTATTAGCACATACATGAATTCAATGAACTTGACTGGAATGCTTCAATCCTATCCACAGTTCATTATTCTATCATGCCTACTTGAGATAAAGGGAGTGAAAATAATATGAAGAAGGGAGTGAAAATAATATGAAGAAGGGAGAAATATAAATAGTGGCTTGTATGGGGGAGGGGTTCTGTACACAGTTGTTAAAAAAAAAAAAGAAAAAGAAGTGGGAGAAGGAAAAAGAAAAGATCCCTTCTCCATGACAAATGCTGCCCAAAGCCACCGAAACCTTTTAAATCCCACTTCACCGTCCTCATTTTCCTTGTTGAATGTTTTCAACTTGTTGTTCCACACATCGTGTACTGGATGCCAATACATGAACTAAGAGAAAAATGGATTCGATTTATTTCGAGCAGAATGTGTAGCGAGGCCAACTTTAAAAATGGTGGGGGTCAGCCAAAGAAACAAATCTAACAGGGATGGAAAGGCACTTCTGGAATCAATAGAATCTAAACTGGGAAATGTTGGTAGGGGCCCTCTAATATTAGGCTATATGCTTATGGATAGGGGAAACAATGGCTGAGAAGAGGGGCACTTTTGAGGGATTGGGTTGGTAATATACGGCGATGAGTAATATGAGGAAAAAAAAAACAACTAAAAAAGGGGTGATATTGATAGAAATATTTGAGGTCGAGTGCAAGGGAGACAGTGAAGTGGAAATGAATGAAAATGGAAAGCAATATATAAAAAAAAAAAAAATTAGGGGCCAAAGTAAAGTGAAAGAAAAATCAAGAGAGGGAGAGTAGCAGCTAAAAAACAAAAAAGGTGGGGGAAGTGAGAGCAGAAAAAACAAACCCTAAAAAGCAGGGCCTACCTAGGTAGAGAAGAAAAGGACACTACCAAGGAAGAAAACATGACCACTCAAGCATAAAGATCTTACATAGAGGGAGAAAGAGAGAGAAGCGGCAAAGGAGAGTGGGAAGGCTATAGTGAGGAGTAGATTGAGAGAGAGAGAGAGGGTGGAGGGAAGACCTTCCCAAGTAAGAGGAGGAGGAAAAGAGGACAACTCTACCAAAGGGCAGAAGAGGGAGAGAGAGAGAGAGAGAGAGGAAGGAAACATATTGAGGAGGAGAAGAATGGGGAACTATACTGAGGAGAAAATGAATAAAGGGAAAGAGAGAGGGGGAAACATACTGAAAAGGAGAAGAGAGAGGTGGGGGAGAATCATACTGAGGAGGAGAAGAGAGAGACGTGGGAGGAATCATACTAAGGAGGAGAAGAGAGAGGTGGGAGGAATCATACTGAGGAGGAGAAGAGAGAGAGAGGGTGGGGGGGAGAATCATACTGAGGAGAAGAAGAGAGAGGAGGGGGGGAATCATACTGAGGAGGAGAAGAGAGAGAGAGAGGTGGGGGGGAATCATACTGAGGAGGAGAAGAGAGAGAGGTGGGAAGAATCATACTGGAGGAGGAGGAGAGAGAGGAATCATACTGAGGAGGAGAAGAGAGGAGGAGGAATCATACTGAGGAGGAGAAGAGAGAGGTTGGGGGAATCATACTGAGGAGGAGAAGAGAGAGAGTTGGGGGAATCATACTGAGGAGGAGAAGAGAGAGAGAGGTGGGGGAATCATACTGAGGAGGAGAAGAGAGAGAGGGGGGGAATCATACTGGGGAGGAGAAGAGAGAGAGAGAGAGAGGGTGGAGGGAAGACCTTCCCAAGTAAGAGAAGAAAGAGAGGACAACTCTACCAAAGGGTAGAAGAGAGAGAGAGAGAGAGGGAGGAAACATATCGAGGAGGAAAAGAACGGGGAACCATACTGAGGAGAAAATGGATAAAAGGAAAGAGAGAGGGGGAAACATACTGAGGAGGAGGAGAGAGAGAGGTGGGAGGAATCATACTGAGGAGGAGAAAAATAGAGAGAGAGAGTAAGAGGTGGTGGAGAACCAAACTGAGGAGAAGAATGGAGAGAGAGAGAGAGAGAGAGAGAGGAGGGGAAACCATACTGAAGAGAAACCAATCAGCTTCTGTCCACAACATACTTGTGGAAAAATGCAATAATAGACTCATCTGCATGTTAAAAACAGTTAATAATGCAAGTGTTAATAATGAAAAGAAAGAAGAAACTAAATTTCAATAATATCAATAATGAACATGGCCACAATGCATTGACCATGTTCAGAAATTAAAAACATACCCTTATATAGATTAATAAAAAAAAAAATAAATAAATAAAAAATCATCCTTGATAGATTAGACAAAAGTGTTTGGACCTTCATATCATTTCAGCTTTTATACAGTCTATATCCAGAAAAGAAATCACTTGTACGAATGCAAGAAAAGTTTGATAAAAAGCAGTACCTTATCAG
>CAHIKZ030005589.1:465000-527500 GCA_903632075.3 Acanthosepion pharaonis | reverse complement strand
AAAATTAAAGAGATATAGATAATGATAATTCAATGAACATTAAATAGGTTTTATTTCCAGGGATTAAAACAAAACCAATTCTGCTAAATTAATCTGTGTTCATCTAAATGCTAGCAGTTAAAACAAAAAAAATCTCAACCTAAATATAGCTTCCCTATGTCTTCTCTATAAATACTTCCTTGGCAATTATTCTGATGTGCTTTTCTATATTGTACATAAACTTCATTAATTTAAGCACAATACTAGATTGGCAGTTAGGTCTCAACATCTTTTTCTTTTTTTTAAATCAATCAACCTCAAGAAAGGGGACAATGCCACTAAGATGCAAGGGGACTACTGGGAGTGGAACACAATGAAAAGACTTTAGAAGGAACAGGAAATCCAATCCTAAACAAGAAACAAGGCATAAATCGCTACTCCTGTTCAGAAGACTGGGAAGAATATGAACTGGATGATAAGCAAAATAAATAGTAAACAAAATTTCAGAGTTTACATGGAGATATTAGAAGCATGGAATTGAAGTAGACTTTAGATGTAACCAGAAACCTAATCCTAAATAGGAAACAAGGAATAAACTTCTACTTCTATTCAAAAAAACAATGTATTCCTACTGAAGAAAGAAAATAAATGAATAACATTTCAGAGTTTAGGTGGAGACATTAGAAGTATAGAGTTGAAATAGACGTTAGAAGGAACTGGAAACCCAATCCTAAACAGGAAACAAGGGATAAACCTCTACTCCTGTTCAAAAGACTGGGGAAGAGTGTGAAGTGGATGATAGGTGAACCTATCTACTCTTATTAAGGGAAAATAAATAGTCAATAAAATTTCCAAGTTTAGGTGGAGATGTTAGAAGTATAGAGTTGAAGTAGATTTTAGAAGGATCTGGAAACAAGGGATAAACCTCTACTCCTGTTCAAAAGCAATTTCTAAATGCAACTAAGTTTTAATTTAATAGTTTCTTTTCTCACACTTCACACTTGTCAAACTTTCTTCTGGCTTTCATGTCAACCACAATCTTCAAGAATTTTCATGCAACATTAATTGTCATTTTCAGTCTCTTTGAATCTAATTCTTTATGTGACTTTTTTAAAATAATTAAATGCTTTATGTGACTATTTTTTTAAAAAATTGAATTTTTATGTTTTTTTTTTTCAAATTAAATTTTTTATAGGACTTTTTCTTAAAAATTTAATTTTTCGGCCTATCAGATAAACTTTTAGTCTTAAGATTGAAATAACTTTTTTTTTAATCATCTCACCCCAAACAAAGCAATAAAGCCACTAAGATGAAAAGGGTTACTAAGTGTAAAAAATATGAGGAAAAAGAGAGGACAATAAAAGAACAAGAATTAAGAAGACAGAAGATAATGATTGACATTGCATTTAAATTTTAGAAGATCAAATTGAGAATATGAGAAAAAGAAAACACTATTAAGGAAAAAGGGCAATAAAAGAACAAGAATTAAGAAGACAGAAGATAACGATTGACATTGCATTTAAATTTTTAACAGGAAAGTAAGAACCTGGGAGAGAATCCCACAAGCGAGAAGTGCAAGAGAAGAAACTGTTAGCATAGAACTTACAGTTACATTGAGCTATTTCAACTGTAAAATGATGAGCCCTTGCCACCAATCTAGTACTGCATTTAAACTCAAACTGTAGGTACCATGGCAGAAAGTTCATCCAAACAATTACCATGAAAGTATTTATATAAAAGGCACAGGGAAGCTATAATACAGAGGTGGGAAAATGATGAAACAGAGATGCCAGGTGAGGACCAATAAAATTGCAGGTTCTTTCTATTTTATCAAGAATCTCTAAATATATAACCAGAGCACTAGACCAGATGTGGCAGCAATACTCAAAGCAAGGTCAAAATGGTAGATTTATAAATATGTAAGATAATCTGCAACATTAGTGGTCTTGGCCTGGCATCATGGCATCACTTACTTTCCCACCACTGTATGGCAATTGTTCTGATGAGTTTTGCTTTTTGGTATTTTGACTTCATAGATTTATTGTCCTTTCTCCTTCATAATGTTTTATTAGTTTCTTTCATTCTTAGTAATTCTTTGAGTCTCAATGGCTTTACTGCCTTGCTGGGAGTGAAATGATTAAAAAAAAAAAAAAAAAAAAAAAAGCCTGAAGGTGACCTCAATCAACAGGCCCCTGATGAAGGCCTAACAGTAGATTACATGAAACATTGTGTTTACAGTAAAGGTGATATTAGCTTGAAAGTCAATAATGTTTACAGATCTCGATATCTACCAGAGGGATGAAATTTAAATTTTTATTATTTTAACACATTAGCAGATAGCTATCAATGTCAACAACTGAGCACAAATGATGATGATGATGATGATGATGGTGGTGTTTATTATAACAATAATCTATCTACCTTATATGTGACACATGGCTCAGTGGATAAAAGCTTTGGTTGGATCCATTGACTTGAATCAAAAGAGACGTGGGTTCAATACCTGTCTCCAGCAGTGGTGTATGAAAAAACTTGGAATGTATTCATTATTACTACTTCACATTTTCTTTCTACCCTTCATTATCGAATTTCAACCCTTTGTAAATGTCGTCTGCGTCTTCTATTAATGTCAAAAAGACAGATGTTTGATATGTACCCTCAGGTTTTTTCCAGTTAGTTGCCAAATTCCTTGATAAAAATATTTTTGCAGGAGGTCAGACATTGGCCGTAAATTGCCTTTGGTTATTGTGTCCTTGTTCAGAATATTGTGCAATGGAAGGGTCCTCAACTGGACTGACAGATCCCAACATCTATCAGAGGGATGAAATTTAAATTTTTATTATTTCACTCTTCCAAAATTTTAACACATCAGCAGATAGGTATTAATGTCAACAACTGAGCACAAATAGTTATTAATTAAAAAAAATATTAATTAATGTATATTATCCATAACTACATGTACAAGAATGTTGTTTTAGATAAAAGTTAAAAAAATTACCGTAAATATGTAAAAAATGCATATATTGTCGAAAATACCTTTTCCCACAATAGAGTTAATTGTGTTATGCTATAAATCTTATTACCTAAACAATAATATTAGGTTGGTGCAAAAATAATGACGTAATGATGTCGTTTTTTGACGTTAAAAAAATACGTCCAAAAACGACATTATTACGTCATTATTTTTGCACCGACCTAATAATACTGAATTCATTTTTTAAACATTAAAGTATATTTAAACACATCTCACTAATAGCTGTTGTGATCTGTTAAAACTATATTCAAAGATGGTAGAAACACACATAGAATAACAGAATATTTTCCTTAAACATTTTTCGAGTAGAATCCTTGACCTCACCACTCGTTTCCTTCATGTTAGTTTAAAGGTCCACAGAATTTATCTGTGAGAAAGAGGTGGGAAAAAAAACAAAAAAAACACAAGATTTTCTCACAGTTCTGCAAATAAACCAGCGAGTAATCCTTAACAATAAATAAACAACATCTGACAGGACAAAGAAAGCAAATCTAAAATTTTAAATTAGCAGTTCAACACAAATTAAGTAATTTTCCTTCGGGCTAACCGCCAGCTACGCAACTGGCTTCATGTCTAATTCGATTTTGTCATTCATCATGAAAGCAAAAGTAAACAGGCTCACAATATTTGCGCGATAATTTCTCCTTTAAAAACATCTGAAGAAGTGCACCCTTCAGCCCTACAATATCAGCACAACACCAATGGTTAGGATGAAGAAGGCGCTGAAAACCAGAAACTGTAGACCATAGTGATAATGATTTTAGTGGGCAGAGAAAGCAGAAAAAAATGGCAGTAATTTACCAGACTAACTTGCAATGTGCTTTGACAAGAAAACTAACACCAGAAACTGTGTCTTGTCTGGTTTTCACTCATCTGCACATTGAGAGCACCTCCCTTGACTGAGAAAAAAACTGGTGTTAAATAGCTCGTCCAGTTCCAGACCCACACTTATTATTGGCTAATACCTGCCCAACATCATTCATATGCAAATAGCATCACCTACTCTAGGTAAAAGGTCTTCTATTTCTTCCAAGGCCCATTGTGGAAGAGGAAGCATTTCCTGGTGCTTACATCACCACATACAACCAACTCAGAGTCTTTTATTGGGCTGAGCCAATTCTCTGCTACAGAAACATTTCTGAGACCCTATAATAAAACGGCCTGAATGTTAGAACGAAAAGTACCAAAAATAAGACGAAAGAAAAACTAGTCAAAAATTAATAATAATAATAATTTTTCCTCTAAGAAATTTGGATAGCTTATGACCATTAAACCGATTTACAATATATCTGAACCACCGATACTTAGAAAGGATTAAAAATATCTTACTGGAATTCTTTGATGTTTTTATAACACTATTGGACTCTACTTTGAGCAATAAGAATGTATAATTACTCTTCAAGCTTAACAGAAGGATTGGAAGCTCATGAAGGATTGAAATAAAGTTCATATATATATATATATATATATATATATATATATATATATATATATATATATATATAATTCCAGAATCATTTTTCAACTTATTCAGGATGATATTTCCCCTCTCTAACCTACTAACTTTTTGTACTGGAGTAACAAGTTGCCTTCCAAGTTTCCCATACAATTTCATTTTCAAGTCTTTTATCACTGCTCTTTAGGCTGTCATAGCTTAAACTTCTCTCTCACATGCCAAATGTCTTATGGATTGAGTTGGATCTTTTCTAATTGATCTCTTTAGTTCCAAGTTGAAATAATGATCCCTCTTGCTGTTGTGACCTCCTGATACAGTTTTCTTTTCTATTGTTCCCTCTTTTTCAAACTTATTCACCATCTACAATGCATTTAAATAGGCAGCATAGATCAAAAGTGAAAGAAACTGAATGTAGTGATAGATAGCAACATAAATAAGATGAAAGAAAAACAAGTCAAAAATTAATTATAATCATAATTAATCATCTAAATTTGGTTTTATTTGTTTTGTTTCACGGCATATCAACACCTCAATGGGTTATTTAATGCCGAAAAGATTTTTATTAATGGCAATATGTTTTCAATAATGTATTGCTATTAATAATTTTTTACAAAAATGCATTGCAGTTATTAAAACCTATTTTAACACTTTTATAGTGTTTTAACCCCAGTTTGGGTGTTAACTATTTATCCATAGCTGGGACCCAAACAGGTGCTACCAACCCAGGTCAGGGTGGACCTGGGAACACCAGTAATTAAGAGGTAGTTACACACTCCTCAAAACCTCCTGATCAGAGGACTTGCTGTTGGATGCAGTTTATTGTCTTACCCAGGATACACTTCATTTAAAAAAAATTCAGACAGCTTAACACTATTACATCAAAAAGTAATGATGTTTTTTGAAGATGGAATAAAATTTCCTTTAAGAAAAACTTCAGTCCATTTTTGTCAAGAACTAGGAATTGTAAAACCCATAACAGAATTCTTTTATTCATTGTTCAAAGCATTTGGCTTTCTGAAGGAATGTAATTTTGATAATCCTGGATTTAATATCTTCCATATAATTTTTTTTTTGTTTTGTTTTATTTGCCGTTCAGAAAATGTTCCATGGATGAAGGAAGTCTAATGGTTGTTAATAGTTGCTTGCTTGAGAATTAATGTCACATTTTTGGTGTTGGAATATGAAACCATTGCAAAATAAAAGTTTGATTTCTTTTGTCAAAAGACAATCTTCATTATTAGCAATGACAAAAGACTAAATTGGAATCAATTCTTTTAGTGCATGCTGCAGTATTTTAGGATTCTAAAAGAAAAGAATTCTGATAGCACCGAATTTGTTCCTTTGATTCACCTCTTGGAAATATCTTCCAATACAGAAAACATATTTGTTAATATTTGTTTGTTCAGAAAGTAATGTCACATTTTTGGCAATAGAATAAAAACCTATTGAAATCTAACTAAAGATAACGACAAAAGTCATCCTTATTGCAATGATAAAAGCGCATCATGGAATTATTTCATTATTTCATGAAAGAATTTGCAATTCTGGAAGAAAGCCATTCTAATAATATTAAAATTGATAGCATCCCTCTCTTGCTTTTCAGAAAATGTTCCACCAATACAGAAAGCATAATAATTGATAACATCCACTTCTAGAATTAACAACCCATTTGAGAAAAAAGAAATAAGCACCCATTGAAACCTAACAAAAATTCAATTTCTTTTTTAAAAAGACAATCTTCATTACCAGCAATGACAAAAACCAAATTGGAACAAATTCTTTTAGAGTTTGATGAAAACATTCTGAATTCTAGATGAAAAGAATTTTGAAAATATTGAATTTGATCTCTTCTTCAACTTGTCTGGAAAATAAAGTTGAATTTCTGGAAACAGAATAGAAGCCTGTTCAAATCTAACAAATTTCAATTTCTAGATAGACAGCATTCAGATTATGCCAAATTGTCTATTCTCTATGTTTCACAGGTTTTATTGCTGAAAATAAGTCCAAATGATTTGATTAAATGGAAATTTTAAGCTCCAAAATAGTTGGATGGAGGAGAATTGTAAAAAGAATATTGACGTTCAAAACGAAATAATTTTGACAATGCCAATATTCACTCCTTTTAAAAGTATTTACCTCGACAATTGCATTCCATTGATTGCATTAAGTGAAATTCTTAAGACAATTCGAATCCCCCAACCCCACCCAAAATTTATTTTCCCAAACATGTATACACCCTATCATGTTAAAGAATGAAATTTTTCTGCCAACAAAATCAGGATATTTTTAATCAAAGACCTACTCTGAACGTCTTTCATTATTAAATCTTTCCTTGTCTGACATATTTAATGAAAGATGTTTAAAAGAAAGGTTGCTGCCTAAATATATATTAACCTTTAACCCTCTACATTATTAATATCACTTCCCTCACTCCTGCTTTCTTTTTCAAGGTCTCTCAATTGCAATAACCTTATTATAATTTCATTCAATTTTGTTTTCTGTTACCATAGAAGGAGATGACAACACAACTATAAAATTCAAATACTGTTGTTCAGGGATCAGAGTCACCTTCAGTGGCAGAATAAACTTTTTGTACAGCAAAGGAAGTCACATACAGAGTGATAAAGGTTACTAATAAATAAACCCAACATATTCCACCAACGGATACTAATAAATAAACCTGACGTATTCCACCAACAGTTACTAATAAATAAACCTAACATATCCCACCAACTTCACACCAAGAATCTACTAATGTAGAACTTTTTCAGCATGCAGTGTTTTATAAGTAAATCATAATTAATTCATTTGTTATAAATCTTGTAGATTACGTTTTACATTTTAAAAAGGTGTTAATAATTGATCAAGTGTCCATATTTAAAAAAAAAAAAAAGACACTACATTTAAGTATCTATAAATATATATATATATATATATATATATACATTACCATCTTCAAATAAACAGCCACCACTCACCTGCAAAGAAACAAAGAAAATTTTTCAATTTTAATATATCAATTGAACCTTCATAAAATTTGAATATGTGAGAATGAAATGCAATAAATTTCATGAAAGGAATGCATTGAAAATCAGGAAGAAATGGATTGTCAGTGGTCAGGAATGAAGGCAAGCATTACTGATAGAATAGGGCTATTATATGTATAATGGAAATGCATTGTTAATGATTTTACTATAGGAATGCATTGAAAATCAGGAAGAAAGGGATTGTCAGTGGTCAGGAATGAAGGCAAGCATTACTGATAGAATAGGGCTATTATATGTATAATGGAAATGCATTGCTAATGATTTTACTATAGGAATGCATTGAAAATCAGGAAGAAAGGGATTGTCAGTGGTCAGGAATGAAGGCAAGCATTACTGATAGAATAGGGCTATTATATGTATAATGGAAATGCATTGCTAATGATTTTACTATAGGAATGCATTGAAAATCAGGAAGAAAAGGGATTGTCAGTGGTCAGGAATGAAGGCAAGCATTACTGATAGAATAGGGCTATTATATGTATAATGGAAATGCATTGCTAATGATTTTACTATAGGAATGCATTGAAAATCAGAAAGAAAGGGATTGTCTGTGGTCAGGAATGAAGGCAAGCCTTACTGATAGAATAGGGCTATTATATGTATAATGGAATGGCATTGCTAATGATTTTACTATAGGAATGCATTGAAAATCAGGAAGAAAGGGATTGTCAGTGGTCAGGAATGAATGCAAGCATTACTGATAGAATAGGGCTATTATATGTATAATGGAAATGCATTGCTAATGATTTTACTATAGGAATGCATTGAAAATCAGAAAGAAAGGGATTGTCAGTGGTCAGGAATGAAGGCAAGCATTACTGATAGAATAGGGCTATTATATGTATAATGGAATGGCATTGCTAATGATTTTACTATAGGAATGCATTGAAAATCAGGAAGAAAGGGATTGTCTGTGGTCAGGAATGAAGGCAAGCATTACTGATAGAATAGGGCTATTATATGTATAATGGAAATGCATTGCTAATGATTTTACTATAGGAATGCATTGAAGATCAGGAAGAAAGGGATTATCAGTTGTCAGGTTTTTAATTATTATTGCTATCAAGTTGCTATCCAAGGCTATAGAACCCAGTTCTGCTAGTTACCCATAGCTGGAAGGAGAAGAGGATTAATACCTTTTCCAAGGGTATTAGCACGTAAGTGAATGAAATGGATTTAACTGGAATTCCAACTCAGCTCTCTGATTCTTAAATCCAAGTCACTATCCATTACTCCACTGTGCCTACTATAAAATTTTATATATATATATATATATATATATATATATATATATATATATATATATCAATAATTTACTAATGATATTCCTCAGAGGTTGCATTGTAAAAAAGGAAGGCATTGCCAAAGTTCATAAGTAATATCAACATTAAAACTAGAACTATTCTAATATAAATGTATTAAGGTTTTACTATAGAAATGAAAAGCAAATCAGCATTGTCTGTGGTCATGAATTAAAGCAAGCTTTACTTAGAGTAATTTTACTGCACAAAATAAAAAAAAAACCCAAGGATTTTCAGAAGTCCGGAATTAATGCAAATATTACTGACTGAAATGCTAAAATAAACACTTTTTTTTTTATAAGACTTTAATACAATTTCTGTAATTTTCTGCCTATTTTTCTTTCAGAGCTAAATTCTCTTGTATATCTTCAGGCAACACTGTTGCAGATATGAATGCCTATTATGGCACTGTTGTTGATATGCCATTTCTACGAGTCAATATTTCAGTTCTGTTCTTGTGAGGTGATTCCAAATTATGGCTATCTGCCAGGGTTTGCGTTATCCAGCAAATAACTGTTATTGAAGATCTTATCGAGACTAAATGCAACTCAAAGAAATCATGTGATTATCAAATATTGTTACATTTTTAGAAACACAGACCTGGTTACAATTCGGACCCAATTTGTTATCGATTCTGCTCAGGCTGAGTGAGTGAATAGCAGGTTTTTCTCTCATGTCAAACAATGAACAGTCAGTCGTCTGCGATACTAACAGGATTCAGAGGTGCTTGTGTCTACTTATGATATTCCCAGACATGCGAGTGCCTTGAGGATGTTCACACACAAGGAGGACAGGTTTAGAAATCTGTAGAGATGTTGAGAGGGGAAAATGCAGGACAAAAATAGGATCGTAGTCAGAAAGAGAAATGCCAATTGCCTGGTCAATAGAGAGAGGAAAGTATGAAATGGAGACTATATTGTGTGAAAAAGATAGAGAGAAAACTAATAATGAAAAAAGAATATGAGGAAGAGACTGCAATATTATTAAAAAAAAAAAGTGATTGTAAAACGGCTGAGGACAGGAGACAGAGTATATAAATATGTGAAAATATTGTGAAAAAGATAGAATCAAGGAGAGACTGAAAGTATAAAAAATAACAAGAGGGAGAGATTGCAAGAGAGACTATGAAAGTGTGAAAAGACAATGAGGGAGAGATTGTAAAATGGCTGAAGACAATAATGGAAAGAAAATGCATAAAAGATTGACAGAGAGAGACTGATGATACAAAAAATAACAAGAGAGAGAGACTGAAGGAGAGACTATGAGAGAATAAAAAGACAATGAGGGAGAGATTGTAAAAGGGCTGAAGACAATAATTGAAAGAAAATGCATAAAAGATTGTGAAAAAAAAGATAGAGAGAGAGACAGTATATCAATGTATGAGAAACATTTAAATTTAAAAAAAAAGACAATGAGGGAGAGATTGTAAAGGGGCTGAAGACAATGGAAGAAAATGCATGAAAGATTAAAAAAAGAGAATGAGAGAGACCGCCAATAGAATAAATAACAAGAGAGAGAGACAAAAGTTGCAGACTATAAGAATAAAAAGATTAAAAGGGAGAATTAAACATGAAAAATTTGAAAGAAAATGCGTTAAAGATTTAAAAAAAAAATAGTATGAGAGACTATTCAAAATGTATGAGAAACTTTAAATTTAAAAAAAAAAAATGATAAAAGAAATTCCTCCATTATTTGATTAAAAAAATCATATTTAACGCCAATGACTAATATTTAGGTTCTGACAAAATTTCTTAAGGATAATTTATTAAAAGTAAATTAAACATGAAAATTTTATTGACCCCACAAAAAATTGTAATCCATGACATCCAAAATGTCTGTTGCCTGAATCATTAACACAACAGAGAACTTCTCCATTATTTGATCCATTAACCCTATTATTTAAGTTCTGTAATATTTATATATATGTTTAAAAATAGGTTTACAATGAACCTTAAAAACAAATCCATGACATCCATGGATCTGTTGAAAAAAATATATGTTTAACAGGAACTAACTATCTGTCCATTAACCCCTGTGTGTGTGTGTGTGTGTGTATATATATATATATATAAATAGTGTTTACATTACCTATATATTTATTTTGCATATAAACGCTAAAAATATATATTTAGTTTTGTAACTATTGTGTGTGTGTGTATATATATATATATATATATATAATATATATATATATATATATATATATATATAAAAAAAAGATTATAACATAAATATGTTATAAAATCACTACAAAAATAGCCATTTTGTTTCAACACCTCCGGTTTCTTATCAAGTGATGATGTTGAATGTAGAATAAATGGTTTTAAAAGCTTCAAATTAATTAACAATCTTTCGCAAGGATATATATCTGCTCCACTCTGTATTGAGCACTCTTTTAAGAATAGTAATTGTTGGTTATTGGAATTCATTCCATATACACCAATTATATACTTCGGTATAATGTTAAGATTCTATGCATTAAAAGTGCACAATATCAACTTGGAAGTCCAGATTTGCAGAGCTGTTTAATGTGAGAAAAAAAGAAAAAAAACAACTTCCAGTTTCGAACGAAAGTTCTTAAGTTGTTGAGCTCCATGTCATTGATATGCTGAATAAACCACAGTAGTGTTCAGGTAAGCATTCATTATATTTAATCATTTATTCAAACATATATTGTTAAATATAACAGACAACGAAAGTCTTATGTTTGATCATGAGTCATTCTCAGTTTCGTATATATCTACTTTAATTTCAGGAGAAAATAAAGACGTCAAAATGATAACGACACCCAACATGTACACACATTCGCAGAGATGGGTACAAGCGCACACACTAATACAGAAGAAAATTTACACCAGTGTTAAATGTGCATAAAAAGAAAAAAAATCGAAATAATATTAACAGTAAATTGCTGATATCCCCTGAAGAGTGGACAGACAGGTCCATCTACAAAACTCTGAGTTGGGATGCTGAAGGTAACATCAATCAGCTGACAAACTTTTTACTCACATTAATATATATATATATATATATATATATATATATATATATATATATATATATATATATAGTGATTATAGAGTCTTAGTCTGTTTCATGCTGATGATTGCATATAGCATGAAACAGACTGTCGCCTAAGTGTTGACTTCTATGTTCACTTTTATATTTACACACGCCTATCTCTGATATTGAGCACTTTATCCCATAAATATAGCACACCTTAAGACTATATTTATTTATATATATATATATATATATATATATAAACATATATTGCTAAATATATCAGACAATGAATGCCTATTATGTTTGATCATGAGCTGTTGTAAATTCCGTATATTTGCTTTAATTTCGGGTGAAAATAAGACACAAAAATTGTCCAACATTTCGATATATGTTTATTATGCTATTCTTTGATCTAATGTTTCAGCTCAAATGAGCCATCTTCAGAGTGGTTATGCGGACATCTATATGAAGCTTAAAACGGCTCATGATCAAACATAAATGGACATTCGTCTTCGATTATATTTAACAATATATACCTGAATAATGATCTGCTGCCCCAATACACTAAATTAATTATTTATGTGGATGCTATAGATGTGCTTACATCATATGTATTTATTATTATTATTTTTATTTTCTTTGATTTCTGGCATTTACACATTTCTTTCCAGGTCTCGCCCAGGGACCTAAGGTTAGAAATGGCATCATGACACTTTCCACTGACAAAAAAAAAAAAAAAAAGAAAAAAAAAAGAAATTAAATTACATAGATAAAACCCTTCGTAAAGTGTGGGCTATACTTGTCAGAACAATTTTTTGTATCTCCTTGAGGCATGAACTTCCAGGAAACCCTCCAATTAGTCTACTGCAATCTTTTCCAACCAGTCCTAGGGCTCCAACTACAACAAAGATTGTTGATGTTCCCATATGCCACATTTTCAAGATTTCTATTTCAAGGTCCTTGTATTTTGACAACTTTTTGAATATCTTCAAAGATACATTGCAGTCAGCAGGGACTGCCATATCAATAAGGAGGCACCGTTTTTGTTTGTAGTCTTTAATAACAATATCTGGCCGATTGGCCTTGATTGTTCTGTCAGTGTGTACTGTGTAGTCCCATAGAATTGTAACAGGTCCTATCTCCGTAAACGGGTCTGGGTGGCATTCATTAGATCCAGTGACAGGACCCAAAGAGTGTGAGTTCAATACCCGGTTAAGGCAGTGGAGAACTTGGAGAGGGAAATTAACAGGAGATAACTGACATCCATTAAACATGGCATGTGGAACTAGAACAGTCTACCCCAGTGAACGAAATAAAGAGTTCAGTTCGACATTCCAACCACCTGAAGACGGCCGGAGCGAACAACAGCCGAAATGTAGTAAATATGGCGACAAAGATGAGGACAATAGTCCGAATAATGTAAATAATGTACATAATACCTCATCTTAGAAATAAAGACATTATTTATTATTATTATTTTTTTTATTCATCTATTTTTTATATTACATATTTTTTTTTTACATATTATATAATTTTATTATTATTATGATGTTGATGTGATGACGACTTAATGAATGACGATAGATTCTATTTCAATGCAGTGAATACTACAAACACACATACTGCATATTTGTAAACATGTTTTTATCCAATTTTACTTTGATTCATTTTCTACAGCTTATCAACAATTTGCAGGTAATTTAATGCCAGAAAATATTTTTTCTAATTAACCCATATCTGGGGAGAGATGACAAAGATTAATACCTACTCAGAATTTGATTAACAATTATGTGATATGAAATGAGGGATCAATTCTATATTACAAACATTACATAAACTGATCCCTCACTTTATGATCACGGTAATTTCTATACATTTATATTCCAGTGATTCTAAATAAATCTAAAAGTCATGCCAGAAATTATTATGTGGATATAAAATGGGGGACTAATTCAGCATTACAATCAATATATAAACTGATCCCTCACTTTGAGGCCACGGTAGTTTTATACATTTACATTCCAGAGACTGTATATAAATCTAAAAGACATGCCTGTGTAGTTAATCAGTATTTTATTGATTGATTGGTTTGTTTTCTATGCCTTATTTAAAGACAGAAAATATTTTTAGATCATAAGAATTTTTTTGAGATAACAATTTACTGAGGCAAGCCTTACTAATTAACCCATAGCTGGGGAGAGATGTGGATTCATACCTTTCTCAAGAGCACCAGCATGGCAAATGATGATAATGAACTCAACTGGGTTTTGAACTTGTCTCTCCGATTAACAATTCTGTGCCATTACCCATTCACCAGCCACACATCCAAGCTTACAGCACTTTCTTTACCGCCAAAGCAGTTACCCATCTACGTACTGACCAGGCTCAACATTGTTTAATGATGATGATCCAGTTCCATAGGAACCAGTTTTTCAACATGTGACCATAAGCAAACAGGGTTGCATGTTTCTTTATTGAAAATCCTGGATAGTAAAGTTAAACATCAAGCAACGGCAACTCTTGAAAAATTAAAAAAAGATTAAAAGACACATGACAGCAGCATGAAATGTTGCTCCTATAAAGACAACTACATTAATTGAATATTTGGATTTTAATAAAAATCCGTTAAGAGTGGGGAGAGAGTGGGGTCATGTTTTCGAAGAGAAATTAATTTGTGTTTGAAATTTGAATTCAGAATGAAGAAAATTTAGAATGCATTTTATTTTTTTAAATATTTGAATTTTTAAATGAGATTTATTATTAAAAACTTTTGTTTAATTTAAAAAACCAAAAAAAAAAAAAAAAAAACTTTTGGTTTGTTTTATGGCATATCAACATCCATGGGTTATTTAATGCCGACAAGATTTTTAATGCTGGTAATTTTTTTCAAAAATGTATTGCTGGTAATATGTTTTCCTTCAAAAATGTATTGCTGGTAATAATTTTTTCTTCAAAAATTCATTGCTGGTAATAATTTTTTCTTCAAAAATTCATTGCTGGTAATAATTTTTTCTTCAAAAATTCATTGCTGGTAATAATTTTTTCATATTTATCACAACATTTCGGCCGTTGTACACTCCGGCCTTCTTCCGGTGTTTGGAATTTCAAACTGAACCCTTTATTTTGCTCACTGGGGTAGACTGTTCTAGTTCCACGTGCCATGTTTGATGGATGTCAGTTATCAGTTAATTTCCCTCTGAAAGTTCTCCACTGCCTTAACCAAGTATTGAACTCACTTTGGGTCCTGTCACTGGATCTAACCAACACCTTTATCCACTGTGCCATGTGAACTTGAGGACATCTGGGTATGAATTTCTGGGTATTATAAACCTAATATCTTCAGCATTCATATTTTTACCAGTGCTCATATTGCAAGTTTTTACCAGAGCTCATATTGCAACTTTGTTATCATTGCTTTTCTCTGGCACTCCTTATTACTGGTTCCTATATTGTATTTATTTCTATGCCGAAACATTGTGATAAATATGGCTACAATAATGTAAATAATGTATGTTTATGTTAGTGGATTTGAGGCTGTAATATTCAAAATCTAAGAAATTAGTTTATAAATCAACTATTCATATAACAGCTCTCTGAAACTTCCTATCTTTTTGAAGCTCTGTTTACCTTCATACGTATACAATTAACTCCCTACTCTGCCATATATTTACCCAAGCTCTTTAGGTAGGTTATTTGCTATTTCTCTCTGACCCCCTTGCCTTCAGTATGTCATTTGAGTTTCAAATTCTCCAAGCCTCCTTTCCTCATTACGTGCCCCAGAAATTTCATGTCTCTTTCCAATTCTAATATAAGCATCGTTTTTAATTTTCCTTAAAACTGTTCACATGCTCCCTTTATGGTATTCTCAGCATCTTTTTATTGAACCATATCCCTGTGGCCTCAAATCTCCTCTACATTTTTGAGGAAACTCTCCTGCATTCAGTACTACACACAAGGATTGGTATTACATAGAAGTTTTATACTCAGGATTCTAAAGGAATTTCCTGTTCCTTAATACTTTGCTTAGCTTTTATTGACTTTTTTTTGTTTTCTACAGCTTATTAACTCACTACAAGTCATTTAAAACCAGCAATTTTTTTCTTTTTTACTAATTAACCCATAGCTGGGGGGAGACAAAGTGGATTCATACCTTTTCCACATATATTTGCATGTTAGTGAATATAATGAAATCAATCAATTCATCCAAAGCAAGGCAATAATGCCCCTAAGACACAAGGGGTTACTGAGAGTGAAAGGAAATGAGAAGACTTAAGGAACCGAAAACCCAATCCTAAACAGGAAACAAGGGATAAAACGCTACTGCTGTTCAAAAGAATGGGAAGGAATGTAAATTTCTGAGTCATTATCCATTGCACCATATGCACATCAAACCCAATCCTAAACCGGTCTTATGCGGTCACCCATCCAGGTACTGACTAGGCTCGACATTGCTTAACTTCAGGGATCATACAAGAACCTGTGTTTCAACTTGAAAAAAAAAAGCCAATTACACTATCCTTACATCCAAACTTACAGTACCTTACATTACCAAGTGGTCACCCATCTAGGCACTGACCAGACTCAACATTGCTTAACTTCAATGATCATACAAGAACCTGTGTTTCAACTTGATATTGTCATAAGACATTACACCATCCTCACATTCAAGCTTTGTATTACCAAATGGTCACCCATCTTTGTACAAAACGGTTTGACATTGCTTAACTTCAGGGATCATACAAGAACCTGTGTTTCAACTTGAAAAAAAAAAAAAAGCCAATTACACTATCCTTACATCCAAACTTACAGTACCTTACATTACCAAGTGGTCACCCATCTAGGCACTGACCGGACTCAACATTGCTTAACTTCAATGATCATACAAGAACCTGTGTTTCAACTTGATATTGTCATAAGACATTACACCATCCTCACATTCAAGCTTTGTATTACCAAATGGTCACCCATTGTATCTTTGACATTGGAACTTCAAAAAGAACCTGTGTTTCAACTTGAAAAAAAAAAAAAATGTTACACTATCCTTACATCCAAAACAGGGATCATTACCAAGAACCCATCTAGGCACACCGACTCAACATTGCTTAAAAAAAAAGAACCTGTGTTTCAACTTGGAAAAAAAAAAAAAATCCCACTATCCAAATCTTAACTTACAGCCTTACATTACCAAGTGGTCACCCATCTAGGCACTGACCGACTCAACATTGCTTAACTTCAGGGATCATACAAGAACCTGTGTTTCAACTTGAAAAAAAAAAAAAAATAGATACACTATCCTTACATCCAAACTTACAGTACCTTACATTACCAAGTGGTCACCCATCTAGGCACTGACCGGACTCAACATTGCTTAACTTCAGGGATCATACAAGAACCTGTGTTTCAACTTGAAAAAAAAAAAAGCAAATTACACTATCCTTACATCAAACCAGTACCTTACATTACCAAAGTCACCCATCTAGGCACTGACCGGACTCAACATTGCTTAACTTCAGGGATCATACAAGAACCTGTGTTTCAACTTGAAAAAAAAAAAAAAAGCCAATTACACTATCCTTACATCCAAACTTACAGTACCTTACATTACCAAGTGGTCACCCATCTAGGCACTGACCGGACTCAACATTGCTTAACTTCATCATACAAGAACCTGTGTTTCAACTTGAAAAAAAAAAAATGATTACACTATCCTTACATCCAAACTTTTTTACCAAGTGGTCACCCATCTAGGCACTGACCGGACTCAACATTGCTTAACTCATACAAGAACCTGTGTTTTCAACTTGATATTGTCATAAGACATTACACCATCCTCACATTCAAGCTTTGTATTACCAAATGGTCAATCTTTGTACAAACGGTTTGACATTGCATAACTTCAGGGATCATAAAGAACCTGTGTTTCAACTTGAAAAAAAAAAAAAAAGCCAATTACACTATCCTTACATCCAAACTTACTTCTAAATGGCACACCTAATTTCATGCTGATGGTAAGGTTCTCAGCATTTTAAACCATTGGCGATTTTCATTAAGGAAGATCATATGTGTAAAAATAGTTTGCTTTAGAAACGAGAAACATTCATAGTTTTTTTGTGGGGGAGAAAATTATTTTTTTCTTTTTAAAGGATTTTTTTATATTTTCAAATGAATAAATTAGAAACAGATCACACACACATACCAGCATGTGTTAATCACAGTTGCCTATGCCAGATCTAGACAATTCAACAGTAAATTGATGAGACCTCATTGGCAATGTAGTACTGCATGTAAATAAAGTCTAGGTACCATAGCAAAGAGTTCAAGGGACCAATTCCCATCAAAGTGTGTGTGTATATATATATATATATATATATATATATATATATATATATATATATATATATATATAATAAAAAATTAAACACTAATATTCCATGGTCATTGGAATGAATAAATGATCCATTCATCAGACCTACAATTCAAAATTTGAATTTGTAGATATGATGAATTGGATCAAAATTTGAATTTGTAGGTCTGATGAATTGGATTGTATTTACGATTCCAATGGAATGAATTATGACCATGGAATATTAGGGTTTAAGCCTTTTTATTATATCCTTACTCTGTGCTGGACAATGAGTTCTACCTGGATTCTATCCTCTTGGAATTATTATATATATGTATGTATGTATATATATTTATATAGTTTAGATATATGATTGCATATGTATGTGTATATTAACCACTAATATTATATATATATATATATATATATATATATATATATATATATATATATATATATATATATATATATATATATATATATATATATATATATATATAGCACATGGTCGAATGGTTAGAATATTCACTTTCTGACCATGAGACCCGGGTTCAAACCTCACCATGGTCAATTTGTCAGAAGAGAGATTTCCTGATGTCATTAAACTGGATCAGAATCGATCCCAGTGTGCAGCACATTTGAAAAGTGTCTGAAAACCATATGATGGGTTAAGGCAAGCCTTGTGAGTGAAATTGAGTAAACAGAACTCTTGGGGTCCATTGCTAGCTGTGCTAGCATGAAGCCACAAGTCATCGTGACTGAGGGTGTGAGTGTGCTGGCCTTGTTCAAATTGTTGATCACGCTAGATAACATGATCTCTCCCAGAAACTGTAACTAAGGTCTGCTCAGCATAGTTACAGTATAAACCATAGGTTGGCTCTGTGGGTGTTGAATAAACACAGATATGCCTGAGCGAACGTCTGCAATAGGGATTGGCTAGCCGCCCTAGTAGACAGGTATCCTTGAATACAAGTGGGCCAAGTGTTATATATATCTCCAAGTGTAAGGTAGGTCAATTCAAATGTCCAAACATGATATTTTAAAAGTGATCAATACAGAGTAGAAATGAGAAACATTCATGTTAATTTTTTCTATTTCCTAATGAATAAATTAAGAAAAAAAATCACAGCAACCAGCTCGTGTTAACCACAGTTGTCATCAGTGATAATATTATAGAAAAAGTCTTCAATTTTTAAAATTGTAGAAAAAAAAAAAAAAGAAAAATCTTTTCTACAACTAAAAAATATTAATTTTTTCCTTAATTCTAAGGCAGATGCTTACACCTACGATATTCTGTAATGAAAATGGCCACTTTACTTTCAATAATTATTACTTTGAATTTTTTAATGGTGTGGCCTGCTTTATGATGAGCGAGATTTCACACAACCCACTGTTCAGAGAACTTTGCCCATGACTGATTTACAGTCAAGTTTGATCTTCAAAAATTTAAATGCAATGTCAATCATTATCTTCTGTCTTAAATTCTATTCTTGTTACTCCTTAATAAAATTGTTCTTATATCACACTTAGTAACCAGTGTGTGTTAGTGGCTCTGTTGCCTTGCTTGGGGTGAAATGATAAAAAGAAGAAAAATATGTTTTACTTGAGTATTTTCCTTCCATAATGATGGTTACAAGAGAAAAGAAAACTTCAGCTGGTATCCATTATTGATGGGTTGCCATCAGCAAGTTCTAACAAGAGGAAGGCAAGGTGCATACGAAATCAAAACAGACACCTACCCTACCAGACTTCAGATAAGAAACGAACAGTTAAGACTTTAATATATCTCCAATGAATTAAATACTCGTCCAGTGTACGAGTTTAAGACTCGGAATTTTCCCACTGTTTTCTGCCATGTCATTAGATTAGCACCCCCACATTTCTCAGGCATTGTGTAGGAAAATCCAATTACTCGAATCGGTTCTACGTAATTATCTGTTACTTTTATGAATGCTATAGACAGGCAATGTGGAAGGACTCCTTGATCTCTTAAAATAAGGACTCAATAAGAGACCAGGCGATGAATAAAGAAAAGAAGACAATGTATACTGGTTGTTAATACGAGTGCTATTAGCAGCTGCACCTGTTGCAAGAAATGCAGTGTTCTGTTTACAGCCGAGAATATTATGGGATGCCATTTGCAAATTGTTGCTATAATTTATACATTCAAGGAAATTTTATATTTTTCTCTCTCTATTTGCATAAAACAGAAATTATATAAACAGATTTGGGTAAACAGAGTTTTATAGCCATGGAAGGTAGTCCATCTAGAGCAGGGGTTCTGAAACTTTTTTTTTTTTCTCTACGCCACATTTTCACAATTAAAATTTGATTGTGGCTCACCAAATTTTATGTGATAAAAAGTATATGTAAAAATAGAAAAAACAGAGAGAGGTTTAAAAGGGAGATAACTGTGGATTCAAAGTCAGAACATTATCATTGCTAACTCTCTCCTCCAAGTTGTGGACCCTACTTACTAGATTCTTAATACAAATAATGCAAAAATATCAGTGATATATAATCGGTCAATAATTATATACAACTATTTAAACAGTCTTACGCATGCAATTACAATACTAATAATCCATAATATAATATCCATATAATACTACTAATAATCCATGATATCCATATAATACTACTAATAATCCATGATATCCATATAATACTACTAATAATCCATAATATATATATATATATATATATATATATATATATATATATATAAAATGTAATCTGAGTGAAGAGAATATGCTTTTCTATGAAAGGAGAACATATTTTTTCTTCCAGGATTTCTTGAATGCACAGAGCAATAGACATACTACCCATTGTTTAATAAATAAAAATGCAGCTTTTATTTGATATATGAGGTGTCCATTATTATAACGTCTGAATTAATAAAAAGGTCAAATTAAAACTAAATCCATTAAATGGATTAAGTCTTCTTGTTTACATTGTGTCTTGTGTGCAGAAATGATTGATTGAGAAAATTGTCAAAGGTATGTGTTTATAAACAGTAATTCGAACTTTACTAACCAAACACTTCTGTGTTTGAATGGTAACAGCACAACAGGCTATATGTTGGTTCACACAAGAATGGTTACAGGTGTAATTCCTATCAGAGAATGCATATTTTCTATGAAATTTCTCAAATTAAGCCAGTTACTGTTTAATTAAAACAATTTTGGGGCTCTCGTTGGGTTTGGACTATTTGTGATACATTTATTAATACGATGGATGATAATTGAAAGATGGCAACATATAATCTTACTATGATATCTGTTCTATCTGTTGAGAGCCACTCAAGGTAGAGGGTTACTGTGTGGTGTTGTATTAGAGAAAGAAAGGGGCGCAAGAAGTGAAGTAGTTTAAAGAATTTCCAAGATCTAGCAGAGATGTTCGAAGTGTAGAATTGAAGTAGACTTTAGAAGGAACCGGAAACCCAATCCTAAACAGGAAACAAGGGATAAACCACTACTCCTGTTCAATATACCAGAGAAGAGTATGAACAGGATGTTAGGCAAATCTATCTACTCCTATTTAAGTGGGAGGAAAATAAATAGCAAACAAAGAAATTCAGAGATTAAGTATAGAGTTGAAGTAGACTTTAGGTTTGGTTTACAGCATATCAACACCTCAATGGGTTATTTAATGCTGACAAAATGTAATGCTGGTAATAATTTTTTTTTTTTTTACAAAGTGTTTCTGGTATTAAAACATATTTTTTTCACTTTCATAGTGTTTTCACCCCAGTTTGGGGGGGGTAACTATTTGCCCATAGTTGGGACCCCAACAGATGCAACCACTCCAGGTCAGGGTGGACCTGGGAACACCAGCAATTAAGAGGTGGTTCCATGGTCCTCAAAACCTCCTGATCAAAGGCCTTGCTATTGGACACAGTTTATCGTAATACCCAGAATGAAATTAAAAACAAAGCATTTACTTAAATTATATCTATAAAAATAACATAAAAAACAGAATAAATATATTTATTGTGTGTGTGTGTGTATATATATATATATATATATTGTGTGTGTGCATATATATAATATATAAATATATATGTGTGTGTGCATATATATATATATATATATATATATTGTGTGTGTGCATATATATATATTCTGTGTGTGTGTGTGCATATATATATGTGTATATATTTTCTGTATGTGTGTGCATATATATATATATATATATATATATATATATATATATATATATTTATTTTCTCTGTGTGTGTGTGTGTGTGTGTGTGCGCGCACGCATTATATATATTTTTTTCTGTGTGTGTGTGTGCGCATATATATTAGTTATTTTCTGTGTGTGTGTGTGTGCGCATATATTTATTTTCTCTGTGTGTGCATATATATACACATACATACATACATACATACATATGCGCGCACACACACCCACACAAACAAAGAATAATTAGCATAACCACATAGACCTCAGGGCATATGTGTATATCTTTCTCACTTCAACAATTTTCAATCAATAAAACTTGCATCCTTCCACACTTTCCTTGAATGCCTTTAGAAATAAAAGTTCAGGCCAAAAGGCACCAAACAGACCCCATAAACTTTTAAAGGTCTTCCAGCCGTAAGAATAATCCCAGTGACAGTTCCATAGGAACGAGGCAAAAGCATACTTGATGAAACTGGTAGTGAGCCATAAATGATGGCAGAGATGAAGGAGGCGAGTGCCGAAGGCACAAACAAAGGAAATGGACCTGACACGTGTCAGGTTGATGGCAAAATGGGGCAACCCACCCTGCCCATATTGACAAGGACACAAATGTCCAACCGCATCAAACCACAGATTTCAAAAGGCCAGTGGTAAGGGAAGGAAGTACTGTACACTCATTAATTTATACATATACACACACACTCACATATACATGTGTGTGTACATGCGTGTATATATAACCCTATTCTGTCCATAATATCAAAATTTATTCCCGACCACTGACAATCCCTTTATATTATACATATAATAGCTGAATTCTATCAGTAATGCTTGCATTCATTCTTGACCACTGATAATCCCTTTCTTCCTAATTTTCAATTCATTCCTGTTGTAAAATGATTAACAATGCATTTTCATTATACATATAATAGCCCTATTCTATCAGTAATGCTTGCCTTCATTCCTGACCACTGACAATCCCTTTCTTCCTCATTTTCAATGCATTCCTATAGTAAAATCATTAGCAATGCATTTCCATTATACATATAATACCCTATTCTATAAGTAATGCTTTCATTAAATCCTGACCACTGAAAGAAAAAAAAAAAAAGCATATTTTAAAAGTATATATACAACAATTAAGGAGCTGGACTTCAATGTGTACAAGACTTCTTTTCTATCCGATCACATACACAGAGCAACTTGAAAGCCTGTATTGTCCCCAAAAACACAATTATCTCAAATTAATGCTCTATAATCCCTGAGACGACACCAATTTTGAGCCCCAGTAGGGCTTCATAAAATAAACTAGGATTCAATCTCTGTTTCTTTTTTAATCATTTTGCCACAAATAGGGCAATAATGTCACTAAAGAGCAAGGGATTACTGAACATGAAAGAATAAGAAAAATAGAGAAGCATTATTACAGAAAAGAACAATAAAAAAATAAGAATTAAGATAGAAGATAACAATTGACATTGCATTTAAATTCTGTTTCTCTCTAAGCAAGGCAATAAAGCCACTAAGACACAAGGTGTGTTACTGAACATGATAAAAAACACTATTAAGGTGAGAGAATAATAAAAGAAGAATTAAGAAAACTGAAGATAACATTTGACATTGCATTTAAATTTTTGAAGATCAAAGTTCACTAGGAATCATGATGCCAGAAGAGAGTTCCACAAGCAAGAAGTTAGCTAAAGAACATTGGCTGCTCAATTAATGAATGCCAAAAATTTCCCTATAAGAAAATGGCTAATTACATTGCCCACTTTTTTTTTTAATGAATCAAATGGTTATGTTCTGAAAGTTCAAGAGCACATTCTACAAATATCTTTGCTGTTCTGATCAGTTTTCCTTTTAATGTTACTAAATCGTTTATTATTACCACTTTCAACTTCTTTGAACCTTAAAAAAAACAAAAAAAAACTGACCACCCAAACTGTGAAACAGACTTCCTAAGAGATGCTTCACGGATCACTACAATCTTAACCAAGTCCAGGGTGGACCGTTACCATATCCACATATCCTCATAAATTTTGCCCCTTACATCTCATTCTGCAACACACTACCTTGTGTGGCTCTTGGGCCTTATACATGAATATTATTATTTCTCAAAACCAATCTATTTTTCATTATTTCCTCTGCTCCAAACCCCCCATTACTAACTCTTCCTTTAAAATAGATTGAAGACATCACCTCAAAAATGTGATTTCTCCAGATAAATTCTTGACCAATGCTTAGAATTGGACCTCAAACTAACCTCTGATTCTTTCCACTGTCTGAGCCGATCATCTTAATTCATGTGCTTTCTATTCCCCTCCATTTCGTACTCCATCTTCTAACCCTAACCAATGACCTCTTGCTTTATAATCACCTCTGTATGAAAATCCTTTGCAAAACACATCACCTCTGAAATGTGT
This sequence comes from Acanthosepion pharaonis, assembly GCA_903632075.3. Taxonomy (NCBI): domain Eukaryota; kingdom Metazoa; phylum Mollusca; class Cephalopoda; order Sepiida; family Sepiidae; genus Acanthosepion; species Acanthosepion pharaonis. The sequence goes on along the minus strand of CAHIKZ030005589.1, from coordinate 502,723 downwards.
TATTTCTCTAGGCAATTTTCTGATCAGTTCCAGGGAAGATTGGAGAATCACAAAAATACTTCTGTCTCAACCCACCAACATTTTTGCAAGCAGAGATTGCAAAGCAAGTGTCAGGTGGATTGCTACCATCCCCAGACAGACTTGTGAGCGGGAACAAACTGTCACAGATGGACATGATTTCTCAATCTGAGTTCCCAAATTTACTCTGAAGATTGATAATTAGATTGCAAAGACAACTGAATGTTAGCAAAAGGGATCAAGTAGTGCTTGCCAAATACAATGAGTGTGTGGGGAATATCTGGACAAAGGCCAACTTTGTTCCCATATTAATGAACCAACTCTGGTCAGAGACTGGTCAGTATAATTTCTCGAGATATACCTGAAGAAATTAGACAGCTTCAAATAGCAATGACACCAGTTTTTTAAGGTCAGGGAATCAAAATGTTTTTGTTTTTTTCTTCAATTTTGTCCAAAACCATCCTAAATACAAAATTTTCTTTTAACTTCATAGTTGCCTGATGGAGCTGTTAGAATCCCAGTCATCCTGTGGAGCCGTCAGAATCCCAGTCATCCTGTGGAGCCGTCAAAATCCCAGTCATCCTGTGGAGCCAGCAGAATCCTGGTCAGCCTGCAGAGCCGTCAGAATCCCGGTCACCCAATAGAGCCGTCAGAATCCTGGTCACCTAATGTTAGTTATTTTGTTTAGCGGCATATCAACCTCTAGTATTTTATGCAGAAATTTAAATATTTTTAATGGAATTTTATGGCTTCAACTAAATATAATTTGAAAGCAATTATATGCCTTCAACTACAGATAAAATGTATTGGCCACTTTGATATAAAATGTCTTGTTGGTAATTTGTTATATATAAAAATGTGATGGTGGTATTTTTACTATAAAATGTATTTTTATACTTTCATAGGGTTTTGTTTTTGCTTGGAAGGGTTCACTATTTGCCAATAGCCAGAACCCTAACAGGTACTACCACCCTGGGTCAAAGTGAATCTGGGAACAACATCAATTAAGAGGTGCTCCCACACTACACAAAACCTCCCAATCAGAGGCCTTGCTCCTGGATGTAGTTTATCATCATACCCAGGACTCTGAAGACAAAGACACAATTAAGAGATAAAATGTAGTTTTTCTGCCCAATAGGCAGATACTACACTTTGATCACTACTAAAAAGTATGCAGAGAACTAACAAGACACAATTTGATCCCTGACAGAGCACACAGATACTGTGTGTCCTGGGCAGACATACCAATCCATATATAAATAATCTTATTTTTTATGGGTAGTATGCTTGTAAATAAACAGTGCACATATTCAGGATATTTGGACCAAGAAATTGAATTAATCTCAATATATTCAGTTTAAATATTTTTTTTTCATTAATGTTCACCTAATACAAGGCCCAAGAGCTACTCAAGGTAGAGGGTTAGGATGTGGAGTTTTATTAACATAGGAAAAGACAAGTTTTAGGAGTACAGAGCTGAATCAGACTTTAAAAAATTACAGTCATAAAATAAAAATAATAAAAAGAACTGAAGATAAAAATTGTATTGTGTTATTTAAAAAAAAAAAAATAGAAGATGGGAGGGAAAGAAGAGGATTAAATCTTTTAATCCTATTATGAAGCTAACAGCATAAATCCTTCATTTTATATACAAGAAAATATCAAACAGGTAACTTTGTCTGGAAAAAAGATTTTCCCATCTCCTTGTAGTATTCACAGTAATATTTTGCTCAGATTTTACGATTTATTTTGAGAAACATCTGTTTATGTAACTGAAATTGTTTCCTTTCATTAGTAGCATATATCTTTCCAGGATGGAGGCGATCATGGCCCTCCACAGTTTCCATTTATTCATTATTATTATTCTTCAGGAGTTGCAAATTTCTAATAATAATTTCCTAAAAAAAAAAAAAGAAAGGAGTGAAAAAGAGCGAGAAAAGGAGAAAGAGAGAGAGAGAGAAAGAGAGAGAGAGAGAGAGAGAGAGAGAGAGAGAAAGAGAGAGAAAAAGAGAGAGAGAGAGAGAAAGAGAGAGAGAGAGAAAGAGAGAGAGAAAAAGAGAGAGAAAGAGAGAGAGAAAAGAGAGAGAAAAGAGAGAGAAAGAGAGAGAGAAAGAGAGAGAATGTCTCCGTTGTATCAACTATGACTAATGCTTCAGCCACTAGAGTACTTTTGGCAACTCCTCTAAGACGTTTTAATTATCGCCTGGTTCACCCTCCTCCTAGGTCTTTGAACAGGAGTAGTGGGTTATTCTTTGTGTCCTGTTTAGATTTGGGTTTCCGGTTCCTTCTAAAGTCTTCTCATTCTCTTTCACTCGCAGTAGCCTCTTGTGTCTTAGCAGCCTTATCACCTTGCTTGGTGTTAAGTGATTAAAAAAAATAAATTGCAAATTGATGGGCATATACCTATTGTTATTACCAACCAAAAAAACATATATACCTTACTTGTGAATTATTATCTATCAGTTCTTATGACTTCTTCAGAAATATACCGGAGTGGTTACCTGTTGCATTCTCTCCACAAGTTGTGAATTCAGAGTTGTCATTCTCCTAGACTGGCAGCCAACCAAGACTAAACAGCAGTCTAACTTGTTATTTAACCCAAAGCTACAGGGAAGGGAGAAGAGACAGAATTGTTCCTTTCCCAAGGAGAAACTGATATCTGCTGTGTATTTCCAATTTTTGCATCGTTAACGATTACTTTAACCATGCATCCAATTTTGTTTGGTTTGTTTTACGGCATATCAACCTCAAAGTATTTAATGGTAACAAGATTTTTTACTTCTGGTAATATTTTTTTCTTTCAAAAAGGTATTGCTGGTAATAATTTTTTCAAAAAATGTATTATTGATATAAAAACCTATTTTTACACTTTCATAGTGTTTTGACCCCAGTTTAGGGGTTAACTATTTGCCCATAGCTGGGACCCTAACAGGTGCTACCACCACGGGTCAGGGTGAACCAGGGAACACCAGACATTAAAAGTTGGTTCCATGGTCCTCAAAACCTCCTGATCAGAGGCCTTGCTGTTGGACGTAGTTTATTGTCTTACCCAGGACACCTTTAGATCCAACTTTAGTCATTCAGGAAAACTTCACTTTACCCAAAAAGCTTTTCTTGGAGCCAAATCTAGTACTCAGTAATTCCCATGATCAAATGTGCTTTCAATTTATAACAGCCTGAGAAAAGTACCTTGTTTATCAGTATAATCGAAGGTATTTACCATTGCCTTACAACCAAAAAACATTAATTAGTACGGATAATTTAATGACACATCAGTCTTTGTCAGGTTATTTATTGTTAAAATTGTCTGTAATTTATTGTCTATTAAATTGTCTTATAAAACAAGAAACACGATGATTTAGTTGACATATTCCAATTTGGTTTATACGTGGGTCAAAAAGCTAGGCATTCGGTCAGAATAAGAAGTGTCATAGGTCAACAATGATCCAGTTTAGAATAAAGTCAAAAAGTGTGGTATATAGACACAGAAAGGTAGACATCAATCTGGTGTACACTAGAGTCAAAAAGGTAGATTTAATCCAGTTGACTTTAGTGTCAGAAAAGTAGACAGTCATCTAGTGTACACTCGAGTCAAATAAGGTAGACATCAGTCTGGTGGTGTACACTCGAGTCAAATAAGGTAGACATCAGTCTGGTGGTGTACACTCGAGTCAAATAAGGTAGACATCAGTCTGGTGGTGTACACTCGAGTCAAATAAGGTAGACATCAGTCTGGTGGTGTACACTACTCGAATAAAATAAGGTAGACATCAGTCTGGTGGTGTACACTGAGTCAAATAAGGTAGACATCAGTCTGGTGGTGTACACAGTCAAATAGACATCAGTCTGGTGGTGTACACTCGGAGTCAAATAAGGTAGACATCAGTCTGGTGGTGTACACTCGAGTCAAATAAGGTAGACATCAGTCTGGTGGTGTACACTCGAGTCAAATAAGGTAGACATCAGTCTGGTGGTGTACACCGAGTCAAATAAGGTAGACATCAGTCTGGTGGTGTACACTGAGTCAAATAAGGTAGACATCAGTCTGGTGGTGTACACTAGAGTCAAATAAGGTAGACATCAGTCTGGTGGTGTACACTCGAGTCAAATAAGGTAGACATCAGTCTGGTGGTGTACACTAGAGTCAAATAAGGTAGACATCAGTCTGGTGGTGTACACTAGAGTCAAATAAGGTAGACATCAGTCTGGTGGTGTACACTAGAGTCAAATAAGGTAAACATCAGTCTAGTGGTGTACACTAGAGTCAAATAAGGTAGACATCAGTCTGGTGGTGTAGTAAAAAAAAAAAAAAAGAAGACATCAGTTTGGTGCACATTTTAATCATAAAATGTAGACATCAGTCTGGTGTACACTAGAGACACATTTTTTTTCATAACATATTTCCAAAAACTATCGTGTGTCCTATGAATTGAAAGTCAGTGATAGGGAGTTAACAATTTTGGGGTATGTTTGACCGAAAAGATGTTGAGAGCAATGGAATCATCATGAAGACTAGCTGCTTTGGTACTGCTTGGTCTGTGATGAATTTGTCACGATTAGACAGGTTTTCCTAATGAAATATACTATTCCGGGGATAATGGGGAGGGCTATGAGCTACAAGGAAAATCCTTTTTTGTCCATTTTCTTTCCTCAAAAGATTTTTTTGGGGAGCATCTAATACATTGGAGAGACTTAAGATGTGAAATACTTTTCTTTTTTTTTAATCAATTCACCCCAAGCAAAACAATAATGCCCCTAAGATGCAAAAGGGCTACTGGAAGTGAAAGAGAATTAAAAATCCTTCAGAAAAAAAAAAACAAGAGAAAAAACAAGTGTGAACTAGATGATGAGCAAGTGTATCTACTCATATATATATATATATATATATATATATATATATATATATATATATATATATATATATATATTTTGTGTGTGTACATACAGGGTGCAACGGGGAAATTGTCGCAATTTTATATTTTTAATTTTGTGCAGGCGTGCCGTTTGTTTTTATTGACTGCACAGTACAGTAAGGTCAGTTGGGCACAATCTCTGAGAAAAAGAGCACCATGATGCAATTCACTCTAGCAGAAATTTGGAAATAGCAAGCTGTATTGCTTGACATTTGTGCTGGAAGCTCCAATATGAACATTGGAGAGTGTTTCAGCATCAATTTGAGGACAGTGCAGAGGATTCAGAAAGAGTTGGATGAGTCTAATGGTGATTATGAAGGTACAGTAGCTCAGAAAACTCACTCTAATCATTCTGATAAGAAAAGATTTGTTGGGGAGGTAGTAATGCTGCCCTGGGTCAAGAGGGTGGCTACTGGAAGATCCTATCCCTGGGAACAGGACTCTGCATCATGCCACACAAGCAGGAAAAGCCAGTTATGGCTGTCAGACAATTTCTGCGACCACATCACCCCTTACATCTGACCACCAAACTCCCTAGACTGTAAACCCTTTGATGATTGTGTGGCCCGCATTTGAGCAATAGACCAACAAATCTCCTTGTAACACCAAAGATAAACTGAAGGCAAAGTTTATGGCAGCATTCACCAACTTAAACAAGGAGACCATCCAGAAAAGTTGCAAGAGAATCTGAAGTTAATCTGGAGGCCGTGGTTCAAGCCAGTGGCGATTTTATTGAATGAATTTTCTCTTTAGTATCTCAAGATATTTTTTGTGTAATTTTGGTAGATATATCTGTTCAAATGATATATCAGTATTATTTTCATTTTCATATAATTTAAATGATAATTTATCCATTGCACTGTGTGTGTGTGTGTGTGTGTGTGTGTATATATATATATATATATATATTATATATATAAGCATGGCCTGGTGTTGCCCATGCTTGATTCAAAAATCGTACGACTCATACAGCAATCGCTATCACTCGACTCAAAATATTTTTGCCCTTCCTTGCCTTTAAACGAGTGCCCTTTGCCATGCTGATGTTGCTACATGCCTTACTTCTTGCCTATCACACACTGCGATTTTTTCTAAGCTCTATACTAAACATTAAATCTGTTACGAAAAAAAGAACTAAACAAAATGAACACAAAACGATCAGCTTTAAAAAAGGACTCATAACTGGAAAAACCGAATGAAAAAAAATGTTAACAACAAATACTTTTTCACACCCAACCCAGTTCTGCGGAATAGAATCAACGTTGAGTTTAAGCAAGCGAATGAGCCAATTGGAGTAAAGTGCCATGCAGATTTAAATTTTTCCCACTTGTGACGAATGCAGCTGTTGATTTTTTTTTTGCTTCTAGCATGCTAGTTAACATTTGTCTCAGTCAGCTGTTGGCTCTCACGCTGGCCAATAGAATCTTCCTGCCTATTCGCGGCAGCCAGTTATAGGCTCTCACTCTGGCCAATAGAAAATGGCTGCAAACTACATGAAAACTGCCGTAGAAGAATGAAAAAAAATCGATTATTTCCAATATCGATGGGAGTTGGGAAATGCAAAGTCAATCTTGGTCTTCCCGCTAACTTGGAGCATGTGCATGTAAATTTTGGTGCAAATCCGTCGAAAATTGCGGCCGTGCATTCGTTACACACACACACATACATCTTTTTATAGATAGAGACATGTATGTGTGTGTGTGTGTGTGTATATATATATATATATAAGTTATTTTAAGGATTCAAAGGAATACACACATAGTTCAGACTTTATATATTTGATCATCGGTTCACAACCTTTTCTATTCATAGGCTCTTTCTGATTGATGATTCGTTTCTAGCCATTTAACAAAAGCTCATTTTATAATTTCCAGAACAAATAAGCAGTGACATTTCTCCATATAAACTTCGAAACTGCTTGTTTTAAAAACCAAACCAGTTAAAAGGAAATAAATTTTTTTATTTCAGTTACAAAAAAGGAAAAAAAAAAGAAAAAAAAGAAAAATTATGCACAGAAATTAAAAAAAAATTCTGTAAAAAAAATAAAAACACTCTTCCCATAAATTTTACATAAATGCACTTTAGTAACATAAAAGATACTGGAAAATTATTTGAAAATGAATAGTTACTGTATAAAGAGAAAAGTTTTTCATCTATGAAATCATTAATACAATCCTTAAAACTGATGTTTATTTTATAAACAATGCTGAAAAATATATTTCAATTACGTAATTTAAGTTTATCAGAACTAAAATTTAGGTTTCAACAGGGTTATAACTCTCTGGCCCCTTTCATTGAACTAATACTCCCCAACAAATACTAAAAATTTTCTGTGGCCTCCATAAAATTTACCAAAGGTCCTTGTGGCCATGTGATCACCAGTTAAGAACCTCTGTGTGACATAGGAATATTCTCTTCATTTTTTATTTTTCTTTTTTCATAGAAATTCTGAGTTTAGTTTCTTTGTACATGTTTCAACTTGAATCAAATATCGGTTTTCATAGTTGGAATTTGAATGAAACTCAGCCAGTTGCCGTCACAATTAATTTCAACAACACAAAGCATGGGTTGCATAAGGAATTCTTTTGTTATCAGTGTTCTGCAAAACAATTAATCTTCTTGGAGAAAAAAAAAAAAAAACATTCAAATTTAAATTTGACCCTGATAAAACAACGCCAACTGAATTCAAAGACCAGATCAAGGCATCTGGTGGTATGTGGCCGAATAGTTTTCATTTAAATGCATGTTTTTTGGGTTTTTTTTTTTTTTTTTTTAAATCCACAAAAATAAAAGGCTCAAGATCCACTCAAGGTAGATGGCTATAATCAACAAAATAGAAATGATGAGTGATGTGCAGGATGAAGAGTCAGTGGTAGGAAGCAGAGATTGAGTGTAGTATAATGCATCTTAACAGTTTTATTGCCTTCATTGGGGTGAAATGATTAACACACACACACACACACACGTGTGTGTGTGTGTGTGTGTGTGTGTGTGTGTGTGTGTGTGTGTGTAAGGATCTAATATATGAATATGAAAAGATCCAATTGAAAACAAGTAGACAAAACAAAAAAATTATTCAATGAAACATGTCTCCCTCTCTCTCTCTTATATATATATATATATATATATATATATATATATATATATATGTTCAATTTCCAAACAGTCAGAAAGTTGAAGCCATGTTCATAATTGATATTATTGGCAATAATTTATTATATGTACCGATTTTGCATATACATATCACACATACATCCATTACATATGTACCTCTCACTCACACATACATACCTACCTGACACACTCGCACACTTGACACATACTCACACATACCTGACACACACACACCTGACACACACACACCTGACACACACACACTCAAACCTGACACACACACAAACCTGACACACACACACACACCTGACACACACACACACACAACTGACACACACTCAAACCTGACACACACACAAACCTGACACACACACAAACCTGACACACACACACAAACCTGACACACACACATGCTTCACACATACCTGACACACACATGCTTCACACATACCTGACACACACATGCTTCACACATACCTGACACACACATGCTTCACACATACCTGACACACACATGCTTCACACACACACACACACACACACACACCCGCCTCACACACACACACACACAATGGTCTGGATTAATGTTTAGCAATGCTACTTTGGTTGGACAGTAATAAAAATCAATTTTCGCTGATTGCCTTTCTAAAAAAGCAGAAACAAAACAGTATTAAATAATTTGTCATTAGTTTACAAGAGTTAACTAACCACAGATATACAGAGACACACACAAATAGATAAACGCCCACACATTTCTCTAATGTTTTCCAACCCTTTTTTTTTTTTATCTCATGACATACGTTAACCAAGAGGTAAACTTCTGTGTCACACATAAATTATGTTGACGAAACGAAAGTGTATATTTTTTAGGATTTATTTAATACAAACAAAACAATCTATTATAATTTGTAAGAAAAAGAATTAAAATTCTTAAAAATACTTTTTGTTTTTTTTAATTATAATTTAATGAGCTTTACATCGAGTTTCTGAATATCTATGAAGGCGTTTTCATTTTGATACGTACACTAATTTTGCTTTTAGACTTCTTTTCAAAAATAATTTAATTAATGACCTTTAAAAATGTTTGCAGAAAACCTGCGATCCACTAAGATCACACCAAAAAAAAAAAAAATTACTAGTCCAGAGACGTAATTTTATATGTGTAGGCGTGTGCATGTATATGTATTGCACTTGTATACAAATGTGTATATAATTGTAACACTCATGTTTTTTTTTCTTTCTCCAAAAACAAATCTGGCACAAGCTTTCCTACTCCTGACCGTGTTTATTCAGATGGCCAGAATTTGGAGTGGAATGCAAAGTGTTGCCTTTTGGAAAAATATCGCTGTCTGGAATTCTCGGAAAGCATCCCAAAACAAATATAGCTACAGACATTCAATTCTAACCCTTTATCCCAAACCACCCAGAGACATGTTTCATCTCGTAATCCCAGCTTCCTATTTATTGCCTTTCCTCAACACATTCCAAAATGAAACTGTTGTCTATTAATCGTCTGAGATAACCTTTTTCTGCCTTCCATCAGCATGGCTAATGCTAACCTTCAGGAGAGCAACTCGTTGAACTTTTTTGAGGTCGTAGTAGTAGACAGACATGTTTTAAATTCTGTAAAGATTTTATAAAAGTTGTTGACGAAATATAGTGCGTTTGATTTTATAAATTCCACCCAAATTAAAAAAAAGGAACTTAATTCTATACATTGGAAATATTCGAGAGGAGAAAAATTTTACTGTTTATAAACACTTGTCAAACACTATATTACATCAACTTTTATGAAATCCATACTCAAATATGTCTACCTCCTATTGCGACCACCACAAGAAAAGTCCCCAAATCAACCATGTTTATAAGCACCATATGTAAATAAAAGGCTTACAAGACACACCCAAATGAATATACATTCTCATCTACATCCCACATAGACAAACTAGAAACATGAGAGTATAGTATAGCTAGCCACTTATTCCAGGATACCCGTCTACTAGGGTGGCGAGTCAATCCCTATTGCAGACACTCGCTCAAGCGCATTTGTGTTTATTCAAAACCCACAGAGCCCACCTGTGGTTTATACTGCAGCTACGCTGAGAAGACCTTAGTTACAGTTTCAGGGAAAGAGCCTGTTGTCTAGTGTGATCAACAATTTGAACAAGCCCTCAGCCACAATGACATGTGACTTTGTGCTAGCACAGCTATTGACAGAACCCAAGAATTATATCTACCCAATTTCACTCACAAGGCTTGAGTCAATCTGTTGTATGGTTTTCAGGCACTTTCCAAAGGTGCCGCACACTGGGATCAACCCCTCCAGTCTGATAACCTCAGGAAGTCCCATTCCCAACAAATCGACAAAGGTAAGATTCGAACACGAGTCTCGTGGTCAGACCAAGAACATTCTAACCACTTGGCCCCATGCCAATAGAATCATGATACATTTATACAAATTTACACGAGAACGCAATTTGACAAGACAAAATGTCTATGAAGCCTCCTTAACCAATGTAAAACAAACAAAAATATCTGAATTTTCATTTTTTCTCCATATTGAGGATGAAAGATGACGACTGAACAATAATAAAAAAAAGAACACAAAATTCATAAGCTTACCTTGTATTATTTTTATTTTATGAATGCAGTTTTTTAAAAAATTAATCCAGTTCTATACTCCTAACACCTGTTCTTTCCTATGTTAATAAAACACCACACCCTAACCCTCTACCTTGATAGGTTCTTGGACCTTGTATCAGATAAACATTAGTCAAAAAATTTTAAAACTGAATATTTTGAGATTAACTCAATTTCTCGGTTCAAATTTCTTGAATATGTGCACTTTGTTTATTTACAAGCATACTACCCATAAAAAATAAGATTATTTACATATGGATTGGTATGTCTGCCCAGGACACACAGTATCTGTGTGCTCTGTCAGGGATCAAATTGTGTCTTGTTAGTTCTCTGCATATTTTTGGTAGTGATCAAAGTGTAGTATCTGCCTATCGGGCAGAAAAACTACATTTTATCTTTCAATTGTGTCTTTGTCTCCAGAGTCCTGGGTATGATGATAAACTACATCCAGGGGCAAGGCCTATGATTAGGAAGTTTTGTGTAGTGTGGGACCACCTCTTAATTGGTGTTGTTCCCAGATTCACTTTGACCCAGGGTGGTAGCACCTGTCTGGCTCCTAGCCATGGGCAAATAGCAAACCCCCAAACAAAAAATGAATATTTTGAGATTAACTCAATTTCTCTGTCTAAATTTCTTGAATATGTGCACTTTATTTATAAGCATACTACCCATAAAAAATAAGAATATTTATATATGGATCAGCATATCTGCTCAGGATACAGAGTATCTGTCTGCTCTGTCAAGGACAGATTAATTATCCCCAACATGAGTATTTTTATCACAACCACCATCAGGAAAACCTGAGATTTAGGAGGAAAATTGATGCAACACCACTTCAAATTCTAGGATTTATAAAATAAAGTTTACATTGGTGAGACATCAAGGAATCTAAAATCCTGCATCTACGAACGTAAGATAGACGTACGCTGAGAGACGGCCCTTTAAACTTGCTCATAATACATAAGAACTAAACTGGACAACAGGAATTAAGACAGAAGATAATGATTGACATTGCATTTAAATTTTTGAAGATCAAATTGAGAATATGAGAAAAAGAAAACACTTAATGAGAGAGGACAATAAAAGAAAAAGAATTAAGAAGACAGAAGATAAAGATTGTTATTGCATTTAAATTTTTGAAGATCAAAGTTGACTGGGATGCAAAAAGCTGAATGAGAGTTCTACAAGGAAGATGTGCGACAGAAGAAATAGTTAGCATAGAAGTAGACCACCCAGAAGAGTTGCAGGAGATTCCAAAGTCATCTGGCAGCCATGGTTGAAGCCAATGGCCATTTAATTGAATATATCTACTCTTTAATATTTCAAGATATTTTTTTGTAATTTGAGATTTTTTTTGTTGTAGGTTTTTTTTTTCCTCAAATTACCATATTAGTAAAAAAAACGCACTCTCTTAAATTTTCAAAAAAAGAAAAAAAAAAATTCAACCTTAGCGTTGCGACTGCATGCTCCAAAATTTCTTATCCATTAACAATAACAGATTTCTAAATAAACATATTTTGATTCACATTTAATCTTTCGTGTCCTGCTATCACCTGGATTTAGTAAAAAAACAATTCCCATGCCTGAGGATGTCTGTATGTACAGCCGAAAGTACTAGGAGAATCAAAAAAGACCTTATACAACTTGAAGATATTAAAAACAAGGATTATAACATTCATTGAGTGATTTGTAGGTCAATGTAACTTTAATAAATTTGTTTGCGAAGATGTTTTTCACCATTTATATCATTAACTTTGCTAATCTACTTTTTGTATGAATGATTCATGTAATATAAATTGAATTGCACCACATATTTGATATATATATATATATATATATATATACACATTGAGTGCTGGTGTTAATAAAACAGTGCTCAATGCAATACAACAAAGTTATAAACTATATATTAATAAGTATACATGATCCCCACCCCACTGATAGCATAGCCTAGTTTCTTACCCCACACAATCTTCAGGTGTGGAGTTCAGACTGTTAACTAATTTTAAATTTTGTTAAATATTTTGGTTATATTATAATGACAAGGTCACACATATTTTATGTTGGGATTGTTGATTTTGTTTTTAACTTTATATATATTTTTTTTGTTTATATTACATTTAAAATTCCTAATTTTTTTGTTATTGTTTAGTTACGTTTATTTTAAATACAAAATTAAAAGAAAACCCAAAAAGCAATTATTATGCTATCACCGAGGGGAAAAATATCTTTATTGATAAAAAGTAATAGCATATTTAATATTTTCAAAAATAAACACTACATTGTTAAGAGACTACTACTGCCATTTTTGTTTTTTTATTATCAGCTTTGAGCCATTCTGGCCTACAGTCTTCATTCTTTTGCAAATGTCATGTTTCTTCCTTTTTCTGTCAGCCATGTTTTTCTTTCATTTCAGTCACAATCTCAGCCCATTTCTTCGCACTCGGGCCAACTCTCTCTCTCTCTCATATGTCAGCACTCGGGCCAACTCTCTCTCTCATGTCAGCACTCGGGCCAACTCTCTCTCATGTCAGGCCAACTCTCTCTCTCATGTCAGCTTTTCAGGCCAACAACTCTCTCTCATGTCAGCACTGGCCAACTCTCTCTCTCATGTCAGCACTCGGCCAACTCTCTCTCTCTCATGTCAGCACTCTGGGCCAACTCTCTCTCTCTCATGTCAGCACTCAGGCCAACTCTCTCTCTCTCATGTCTCTCTCCATGTCTCTCTCATGTCCTTGTCGGCCAACTCTCTCTCTCTCTCTCTCATGTCAGCACTCGGGCCAACTCTCTCTCTCTCTCTCATGTCAGCACTGGCCAAACTCTCTCTCTCATGTCAGCACTCGGGCCAACTCTCTCTCTCTCTCATGTCAGCACTCGGGCCAACTCTCTCTCTCTCATGTCAGCACTCGGGCCAACTCTCTCTCTCTCATGTCAGCACTCGGGCCAACTCTCTTCGCCACTCCATGTCATTCTCTCTCCCTCTCTTCGCCACTCATATTCTCTCTCTCTCTCTCCTTCTTTCTCACAGCATCTTCCTTTTTCTCTTGATCCTTACCAAATGCCTCCCATGCCAAAGGTCAACTCCTGCCATGTCCTTTCTTTCCTCGACTGGCCAATTTTTTTTCCTTTTGTTGCTTTGTCTTTCATTACAACTAAATTCTCACTTTGTCCAAGACACCATGTCTCTCTATTTGATCTCCTTTCCCTTTCAATAATTTTTTCCTTCTTCCTGCCTCCATCAAATCCATTTGTATCTTATCTTCCTTTTCATCTTTTTTTCTCATTTGTGCACACTTAAAAAATCATTTTTTCATCCCCATTTCTTTTTTGTTTCACCTTTTAATCATTTTAAAGAGAATCGAATCCAATCAAATAGCGAAACTTATCCCGAGTCGACCCCTACATTCACCTGCATTTGGTTTTACACTTTTGTCATTACAAGTCAATAAAATTCATTTTATCACATTCATAATTATATTTTTGTTTTAAATTTGGTCCCCAAGACTGGCATGACTGATATCTCCTGCTTCTTGCAATTTTAAGCTTCTTAAACTCTATTCGAACGGTGATTTTTCAAAATGACACCTTAAAACAAAAAACAGAAAACTAAAAGCTTTAGTCTTCCATTAAAGTTCAAACCAAAAAAAAAGAAATTAAAAATAAAATTTATAATAGGGAATTAAAAAAAAAAAAAAAAAAAAAAAAAAAGATAAAATTTTGCATAATTTTCCTGCAATTATTTTCTCTAAAAATTCTTGCTCGGAGCACAAGTAAATGAATTTTGGAAAGTGCAAACAGAAATATGCTAGTGTTAATGGATGTCACGTGACCATGTCATATGACCGCAGACATGTTTGGAGAGTCGTTTGAAGATCGCAAAAAATTTCAATCATAATTTCTGTTTAAATTTTAATTATTGGTTTTAGAATTTTATAGCGATAATGAAAAAAAAAAAAAAAAAAGGTGGAAAATGAATTAAATACTATCTGCTGTCTTTTCAACAATGTGTGTAAATGGAACGTGTTCCTTTAGAAAATAAAAATAAAAAAAAAATCCCATCTATTTTTCATTTCCAACGAATGAGATAAATTCACGTGTTTTTCTTCATTAATTACAAGCCTAATAAAACTATACAACAACATGGCGACCCTTTCAAAACACTACTGCAAAAAAACAAAAAAAAAAAAAAATTGTACAAGAGGGACATGTCTGAAGAAAAAATTGAACATTGTTAGGTTAGGAGGGTTAATTTAATGACACATCAACACATAATGGGTCATTTAAAGACAAGTTTTAAAGGACAAAATTCACATTGAACTGATAGATAAGAAGATATAGACCAAGGTCGATAAAGTCGACATTTATGTTTGTCATTTATTAGTGGACACTGAATCGACCAAAATGTTTCCAGTATTTTTATTTATTTATTTTGTTACTATTTTTTAAAATTACCTGGGAGACACCATTTACATTATTCGGACTATTGTCCTCATCTTTATTTACATTATTCGGACTATTGTCCTCATCTTTATTTACATTATTCGGACTATTGTCCTCATCTTTATTGTCATATTTATCGCAACGTTTTGGCCGTTGTATGCTCTGGACTTCTTCAGGTGGTTAGAATGTCAAACTGAACCCTTTATTTCGCTTGCTGGGGTAGACTGTTCTAGTTCCACGTGCCATGTCTAATGGATATCAGTTATCTCCTGTTAATTCATGTCTCCAAGTTCTCCACTGCCTAAAGGAGGTATTGAACTCGCACTATTTGGGTCCTGTCACTGGATCTAACTAACGCCTTTATCCACTGTGCCATGTGTCCATGAGATACCTGGGGAGAGTTTCATAAAAAACGGTTCCTGATACACATTAACGTCGGTGGTTATCCCAAGTCACAAATAATTGTGACCGAGGGTTTAAGCATACTACCATTATAAAACACAGATGTGCCTGAGTAGGCGTCTGCAGCAGGGAATGGTTGGGTTTACAGA
Organism: Acanthosepion pharaonis; assembly: GCA_903632075.3. Lineage (NCBI taxonomy): Eukaryota > Metazoa > Mollusca > Cephalopoda > Sepiida > Sepiidae > Acanthosepion > Acanthosepion pharaonis. The sequence goes on along the minus strand of CAHIKZ030005589.1, from coordinate 487,047 downwards.
ATATCAACCTTAAGGGGTTATTTAAAATACTGAAATGACAGGGGACCATGACTCTCCACAACTTCCTTTTCCTTGCTTTTATTAGTCTAACTTATGCCCCATTATAATTCCTCTTTGCTTAGAACCTGGCATCTATTACTCACTTTTCCACTACTCTTCAATATGCCTTGTGAGTGCTAAATTCTCCAAACCTTATTTCCTTGTTATTTTTCACAGAAATTTCAAAATGTCTTTAGACTAATAATTTCATGGAGATAATAATGATTTACTGATTAAGTCTTACTAATTAACCCATAGTTGGGAAGAGAAGAGGTGGATTCATACCTTTCCCAAGGTTATTTGCACATAAGGCAATATAACAAACCCAACTCAAAAATGGAACTTCACTCTGTGATTAAGAATTCCGAGTCATTATCTATGATACCAGCTGCATAACCAAACTTACAGCACCTGGTATTCTCAAGCATTCACCCATCTAGGTACTGACCAGGCTCAATGTTATTTAACTTTGGAGATCATACAGGAAACAATGTTTCAATGTGCTGTGGCCATATGCCCAAAATGCAGGATCAGGTTATATTTGTTATTGAAGATGCTGGGTAAATTTTCAAGTTTTGTTTTAAGGAACGTGGGGGGAATGAAGAGTGGGGGAGAGAGAGGGAGAGAGGAAGAGCAAGCGAGAGGGTGAGAGGAAGAGCAAGCGAGAGGGTGAGAGGGAGAGCAAGCGAGAGGGTGAGAGGGAGAGCAAGCGAGAGGGTGAGAGGGAGAACAAGCGAGAAGGAGAGGGAGAGCAAGCGAGAGGGATAACAAGCGAGAAGGAGAGGGAGAGCAAGCGAGAGGGATAACAAGCGAGAAGGAGAGGGAGAGCAAGCGAGAAGGAGAGGGAGAAAAAATCATGTTATTTTTTTACTATTTGCCCTCTTCATGTTATCTGTGAGAAAGTTTCCAGAGATCTTTTAAATCTTTTCTTTTTTCCTTTTTCTGGAGCAAATAATTCTTAAATTCCCAAGAAATTTTGCTTTGCAAGATAATGTCATCATTTCTTGAATATGATACGTTCTTGTTTATCTGATACACAGGAGATGTTCAAACTTTTGTTTTCTTCCTTATTCCTTTTTAAACTGTACACACACACATATATATATATATATATATATATATATATATACAGACAAATAAGAGAAAGAACAGATGGAGTAAAAATCCACAGTTCATAGCATTTACTTTTTAAAAAAGTGCTCAATACAATGTAGAGCACTGTATTATTATTTTTATTATAATAGATTATAATGAAAACATTTTACATCACTACACAAAAGCTTTACATGTTTTAATATTATGATTGTACTTCGTCAGCCGATGGTCGATAACTTGTGATAAAAATGATTTATTATGGAAATTAAAAAACAAATCATTGCCTTGTTAAAGGCATGTGGGGGCATAAGATCAGAATTAAAAATATAGTTGTGGGTATGTCTAGATTAACCAATTAAGACAGATCTATACTAATATAGAAAAATAAAGTCAGAGGGTGGAGGTGGATGTGTATTTTTTGATGTCAAGATAAACTGACGCTTTGGACATGCCATCCAATGATTGTCGAAAACATGGCAGTGACAAATGTATTATGGATGTAGCCAAGTATGATGCACCAATTTGTTGAAGTAGACATTAAGTTATCAAAAATAAATTTAAAAATATCTTTTTTTTCATATTTATTTTTTTTATACTCAGGAAGCTTCTTAAAGGGGTCAATAGGTAAAATTAAAAATGTGGAACATCTATATACAATGCTAATTATACTGAATAGATGATAAAACATGGCAATATTAAAGTTGAATAAATCAAATAAATGTTGGGTGGACCATTATATACTAATAAAATAATAGCTATACAATTGTAATACCTAATTATTTATGAAAAAAATCTTTTGAACTATATTTTAAGGAAAAAGATCAACAATGCCAACATAACACCATTAATTCATTTCTTTGGTTCAACAGAGCTTTTTTTGTTAGCAAACTTTATAATATAAATTTTTTCTTGTAAACATAGGGAACAGGGATCATGTTAGGATTTACAACTTCTAGTTTTTTTTATATTTAAGAAAAACTAGAGTCAAATAAAAATTTACTTTATATTTTATTTGAATCCAGTGTTTATTTCAGGTTTCCTTTGTTCTTTAAATTTAAAATGTCTTCCTTTCTCAAATTTCTCAGTACTAGGCCCTATAGCTCCTCTCCTAGAATCTTGGGGGTATACAATCAAGGAGTTGGACCCAGGCATCACCAAACATCATGAAACCTCTATCAGTCACTGCCTAATGCCTCAACTGCACGAATTTAAGTATTCTACTAGATTGGCAGTTAGGTCCCATCGTTTTACTTTTGAACTAGCTTGAAATGTAACCATAATAAATATAAAACTAAAATGAAAATGTTAACTGCAACTAAGCTGAGCAAACCTTACAGTTTCTGGGAGAGAGCATGCTATCTGGTGTGATCAACAGTCTGAACAAGGCTAGCACACTCAAACCATCAGCAACGATGACTTGAGACTTCATGCTTGCACAACCACCAAGGGTTCTGTCTACCCAATTTCACTCACAAGTCAAACTGTCGTATAGTTTTTCAGGCACTTTCTACTTTCTCCAGACCTACATCATCAAGACATCACCTTCCAGACAAAGTGACCATGGTGAACTTCGACCCCCAGGTCTCATGGTCAGAAAGCGAATGTTTGAACCATCCGTGGCTATATAAGGGAAATATATGTCCATGAAAATGGCCTTTTGGTTCCCACACAGTCACACACCATGTCATAAGGCTGCTGACATATGTATTTTACTTGTTTTCCTGTTCAATATATCGCATTCGTGATATATAAATGATTTAACATGAGTGACTAATTGAAAAATGTAACCATAATATTATATATATATATATATGTGTGTGTGTGTGTATGCAAATATATGGATATAGATCCGAGAGTATGAAGAAAAATATACTGAAAAAACAAACAAAAATCCTAATATGCAATTATGCTGTTTTAATGTTAATATAATGTCAACATCGGATGTTTCGATCTAGTAGACCATCTTCAGGATATATTCATAAAACATAATTAACATTAGACTATATTTAATTCAACGGAACGCTGATCTTGAAAAATTTCAGTTATCTGTTTTGATTAGTCTTACTCTTATGTCCATCGTCATTTCATGTTGAATTGAATATAGTCTAATGTTAATTATGTTTTATGAATATGTCCTGAAGATGGTCTACTAGACCGAAACGTCTGACGTTGACATTATATTAACATTAAAACAGCATAATTGCATATTAGGATTTTTGTTTGTTTTTTCCGTATATTTTTTCTTCATATATATATATATATATATATATATATATATATAAAACTAAAATGAAAATGCTTAAAAAAATAAAAAAACCCAAGTTAGGCATCCCAACAGTTTCCCTTGTGTGAAATGTGACTGTTTCTTTGTTTTCCTGGAAACTCTGCATACCGGCAGACAATGGCTTGTGTACCGGCGCCAGTATGCATACCAGACAGAGTAGCACAGCTTTAGACCACTCGGTCACAGATTGACAAGCAGATTATAAAATCTTTGGCAAAACTGAAAAACTGGACACCATGAACTAATTGGTTAAATATTTTCAGTATCCGAGCTTAATTAAACAATAAAGATGTACTCATTATTAAATCCAGAAAATGGCTTACCTTGCTAAAACAATATCAACAAAAAACTCCTTAACCTTGACAAGGTCAAATTGTAATCTTCTCTCCTACATTTTAATATTTCAGAGGATTATATTACTTAAACATTTGGTGCAGGGAATTGAAATTGTCAAGATGCCATACATGCAAAATACAAGTGAATTAAGTTCCTCATTAAAATCTGATAGTCTGCAGTTTTTTTTTGTTTTTTTTTTTACACAAAGAATTTATTTCAGTTAATGCCTTAAGCATTATAAGGACCCTACCCTTTTAAATTTTACGTTGAACAAACCTTGGAAGAAAAAAAAAAAAAAAAAAAAAAAAGGGAAAAAAAAGAAAAGGTGGGGCTTAAACTTTTTCTCTCTTTATTGTGAAAAGTAGGCTCTAATGAGGGGGTATTTTTCAATAATTTGTGCAGCCAGACGAGAAATGAAGACAAAAAAAATATGCAAAAGAAAAGACAGACAATTGATGCGGGTGTGAGGAAAAGAAAAAGATCTTAATCAAAACTCAGTTCTCAATAATGAAAATTTAAAGATTTTAGCTAATAAGAGGGCCCTTCTGAAATGCAATTTTATACCTGGGTCATTGCTAACTCTTTCAGGAAATGAAATCAGATTTAATTTTAAAAATTAGAATATTTCCACCCTCATCTCAAGTGATTCTGATTATAAAAGACTCTGTAGGTTCTTATGTTTGTGAAGCGTTCTTGTTCCTGATGTTTGTAGCTCTTCTATTAGTAATGCTTGCCTTCATTCCTGACCACTGACAATCCCTTTCTTCCTGATTTTCAATGAATTCCTATAGTAAAATCATTAGCAATGCATTTCCATTATACATATAGTAGCCCTATTCTATCAGTAATGCTTGCATTAATTACTGACCACTGACAATCCCTTTCTTCCCGATTTTCAATGAATTCCTATAGTAAAATCATTAACAATGCATTTCCATTATACATATAATAGCCCTATTCTATCAGTAATGCTTGCCTTCATCCCAGTCCACTGACAATCCCTTTCTTCCTGATTTTCAATGAATTCCTATAGTAAAATCATTAGCAATGCATTTCCATTATACATATAATAGCCCTATTCTATCAGTAATGCTTGCATTAATTACTGACCACTGACAATCCCTTTCTTCCTGATTTTCAATGAATTCCTATAGTAAAATCATTAACAATGCATTTCCATTATACATATAATAGCCCTATTCTATCAGTAATGCTTGCCTTCATCCCAGTCCACTGATAATCCCTTTCTTCCTGATTTTCAATGAATTCCTATAGTAAAATCATTAACAATGCATTTCCATTATACATATAATAGCCCTATTCTATCAGTAATGCTTGCCTTCATTCCTGACCACTGACAATCCCTTTCTTCCGATTTTCAATGAATTCCTATAGTAAAATTTAACAATGCATTTCTTATACATATAATTGCCCTTTCTATCAGTAATTTGCCTTCATCCCAGTCCACTGATAACGTCTCCTCTAGAAAATTTTGCATTTAAAATTAATAGCCCTTTCTATCTAATGGCCTTCATTCCTGACCACTGAAATCCCTTTCTTCCTATTTCTTTCTATAGTTAAAATTATTAGAACTTCCATCAATCAAATAATCTTTCGCTTTTTCACACACTGAAATACTTCAACAGGTTTAACGGCATCGACAATATGGCACCAGTCGTGTGAATCCAATTAAAAATCATCCGACAAATGCAGAGTCACCATTTTGGCTGTGACCTTTTGTAATTCTGTTGCATGCAGTGTTATCGTTCATTAATAATGTAAACACAAAGACGTCTTAACAAATGTATTTAGAAAACAAAACAAAAAAAAAATAAATGGCAAAAGGATGGCTTTTCGCTGCACACTCCCCACCAACAATTCTTATGACATTGAAAAGATATTTTTTAGACTTAATGAAACCTAAACTGGATTTCTTTACTATCTTTGATTAAGAGAACTGATAAGAAAAATATTGACAACTAGCAGTACAACCCGGCGTTGCCCAGGGATGTAACAGTAAGAGATAGATCAAGTATCGACCATCATAAAGACTGAAAAATAAAATTGACAAAGATTACTGTTTAAGGTTGACGGACACGCATGTCTTAATTAGTTTTTTTTTGTTTATTTTTTTTATTTTTTATTTTTTTTAAGAATTGGTCAAACTCAAACAAAAACATTGTTTTCAATCGTTATGAGTCTCCCGATTGAATAGAATTTTATTATAAACAATTGTCTTATAAATGGAATTTTTAAAGCATTCTGAATGTAAAAATAAAGAAAAAAGTGTGCAAGACAATAAGAAACACTACCTGTCAAAAAAAAAAAAAAAAAAAAAAAAAGTGAAGTTTTGTTGAAATCGGTTTAAAAATGTAGGTCGGCTTTCTGTAATCTTTTAGTTCTACAATTTATGATTTTTACTTATTGAATACAGTAAAAAAAAAATTGCATATTTTGCTTGTGGTGATTCATAATTAGAATTCCGATTTGAATATATTTTCCACTCGTTTCTAATACAAAAAATATTAACTTTATTTGGGTTTATTAATTATGATCTAACAAATCTTATTCATTTAGTAGCCTTTCTGTAATAATAATCTTTTACAATTTATGATTTTTACTTATTGAATACAGTAAAAAAATTGGACACCATGTGTATTTAAAGTAGTTTCCGTTCAGTTATTATTTTTAGTTAGGACTTGTGTATGTTTAGATTTCATTATCTTTCCCTAAAGATAAAGAATTTATTCCGATGTTTGTATTCGTACAATCAGTAGAGATCGTTAGATTATTGTTTAAGGTTGACGGACACGCATGTCTTAATTATTTTTTTTTTTTTACGAATTGGTCAAACCCAAACTCAAACAAAAACATTGTTTTCAATCGTTATGAGTCTACCGATTGAATAGAATTTTATTATAAACAATTTGAATTTAGTCTGTAGCATGACACGAAGAATTAAGGCTGTTATTAAAGAAAAAGGTTACACAACAAAATACTAAATTATTCTTTGACTTACAATGTGTACATACCTACAGCTGTATTAAAACCCTGTATTAATAAACGGATTCTATTACTCACTTATCTATCTATCTATCTCTGTCTGTTCATAACTTTTTATCTTTCTACTTATCTATATATCTAAATACCTACTTATCTGTGTGTTTGTGCCATCTCTCTCGATATATATATATATATATATATATATATATATATATATATATATATAGTAGAGCCCAGCGTTGCCCAGAGATGTAACAGTAAGAGATAGATCAAGTATCGACCATCATAAAGACTGAAAAATAAAATTGACAAAGATTATTGTTTAAGATTGACGGACACGCATGTCTTAATTAGTTTTTTTTTTTTTTTTACAAATTGGTCAAACCCAAACAAAAGCATTGTTTTCAATCGTTATGAGTCTACCGATTGAATAGAATTTTATTATAAACAATTGTCTTGTAAATTTAATTTTTAAAGCATTCTGAATGTAAAAATAAAGAAAAAAGTGTGCAAGACAATAAGAAACACTACCTGCCAAAAAAAAAGTGAAGTTTTGTTGAAATCGGTTGAAAAATGTAGGAAATCAGATCCCATAGATAAATCAACACACACACACACAACCTGGGTTTTATAATAAGTATAACTCGATATGACTTGTCCCCCTTTCAGTCTCGCAACAATGATACCTTTCAATCATGTTTTCAAATTGATTTTGTGCAAAAACAATTGTGTTTTTCCAATTTTTGGCGCTGTCAGAACCACCGCAAGGTAATTTTATGTAGTCCTGTGAAGTTTTGTTGAAATCGGTTGAAAAATGTAGGAAATCCGATCCAATATATAAATGAAGAGACACACACACACACAACCTGGGTTTTATAATAAGTATGATTATTGTTTATTTACAAGATCCCCCACTATTAGACCAAAAACTCATAATGCTTGAAAGTACTTAAAATACGATGTGATATTTGACAGCAAGGGATAATAAGATTTCAGTGGGCATCAAGTGGGGGTTTAGTTTTCTACTGCTGTCAAGCAATAAATTGATCCCCCACTATTTGACCAAAAATTCCTAATGCTTGAAAGTACTTAAAATACAATGTTATGTTTGACAGCAAGGGTTAATTAAGATTTTAGTGGACATAAAATGGGGGTTTAGTTTTCTATTGTTATCAAGTAATAAACCGATGCCCCACTATTAGACCGGAACTTTCAAATAATAGAAAGGAATTAAAATGCAATGTTATATCTGACTGCAAGGATCAGTTCGTATTAATATAAGATTTAATGGGCATAAAGTTGGGGTTTAGTTTTCTATTGTTATCAAGTAACAAACAGATCCCCCAGTATTAAAACCAAAACCTCCTAATAGAAAAGACCGCGTCATATCTGGCCGCATGCATCAATTAGTATTAATGTAAGATTTTAGTGGACATAATTGGCAATGATTAAAAGTAATTTGTAAAAATGTCCCACGAACAAAAATTGACAGTTTCCAAAAAGCAATAACAAAAGAATGTAAAGGACAAGCCAAAAAAGAATATCAATCAACGAAACAAGGTTCTGACGCTATACAATCTTTCATTAAGCATATATATGAATAACTGAATTTATATATGTTTTTTGTTCTGAAGAATTGATAACAAAAATAATAAACATTTATTTATTTATTAAATTGTTTATTTACAATATTTATTTATTATATTGCTTATTGGAATGGTCAGTAAAACATTGGATAATTACCAAATGGCTCAATATTTATAAAATGGTAATCAGGATTTCCTTAGAGTTGCTTCACATATTTTAATAATTTACTAAATATTTATAAATTTATGAATAAATATATTTCTTTATAAACTGGTAAATGATAAATATTGCATTCATTGTAAAAATTTTCTCATTTTTAGAATGTTGTAAATAGAAAATTAATTTTGTAAATCTAATAAATAAATAGTGTTTAATATTTTGAAGGTACTTAAAATAATAGAAGTGACCAGGGAAAAAAACTATCCTTTTGACATTTCGACAAGACCATATTTATTATTTCACTCAGTTATGTGTCATGTGTGATCCACACATAGGCGATCAGGTAAATTTCGATTCATGTATCTATGTATCAATGGACAGTCAGCATAATGAATTTTGTATTTACCATTTTATAAAAGTTTGAATCCATAGGCAATTAGCTGAGATTTTGTTAACCATTCCAATAAACAATCTAATAGTGTTTATTCTTTTTGTTGTAAATTACTAAGAAAAGAAAAATGTATAAATTCACTTTCATCATATGTTTAGGTTTTTATTCCAATTCTAATCATCACTTTTTAAAACAATAAACATTGCCAAAGAGTGAAGGTAGATGAATTATACATGTATAAATTCACTTTCATCATATGTTTAGGTTTTATTCCAATTCTATGAATTACACATACAAATTTAGCAGAGATAACAAGAAGACAAAATTTATTAAGAGCTATAAAGGACAGGAAATTGTAGAGTGCCATGATTGCCAACGTTCCAAAGGGACATGGCACATAGAAGAAGAAAAAGAAGATTGAGTAAATGGCTGGCAGAACAAAGTTTAGGAGAGATAACAAAAAGATAAAATTTATTAAGAGCTACAAAGGACAGGAAGTTGTGGAGAGCCATGATTGCCAACATCCTGAACGGACACGGCACATAGAAGAATGAGCTTGAGTAAATGGATGGTGAAACAAGGTTTAGAAGAGATAAGAAAAAGACAAAATTTATTAAGAGCTACAAGGGACAGGAAATTGTGGAGAGCCATGATCACTAATGTCTTGAAGGGACACAGTAAATGGAAGAAGAAGAACAAATCATTGTAATTACAAGTTTTGAAGAAAGATTTCATGTATAAATTCATGTATTTTTGGTATGTCTTTCATAAATCTACTAAAAACAAAAACCAAAAAGGTGGCAAACATCTGGATATATTCACAATTATGTAAAATTATTCTTGTAAATAAACAACCTAATAAATAAATAAATAAATAATGTGTAACATCTTTGCTGTCAGTTCTTCAGAAAAAGGTTTCATAAGCATGGGCTTTATTGAGATTATAACTTTTTGAAACATTAAATATTATAAAAGATAGCGAGAGGGACAGAGACAGGGACAGAAGACAGGGAAAGAAAAATAAGAAATGAAAAAATAAAGAAAATAGAAAATTAAATTTCTGAGAATGCTACATCACAGAAATAAATGAAAAAAAAAAAAAAAAAGCCCTTAATATTCAATCTGAAAGGTTCTTATTAAAGCTATCAGCAGCTGTGTTTAAATTACACAGTCATATTAGAGTTGACTTACGCGACTTGAGTTAAAATTACACTCATTAAAAAAAAGAAATTAAAAGAATAAAAATATCAACCTGCTAACTCATAGTTTTTGCTTTGAGGGTCCATTTCTGGTTGGCTAGAAATATTTGAGGCTAAACAGCCAGTAATTCAGGGGACTGACGGAGTGAATAGGGGTGGGGTATAATTTGTTAGGAGGTTAAAATCCTCCAGCATATTTATTTAAAAATAGGCTTTTTGAGATAATTACCAGGTTGATAATTAAAAAAAGAAAAAGAAACAATTCCAATGACACCTGTTCTATTCGTAGCTGGTGGGTTCGGCTGTGAATGCAGATGTCAGAAACAAAAGAAAAAGGAATGTAGACAATTTTGAACATCAGAGAATGTTCGAGGCAAAAGGTTAAAGCTGAAAATACAGAGACAAATTTGAAATTTGGAAACATTTTCGGCCTCCTATCATCAAAGCTTTTTCAACATGAAGGCAAACGGCAAACCAGTATGACTTATCTTTAGCAGGTCAGCCTTAGGTCTGCTACTTGTATCATGTAACCCAGTACAAACCTACCACATGGCCGACATAGTTGGTGTCTAAATCAGCTCCCACACAACCTTTCTGCTGGTGAAGAGAGTATCATGTTACCTCACCTCCCAGGATTAAAAAAAAAAAAAAAAAACTGTCAAAGGGTGGATGTGTTTTGTCTATATTTCTGAGATGAGATATTGTAGTTGTTTACACTATTTACATTCTCCGGACTGTTGCCCTCACCTTTGTTGCCATATTCACAACATTTCGACCATTATACACTCTGGCGTTCTTCAGAATCTGCCTATATTTCCAAGACGAGGTATTGTAATTATTTACACTATTAACATTCAGACTGTTGTCCTCATCTTCGTTGCCATATTCACAACATTTCAGACATTGTACATTCCAGCCTTCCTTGGGTGATTGGAATTTCAAACTAAGCCCTTTATTTTGTGCACTGGGGAAGATTTTTCTAGTTCCACGTACCATGCCTCTTCCAGATATCTCAGTTATTTCCCTTTAACTCAATTCTGAAAGGTCTTGTTCATCACTGCAGAAGCCAGGTATTGAACTCACAACTCTGGGTCAATCTCTGGATCATGTCTCCTTGCGGACATCAATGTAATGCCCAATAACCTTACTTTACCAGAGCTCATATTGCAATTTTTTTTGTTGTTAGTAATTTTCTCTATCACTCCGTATTACTGGTTCCCATATTTCATTTCTATGCTTGGCCGGCTTAATAAATTTTTGTGGCCTGACATATATGCTGATATGTTAAGCTTTAATATTGTCCAGTGATGTTCTGTCTACAATTTCAACTTCATCCCACATAGGGCAGTGATCTCCACTTCTCCCTCCATATGTGGTCAGCTATGCCTGATTTTTCTATTTTCATAAAGCATTACTGCAGTAATAAATAAGAACTTGGAGAGTTGAGTTAAAGGGAGATAAGCGAGACATCCAGAAGAGGCATGACATGTGGAACTAGAACAATCTACCCAGGTGGATGAAATAAAGTGTTCAGTTCAAAATTCCAATCACTTGAAGTAGGCCAGAGCATACAAGAGATGAAACGTCATGAATATGGCAAAAAAGATGAGGACAACAGTCCGAAGAGTGTAAATAATAGCTTCTTATAGGTGCCAACGTTTTGTTCTAATGCTCTGGATAACATGAGAGTGAGAGAGAGATTGATAGAGAGTATTTGGGGAGCAATCTCTCTTCTACACTAGTTTCATTAACCACAACACCTTCTCAATTGTTTTTATCAACAGACTATCATTATTGTGTATTGACTGATATATTGAAAAGTAATTGTCATCTTTGATAATGGCTTACATAAGCCGAAAGCTTAGATTGGATTTAAACATGTATCAGTATGGTGATTTCCTTTCATCTTTCAATGATAATGTTATTAAGCTTATCAAACAATATGAAAGGAACTTACTTAAAATAAATAGACAAAACTTGTCTATATTATTTAATGAAACATGCATTAATGAAAAATTGCTGCCTAAATATATACACATATATATATATATATATATATATATATATATATATATATATATATATATATATATATATATATATAAATCATCCCAAGTTTTACATGTAAAACTTGGGATGACCCATCTACTTGCCTCCATGAGAAATTGCACATTATTAAGCTTCTACATAATAATCTATTAAACAATAGACACGAGTTAACGGTTTTTGTAGGCATCATCAGATTTTTGGTTTGAACTATTAGCTAAAAACTAGCATACAATATAATAACTTGTTTAATCCATAGCCCACTCATCAGATTCATTGTTTGAATAATTAACTAAAAACATGCATACAATATAACACCCTTCATAATCCATAACCGAAATAAATAGTTTAAATACCCTACAAAAAAGATAACCCTTTATGAAGTCGTCAAAAAACAAACGTTACGACAGTTTTTTTTATATGCACAAATCCCTTTCATAAAAAATAAAAAAAATAAATAAATCTCCATAGACATGCAAACTAGACGAGGGTTGATACATCTTCCGTTTCAAATTTAGACACCCCCACCTTTCCCTGACTTGACATCTATGAAAGTAACTCTATACTGATACTTATTATTAACACCCAACACCCGCCTACCCAATTTAAACAATTCGCCCTAGCTGTTACCATGGAAATTTTGATTTCAATTATTAAAACACGTAAATTTCAGATATACGTTATTCCCAAAAAAAAAAATCGCTTGAAGATGGAACAGAGCTTATTTTAAATTCAATTTAATTTAAATAATTATATTGAAGTTTTCGGCTCTTGTTTTGAAACATGGGACTTATGTCGCGATTTGGAATTATATTTTTAAGTAAATAATTATATTTATGCTCTACTTTTGAATCAAGCACTATCTTTAAAAAATAATAACTAAAATACTAAGGGACTTTGGATTATTTACCTAACCAGTTCCTTCCTATTTTCTATATATTTTCATATATATATATATATATATATATATATATATATATATATATATATATACAGAGAGAGAGAGAGAGAGAGAAAAAGAGATTGATAGAGAGTATTTGGGGAGCAATCTCTCTCTTCTACACTAGTTTCATTAACCACCACACCTCAATCATTTTTATCAATTTTTTTTTTGTTCTTAGCTAAAATAAAAATATCATCTATGTGGCGGACATATATTTTTGGTTAAGTAACATTATTTTTTTTAAATACCTTTAATGGAGTCTGTGCTTCTCTGACTATTACATGTCCCATGTAGAAAAAGTATTTAAAAAAAAAAAAAAAAAAAAAAAAAGTTACTAAGTCAAAAATATATCACTGCTATGTAGATGATATTTTTATTTTAGCTGTGAACAAAAACGAAATTGATAACGACAGCACCTTGTCAGTCGTTTTTAATGATACCTGCTTATGGCTTCAAAAATGAAGGAAGGCATTCTTTTAAAAGGAACCTTTTTTAATCCAACACTACTTCGGAAAGATTCGTTGGCACAACAATAGTCAAAATTGCCAAACTGGAAAAGGTAAATCTTGGGGGTTTTCAGGTAGGAGGATAAATAAAGAGCCATGACTAAAATAAATTTATTACCAAAAACAAATTAGTTTAAATAAGCTATTAGTGAGGTTAAATGTTTCTTTAAAACTAAAAGGTTGTGTTCAGTCATTTTCAAAGCCATTTATAAATTCTGTGGTATAAAGTTTTAGTATCTATCTATATTTCTGAGATTAGGTATCATGTACACTATTTACATTATTCAGACTATAGTCCTCATCTTTGTCGCCATATTTATTACAACATTTCGGCCCTTCAGTATCTGTCTATATTTCTGAGATGAGGTATTATGTACACTATTTACATTATTCGGACTATTGTTCTCATTTTTTTTCGCCATGTTTATCATAACATTTTGGCTGTTGTATGCTCCGACCTTCTTCAGGTGGTTGGAATGTCGAAGTGAACCCTTTATTTCGCTCACTGGGATAGACTGTTCTAGTTCCACATGCCATGTCTAATGGATATCAGTTATCAGTTATCTCCTGTTAATTCCCCTCACCAAGTTCTCCACTGCCTTAACCACTGTACCATTTGTCCTTGAGGATACATGGCACAGTGGATAAAGGCATTAGTTAGATCCAGTGACAGGAAGCAAAGAGTGTGCGTTCAATACATGGTTAAAGTAGTGGAGAACTTTCAGAGCGAAATTAACAGGAGATAATTGACATCCATTAGACATGGCACTTGGAAGAAGAACAGTCTACCCCAGTGAGCGAAATAAAGTGTTCAGTTCAAAATTCCAGCCACCTGAAGAAGGCTGGAGCGTACAATGGCCAAAATGTTGTGATAAACATGGCAACAAAGATGAGGACAATAGTTTGAATAATGTAAATAATGTATATAAAGTTTTAGTTTATATATATTGCTGGCCTTATTATTTTTACCTGTTTTGTTTCTGTTATGGTGAAACACACCTATTCTAGAGTTAATAGACTCTCCCACCTAATATAAGTAGGAGTAGTAAGAGAAACGAGGGTCAGTCGATGTCGGGCGACAGTAGTCGACAAATACAAAAGTAGTCAGTGACCACAACCAGATTTCTCTGCGTAATACCTATTATATCAAGTTCCTAACGTTTTGTATGTCAAACCTATTTTAGGACCGATTTAGTACAAATACAAGTCTCCACTGCGAAATAACTCCACAAGTTTCTTTTTGGTATTGATTGAAAATTTGGTTTTGGGGCATTTCTGTCAATTACATTTAGCCATGGTCAATTGTTCTACACCAGAGAGTCAGCAACCTGTGGCATGCAAAGCAATTTTCAATGACACACAGCCGCAAATGTCATCACAAAGTCCAAACCAATAACTACTACAATGCAAAGATGTTTAGCTGTTTCAAAACTGCTCATTTGTTGGACTCCCATTAATAATAAAAAATTTAAAAAAACAAAAAAGAAATAAAAACAGTTTATTTCTATTAATGCGGTTTACATATATATCTATATATTACTATATAAAATCTATTGTAGAACAGGTATATTGACCTTGAATTGTACAAAAATACATATGCTGTTGGCATAGTGAATGATTGTAAAACCCTAAGTCAGCATATAATCAGCAAAAGGTTGCTGACCTACAGTCGATTATATATTTAAGGATATTTCAGTTACATTCCTGAAGGGTGCCTTGCCCTTTTAACGTTGTGATAATCTAATGATAGCCTGCAGTTGAGATATGATAAATTATCATTTTGTTTTTTCTATATGCAGTGTCCCCTCAGGAAGAAGGCTGAGGGTCATGGCTTTTCATGACATCTGTGTCATTTGTAACTCATAGCAAGGACTGTTTTCTTTTTCTTTACTGACCCTCAAACTCTGTTTTATCAGCCCTTAACGCCATCTCGTTTCAATATTAATATATACTAAAGTATATATTACTATATGAAATCTGTTGTAGAACAGGTATATTGACCTTGACTTGTATAAAAAATACATACACTGTTGGCACACTGAATGATTTTAAAACACTAAGTCAGCACATAATCCGCAAAAGGTTGCTGACCCTTTGAGTAGATAGATTGTGTGAAAATGAAGGGCTTTTTGGTGATATTTATATGGTTCACTCTTATCCACCGAGAACCTGTTTACCATAGAAAACAGGATCCTGCTGTCCCAAGTAAAATTAATAATAATATCCATCACGTATTTAACATTGTGGTAACAATCTGATGATTATCTGTAGTTGAGATATGATAAATTATCATTTTGTTTCTTCTATATACAGTGTCCCTTAAGGAAGAAGGGGGCGATCATAGCTTTTCACAATGTCGTATCATTTGTAACTCATAGCAAGAATTGTCTTTTTTTTTTTTTTTTAACCAACCCTTAACGCCATTTCGTTTCAATTTTAATATATACTAAAGTATATATACTATATATTACTATATAAAATATATTGTAGAACGGGTATATTGACCTTGACTTGTATAAAAATACACATGCTGTTGGCGCACTGAATGATTGTAAAACCCTAAGTTAGCAGATAGCAAAAGATTGTCAAACTCTGGTCTACATCGTCCCTCTGCAGGTTGGTTTAAATTCAATTTTCCTTCTTCTGTACTGGTTGCTAACACAGGCTATAGGGCAAAACCATCTTAATATTTAACCCATACATGGGGGGCAGAAGAGATGGATTCACAATTTTCTGAAGGGTATTTACACATAACAGAACACAGCAAGCATGAGTGGAATTCGAACTCAACTCTACAACGTTCTAATTCAGAGCATCTATACACCACCTGCACATCCAATAATGGGAATAGCCAATTTAAATTAATACAAACAGCTTTGTAAAAAAGGATGAATTCTTGTTTAATTAAGATGCATAACTAATTAATTTTTTGGAGTAAAAATTAATCAACTATTTTTTTTTTTTTTAAAACCCTTAAGGTAGATGAGGCATCAAGAAGAAATGTTTCAATGATTCGATAAAACTTTGAATCTAAGATAGTCAGGGGTTTAGTTAGTCATCAAACTGCATATGTTCTCCCTGACTGAAAGACTCATTTCACACCAAGCAAGGCAATAAAGCCACTAAGACAGAGAATTAAAGAATATAAGGAAAAAGAAAACACTATTAAGGAGAGAGGGCAATAAAAGAACAAAAATTAAGAAGACAAGATAACAACTACAATTTCATTTAAATTTTTGAAGGCCAAATTGAAAAGAAAACACTATTAAGGAGAAAGGACAATATATATATATATATATATATATATATATATATATATATATAATAGCTGGCCACACGTATTCAATGATACCTATCTACTAGGGTGGCTAGCCAATCCCTATTGCAGACGCTCACTCAGGCATATTTGTTTTTGCTCAACACCCACAAAGCCCACCTATGTTGAGAAGACCTTACAATTTCTGAGAGCGAGCGTCTTATCTAGCATGATTAACAATTTGAACAAAGCCAGTACACTCAAGCCCCCAGCCATGACAACTTGTGGCTTCATCGACAGCCCACAAGATTTCCCTCTACCCAATTTCACTCACAAGGCTTGGGTCAACCTGTGGTATGGTTTTCGGGCACTTTCCAAAGGTACGAAATGCTGGGATTGACCTTGATCTGGCCAGATATCAGGAAGTATATATATATATATATATATATATATATATATATATATATATATATATATATATATATATTTTTTTTGCTGCTCCAGTAGGACATCAGAGTATCATGCACAATGCAATCATCAGGTGCTGATTGAATACTGACTGTTGTATAATTATGCAATGGTCAGTTTTTATCTGCACCTCACAACTTGTGCCCCTGGTGAGGAAAAAATAATGTGTATTTATATTATATATATATATATATATATATATATATATATATATGTGCGTGTGTGTATTTGTGCAGCAATCTTTCCTTTTACAAAACTCAATAACTTTAACTATGAACATGGCCACAATATGCTGGCTGTGTTTTTGCAAAAAATATTATATATTAAAATCTACACATCTAATTAAAACTAAAAATTAAAAATCATACTTGATAATGGCTAACAGAATAGCCGAAAGATTTATTGAACAGTTGTCATATGTTAACACACTTTATGTCCTAAAAAGAAAACACTTAAACAATAAAAAAATATGAAGCTTAATCGCAGTCAGTCGTCTTCAATAAAACGTGTGTGTGTATGTATATATATATATATATATATATATATATATATATATATATATATATATATATATACGCACAAGTAAAAAAAATCCTTAAGTAAGTAATCCAAGTGAATCCTATTAATATAAAATATTAAAATGGATCCACAAAAGAGAGCTCAATATATTTATTATAGAGCCAAGAAATGAATTGCATAAAAATGAAACTGAATTGTACCCCATTTTTAGGGCCGTTTTGCTCCTCGAGATAAATTCCCTGGAGCTTGTCAGTACTAAAACTTTTGATAAAAAAATGAATCCTAATATGTTAGTGGAACCTCAATTTAATGCATGAATAGGGGCAAGGGTTGTCAATTAAAGCCATTTGGCCGTTAACTTGAAGCAGATTTTTGTTGTCTAAAAACACTCAGTACAGTACAAAATTATTGTAAATAAATGTAAATACAGTATATATGTATTTTATCGCTTCTCGGCCTTTTGGCTAAGATCAAAGTGTAGTATTTTATTTTTAATTTACTATATTTTAACTTAAAATAAATTACACACAAAGATAGAGAAAGATGTGTATTTTACATTTTAAATTTAAACTTCTTAAGTCCCAATTTGTCACCAATACTAAGGTAAGTGCATTTCCTTTTCTCACCACCGTTTTGACTGGAAGGGCTTGACAACAAAAAAAAAAAAAAAACAATACTGTAGCAAAATCAGTATAACATGTTTGAGAGACGATGCATGTGTGTACACAACAAGTGTGTAAGTAAACAACTGCAGCTATTCCTGGTTTAACCAGTCACGGTCTGTTGATTGCACCAGTAAACAACGGTGGCCAATTCTGGAACTAAAGGATATTGCACACTACATGTGGATGTTTTGAGTTCCATCCTGGCACTAACATTTTTGTGGATTTTGTCTTAAATCCAGAGAGTGTTGCTTCTGGGCACATTAATTCAAGGTTTTACTCTGTGTGCGTGTGTATATACATATATATATATATATATACACACATACATACATACATACATGTGTGTGTATTAGCTTCTGAAAAATGATTTGGTCAAGCACTGTGGGGAGAAGAGTGAATTTGTAAACAGTGACTATTACTGCTGATAATACAAGACTCTCCAGCAGGATTGAGTTCTCTACGTCATTGGCATGTTTATGAAAAATAAATATGCAAAAATTTGCTTTCTCTCTGACATGTGCCACTGGCCTAGTGGTTAGAAACTTCAACTGATGCCAAATCGGTCAAGTTTCAGTCCTGGCTTGAAGCGATCAGATGTCTAGCTACATTGGTGAGCTGCGATACACCGAAAGTCTGTCTGTGGATGACATATATATATATATATATATATATATATACACACACACTTATATTTGTAAACAATTGTAGTCTATGCCTGTGTGAGTTAGCAGTGACAGTGGACTCATTGAACTTTGCAATGGGGTAGATTGTTGTCACTCTCATGTCACATAAAGGGATGGTAGAGGTTGTGGGTTAAACAAAGGTAAAGGTGTTCCAAGCCTCCTCCATCTAACTCCCCCCACTCCACTGGCTAAATAGTGAAATCAACTGATTAAAGAAGCCCATAGAAAAAGCACTCATTTGTTCATTGTGATGATCACAATATGGGTTGAACGCAGAAGGAAAGAAGTGGCTTCGTGGAAATGCCAGACTAATATATAACATGTGGAAAAAAGGTTTCACCCTTCAACAAAACCACCATGACAGTGGCTGAAAAAAAGGAAAAAAAGAAGTGAAAAAGAAAGGAGAGGGGGCCAAAGAAAGAGGGGGGGCAAGGAAATAAAGAAAGGCCGGGGAGGGGGGGCCAAGGAAATAAAGAAAGGCCGGGGAGAGGGGGGCAAGGAAATAAAAGAAAGGTAAAAGGAAATAAAAAAGGCCGAGAGGGGGGGCCAAGGAAATAAAGAAAGGCCGGGGAGAGAGGGGGGGGCCAAGGAAATAAAGAAAGGCCGGGGAGAGAGGGGGGGGCCAAGGAAATAAAGAAAGGCCGGGGAGAGAGGGGGGGCCAAGGAAATCCAAGGAAAGAAAAAGGCCTCCAAGGGAATAAAGGGGGGCCAAAGGAAATAAAGAAAGGCCTCCAGGAAATAAATAAAAGGCCTCCAAGGAAATAAAGAAAGGCCTCCAAGGAAATAAAGAAAGGCCTCCAAGGAAATAAAAAAGGCCTCCAAGGAAATAAAGAAAGGCCTCCAAGGAAATAAAGAAAGGCCTCCAAGGAAATAAAGAAAGGCCTCCAAGGAAATAAAGAAAGGCCTCCAAGGAAATAAAGAAAGGCCTCCAAGGAAATAAAGAAAGGCCGGAGGGGGGCAAGGAAATAAAGAAAGGCCGAGGAGGGAGGGGGGGGCAAGGAATTAAAGAAAGGCCCTATGGGCAAGGAAATAAAAAAAGGCCGGGGAGGGGGGGCAAGGAAATAAAGAAAGGCCCGGGAGGAGGGAGGCCAAGGAAATAAAGAAAGGGCGGGAAGAGGGGGCCAAGGAAATAAAGAAAGGGCGGGGAGATGGGGGGCCAAGGAAATAAAAAAAAGGGCGGGGAGGGGGCAAAGAAATAAATAAAGGGCGGGGAGGGGGGCCAAAGAAATAAAGAAAGGGTGAGGAGGGGGAGCTAAGGAAATAAAAAGAAAGGGAAGGGGAGCCAAAGAAATAAAGGAGGGTGAGCCAAAGAAATAAAGGGAGGGCGAGCCAAAAGAAATAAAGAAAAAAGAAAGAAAGAAAGGGGAGAGAGGGCAAATAAAGAAAGGGGGGGAAAAGAAAGAAAAGGTGGGGAGGGGAGAAAGAAAGAAGGGGATAAAAGAAAGAAATGACAACGCAGGAAAAGAAAGAAAGGAAGGTCTGGGGAGGGAGCGTAAAAGGTAAAAAGGACGGAGGGCACAAAAGAAAGGACAATGCAGCAAAAGAAAGAGAAAAAAGAAAAGAAAAAGGAAACAAGGTATGAAGAGAGAGGAATAAAGTAAAAGAGAGACGAAAAAGAATAAAGACAAGAGAAAAAAAAGAACGAAAAAAATACGAAGAAAAAGAAAACAAGAAAAAAAAATCAAAAGTAAAGTAACAGAAGAAAGAAATACGACAAAATCGACAATAAAAGCACTTGAGTTAGAAAAAAGGAAAATCAAAACAGTCAGAGATGCGAAGGAAAAATCCATGACTGAACCGAGGGGATGCTTGTGAATGAAAGCAGAAAGAAAAAAAATTCCCTCTGAAACAAAAAAATGAACAGGTTGAAATGAAAAAGACAAACTTGATATTCTGGGATGTGGGTAGAGAAAACTAGTGTTTAGCCAAGGCAAAAAGAAATATATCAGCAAATGGTGGACTCCTTCAAAGAAACAAGAAACACAAAAAGTGCTATAAAAAAAAAAAAAAAAGACAAAGAGAAAATACACTCCAACTTAAAAAATAAATAAATGTCTTCGACCCATGTTTGCTTCAATTGGATATTTCATGATTCTATTCCTTTCAACTAACCTTTTTTTTTTAATTTTTTAATGTTTTTTTTTTTTTTCTCATCTCTTTTTTTTTTTACCCCTGTCTTCCGCTTGTTCAAAAGTTGTTGACATCTACAAGAGGCTTCAGGTGTGTCAGGGAATGATTTCATCACGTTTCTGTCTGACAGCAAGCAAATTTCAGGTGACATAATTACATATGGAATTCAAGAAAAAGAGGAAACACAGACATTCTGGTCTAAACAAATGAAACGGAAATCAAAAAACAAAAAAGAAATGAAAAGACGACTGATCTTGTAACGTTAATTTTGTTCGTTTGCTTTTAGCAAAAGAGTGAAGGTACTTCCAAAAATCTCAGGATGTAATTGGGTCACCTGAGGAATATTGGAAAATCACATGGACCGAACTCTATGATAAACAGGAAGTCTGGCACCCAAAGAATCTATCATGTAATGGAAAGCCTTTGTCTAAGAATTTATAAGGAAAGCTAAAGACTATTTTGTCCAGACCTTTTTTTATTTTTTTTTTTTTTTTTAAGGAATAAGAATCAGGATTTTGGAGAGCTTTTCTTTCCATGTTACATTTTGTTAATATTGCTTTTTATCCGATCACTCTGGGTCAATACACTCTTCATTATTACTATTATTTTATTACTAGTTTTATTCCATCTTATTATTGTTTCTTTTTATCCCAACACTGGCTCTATACAATCTTCATTATTTCTATTATTTTATTAATAGTTTTATTCCATCTTAGTATTTGTGCTTTTTCTTCCAAC